>JARLTB010000145.1:612500-1062500 GCA_030141615.1 Unio pictorum | reverse complement strand
TCAAGTACAAAATGGGGAAAATCAAACATGTGCCGTCAAACCTTATCTACATAAAGAAAGTGTGTTACCTTTTTTGTATTTACTGAATTGGGTTGTTTAATATATTTGTTTGTATATATGTTTAATATATTTGTTTGTATATATGTTTAATATATTTGTGTGTATATATGTTTAATATATTTGTTTGTATATATGTTTAATATATTTTGTTTGTATATATGTTTAATATATTTGTATATATGTTTAATATATTTGTTTGTATATATGTTTAATATATTTGTTTGTATATATGTTTAATATATTTGTTTGTATATATGTTTCTTTTCAATTTCTCTCGGTCTAGGTATAATAAAACTGTGAATACCATTTGACCTCCAGTTGTTTCTTCCTCAACTACTGCCAACGAAAGCAAATTATTACGTGACTTCTAAAGAAACATTGATATCACCACCTCTAGTAAATTTGTATTCTGCCATTGAGGATATTCGCTAAATTAATTGATTTTGGTCAGTATTCCTGTCACATACGATGTTAATACCTTCGTAATAGTCACACAGGCACGGCCCTTGAAACAATTGGTTGCCATGTGTTTTCAATGTCACATGATGAACTTCACTTCAACTTTCTTCAAATCTACTGTATCATTATATCATCATATGCTGATAGAAAATAAACTGAAAATATATTTAGCAAAACATACATATCTACTTCATCATATTTAACGAGGGAAATTAAATTGGATTGTCCAGAATTTAAGCAACTTTCTTTCCTATTTCCGTGCCATGTACATATGATGGTGGGAATAAAATTGACACCAAATGATCAGTGTTCCACCCTTTCAGTACCGAAAATGAATTATGTCTTGTGGTAAGCTATCCCTCGACCTCAGTGTGGCGTGTTCTAGAGTCAATCATAATAGCATATCCAATTCCTGCATAGAAGACAAAAGTTAGAAAATATCAAAACTTATCAAATGAATTTAAGTGTGTAGAAAAGCTTAAATATCTTGGGAATATGTCTTCTTTCCAACCATTTGGTTCACGTTGACGCAACATACGAAATTATTTCTTTCTTTGAATGTTTCTGCTATTATTAATCCCAACTTCACATTATGTGTCAGAAGAAATGTATTTGTTCAACGACCGTAACAAACAAGTTACTTGTTGCAAACAATTGCGAGCTGCAATTCACAATTGACTATTTACCTATGAATACGGATACGTCGATTTTAATGAAACACGTGTACCTCCTAATCAGTATTTGCCAGACGTACACGTTGGTGATACAAGTCCTATGATGAAGAGGTATTAAAATAAGGCAAAAGTACTAGATATAATTCTAAAGGTGCCTAACATTTTACCCTCTAATACCCCTCGAACATTTAATATGGCATTTACTGATAGACTGAGTCCATTGTTTGTTTTGTTGGAGAATAATAAACTGAATGACGAGCTATTGAATATGATATGATACAATGTGCTTCATTTATACAAAAGACAATAACATAGTAGGAATACATATGTCAACCAGTTGCACACACAGCATCATCATTTGTAACTGTTATATTCAGCTTTGAAAGACACACCATATCAAAATATTTTTTATAGAACGGCGGAACGTTAAATCCTTCTCGTTTGGCTGCGAAATGCCATCCCAAACTATTGGATTGATGGATATTAATATAATTTATCGATAATAGAACTAAAATGAAATTACGGTCACGGGACACTAAAGCCTCGTAATTATTAGTCCAATTTCCTATATGCCGATCTTAATTACCTGGAGCATTTTGCTTAGAAAACAAATATTTTTAATTTTTTTTATTTTTTTACACTAGCAAAAGTACTTTTAAAACTGAGTTTATATAATTCAGAGTTTAATGGGATTTTGAATATACTTTGTGACCTTGACGATTTGTGAGAGAGAAGCAAGAATGTTTTTCACTTCACTATTCTTTGACTTAAAATATATTGCAGACTCTATCCACTTACTTCCTTCGGAAGGTTTATATCACAATTTTGAAAACATTGAGTATCATCCATACACTAGTATACGTTTAGTCCAAAGGCAAACATTATTGCCATTTGACTGACTTTGTATAATGCGCCGGCAATTTAGGATTTTCAGGGTTTTCTTATTATTATACGGATCACTCAGAAATAAATGCTTAGAAACAGATCACGCATTATGCAACGACACAACTAAGATTATGTTGTTGGACTAAATTTGCACTCGTACATATACGGTATGTTGGATTCAAATTCACCAATGCTAACTTCAACTAGTAACTTCAAATCTTGCTTACTACATATAATGTTGAATTCTTCATAAAGCAGTCCCGTAAAACACTTGTGTCTTTACTTTAAACGGGAATACTAATTAATAGCGATTAAATAAATAAAAATCCAAAAACAAATAGTTATTTTAATTTCTGGAACAACACTACTTTTTAAATGCCAAATGTTTGCCAGTGGAATGTACATACGTTAATCTAGATAGCACAAGGATCGCCCATTTAACAATAACAGACGCTCGCTCTTTACATTACTTGTCATTGGCAAATATAAGTAGAACATTTATCTTTATCAGAGTCATATGATAGGAAGGGAAACTCGATGACGAATAAAATATATCTGTCATCTTGTCGATAGACAAATCATGCAGTCAGTGTCATCCCTCAACATGTCGACTTTGATATAAGTAAAGAGAAAAAAATATTATTAATGTGTCACTAATCCCGAACGTTTCCACTATATTGAACAGTGCATTAGATACTTGTATGAAACACATTGTACAAATATGTTTCAAGCATCACCCTTGATATTCTGTCATTGAATCATAATTAAATCACCATCGCTTCAAATAACTGATATGTTCAATTCAAATATTTCAAGAGATTAGTTATCCTCATTCTGGTCTTAAACGCATAACAATCAACTATATATATATATATATATATATATATATATATATATATATATATATATATATATATATATATATATATATATATATATATATATATATATATATATATATATAGTTGATTGTTATGAGTTATTGATTATGTGTATATAGATATGTGTCTATCTAATGTGTATGAATGAATGTGTAGGTATAATGTGCATATATGTATGTATACACCTACATATATGCATACATATTAGAAGCTCTGTAGTCTTTGAAATGGGTATTTTTGCTTTGGGATTAGTAAAATATGAAGCTTCCCAATCAACGGGACATGTCATTGGTGCATGTTAATGAGTACAGATGAAAAGATGTTGAAAATAAAGGGCGGTATTTACAATAGATAAAAATGCCCTAGATGAAGTCATACAAGTTATAGCTTAAGATCAAGGTTTAATTCCTTCAGGAAATCTAAAATGCAAGGGATATGTATAGTATCGAAAGGTTTCTTCATGTCACGCACATTATAATACTTATCGTGCGTAGTTTGCAGGTCGAAACACTCTGTCCTGAAGTTCTGACTTGTGAATGGTTCCTTGCATGTAACGCACAATTGTGGATCTTCACCTTTTAAGATGTGGGAGTTGGTTATTTGCGTATCTCCAAGCGGATTCATGCAATGACTACTTCCTCTCTACGGATGTTTCTATTGGAAGGCGTCCATTCTCCCAGCGTGAAGTTTGTTATTCACTGCATCATTCCACGATCGCTGCCACTTCTGGCGTAGGTACTCCTCGATACAAGGTTTGAAAACAGTAAACGTTATTTTAAAATCAGATTGTTATTGGGATAGAGTCGTTTTCGGAGAGCGGTCTACTTCTACATTACCATTAAAGCTATGGAAATCATGAATAGGTTTTGTTGAGATCTCAGCTTCAAACAAATTTTAGTATGGAAGCATATCAAAATCAGCTGGTCGGTTGTGATATATTTATCAGAACCAAAATTTCCTCTGCCATCATACCCGTATGCGAAAGATATATTGGAGTGATAACCTTTGTTGGTAATTGGAGTCAACATTTTCTCATCGCAGTGTCCAGTAAGACTTCGACCAGTTTAGCGCACTCACAGGGACAATTTTATTCCTCACCACCTGTCCAGGTCTTTTCATACACCTTTATATGGATGGTCGCTATATTCGTATGATAGTCTGACTATCCGATGGATGAAAGAACCATTCGGTATGAATAACTTCACTATTTCGAAAGAAAACTTCGGCAAGAACATTGAGTCTGGCAGGAATGTGTCCGACTTGTACATTGATCAGATATGGAAGAATGAACCCCTAAACTGCCCCGTACTAGGATGAGCATGTCACGCTTTGGTGCCTCCAAACCCCCAGTTTCAGTTTTCAGTAGGTAAGGCAGACCTACGTAATATCCGATATTTTCAGGATTGTGTTACAACAGTACTGTCAACAACAACAAAAACAATGCTTGAAAAGAGTTACAGACTCTTATGTTGCATTGATTAGAATTACTAGAAAGGATAGACGTTTTCAATTAGGCCGAATTAGTTCAAATTTGTTTATATTTGCCAGTTTCGTTCTTTAAGTGTGCGTCTTATATCGGTTCATCCCTAGTTACTTTCATTTGGTGGCATCTATGGGGTCTCATCTGACTGCTCAGTCGAGTTTTAGTGTTTGTCGAGTATTGTCTTGACTTAATTTCGAATATGCCGTGCATAAATTATGTACAAAACGCAATAGTCTTGATAGTTGGAGTGAATTCCGATAATTAATTTTACTCTGAACAGACTGTAGTGCCTTAGCAAATATTAAATGAAGCATTAATGAAGAGATTGGGTTATATCTGCTTTGTCTCACCATTAAATATTCTAAAGCTAAGGTAGTAATTAGTCTTTAACTTGCAATGGCGTTGTAAGAGTTTTATTAGACGTTGGGTGAACTTGTCTTAAGAAATAAACGTGATCGCACGTTTACAAAAAAAATGTCTTTACAAATAAAATAAAGCTATATTGCATGGTATCAGTTTTAAATTATTTTAGCACAAACCTTGATGTCGCAATTTGTTTGGCTTTTTGGAAAGCGCCTTATGTTATGTTTGCTGTATACTTTTAATATTCCGCTATACATCTGTGTTCTTGAAACAGTAGCAGTTAGCATGGACAATACGATTCAAGATAATAAAAAAGTCGATTGACGAAATCGAAACTCGTGTTCATATAAAGTGCTTTGCATATTTATTCATCCGTATGTAGGATGATGTAAGATATATATATAATTATTGTTCCACCCGAATGTTAATAATCTTAATGAGAAAACCCAGTTGCACACAGAAAGTTTACGATATAGTAGGATAACCAAAGAAAATGCGGGGAACATACAGTGGCTTCCAAGCTTTTTCGTCATTGGGATAGCATTTCATACATTGATTATATAGAACTTTACCTATGTTTATATAAATACTATATCCAACACACACGCATGGGTTTATAAAACTATATAGATGTATACTTTCATAGATTATTTCCGGCCCCAAAATGCAATCTAACTTTCCGGTGCATTCTCTTCAATGTCCAATTTCCGTTAATATAAGCAAAACAGAACAAACTTTGCATGCAGTTTTGAATCACATATCAAACAGCTATGCACTGAATAATTTAGCGTACCCTACATACCTTTGTTGCTGTAATACATTACTTTAAAAATTGTTATAGACTGCACACTTTACAGCATGCATGTAGATGAACATGGCTTATGAGACAACATCAAGAAAATGAATGCAATACAAATGCAAAATACAAATGATCAAGGTCATCTCACCAGGTCTGCGTCGATTTGAGTCTCGAGTTCATCTCAACAGGTCTGTGTCAGTTCAAGTCTCGAGTTCATCTCACCAGGTCTGCGTCGGTTCGAGTCTCGAGTTCGGCCAATGTGGGTATGTGAGAAAGCTTGCTAATAACTTCTTGTGGGTCGGTGGATCTTTCGGGATTTTCCCATATTCTTCATCCACCATTAATACTGGCCGCCATGTATAGCCTATCTAAAGCTGAAAAATGGTTTTAAACCCTATAACAACAACAACATCAAGAGATAGACAAACGTTATATATTCAACTATGCATTTGCCAGTTAGTCATTGGCATCATTACTGTTATATCTTAAACACATTTTGTCGCTGGAATTTCAAAGAACAACTATCCACACATGTTTACTGTAGTTGTGATTTCGTTTGGCGGTTTATTTCCATGTATATACATGTATCACAAGAGTATACATTTAATGGTGTGAACCATGGAAATAACGAGCTGAATATTGAACATTAAAAGATATCTGTACCAGTCTGGAAGACCGTCCCAGACAAAAGATAATGGTTTCCATCCAGTGTTTTATTCTTGACATTACTAGTTAACTAATCAGTTAAATTGGCTTACTTTGAGTTGAAAGGTTAGAGTAAATTATATAAATGCGGACTCCATCATTTAGAATTCAAGCAAATACATTAGT
The DNA here is from genome assembly GCA_030141615.1 of Unio pictorum. Lineage (NCBI taxonomy): Eukaryota > Metazoa > Mollusca > Bivalvia > Unionida > Unionidae > Unio > Unio pictorum. The sequence goes on along the minus strand of JARLTB010000145.1, from coordinate 1,056,065 downwards.
CTCGGTTTTCACCGTGCTTTCGGTCATTTTCCAATGCATTTTGGAAGACACATCTCCCCCTCCCCCGAAACGAAATCGACAAACAAAGAAGATGAAAGTAAGTGATTAGTATACCAATGTCTCTTGCTTATGGCTTTAAACTTCCCACGTATTCCAATAATAATTGCAACGCTCGTTACATGTGAGGTATCAAAGAGGCGTGGGCATTTGTGAAAGGACGTGGTCGATTTTGCAAGTTGGTGGGAGAGGCATTTTAAGAGTCCAAAAGGTGGACAGTTTTGATTATCAAATGTTAATCCTACGATACTGATGAAAGGATGAACATTTTGCAAATAAAACGAGACAAATGAGATGTATGGTCTCTCTTTAGAACAATTCCAATTGTCTTAGGGACGTATACTGAAATCTTTTAATATTTCTGCCTTTTTATTCGTCTAAAGATGTGTGTGCCAAGGACGGGGGTGGTGGTGGTGGAGGGGGCTGGTTCAGATGTAACTTGGTGAAGCTTAACCATATGTAGGCATGTGATCTTCATTTTCTCCACTAACATCTTCCGTTGCTGGCAGATATAGAGAAAATGTTAACAAAATAACCGCGTTGGATACACGAAAATAGATAATGCATGATACGGAATCATTTCCTTTCAGTCATTATACTAGAAGCAAAGAGCATAAATTGCAAATGAAACTAAAACAAATACTTTTGGTATTCATATATATATATATATATATATATATATATATATATATATATATATATATATATATATATATATATATATATATTCTATTTGAGACACAAGTATTTACTATGCAGTATATCTGAATGATAAAACAAAAATAAAGATCTTGCTATTTGCAATTATCGACTCCTTCTACGGTAAAATTTATTGCATGGAATAAAATAATGTGCCACGTTACTTCCAGTTAATTTACTGTATAAATAAATTTCAAATTTAAATCTGCATTTGTTATCAATAATTACGGAATTTAACATTTGTATAATTGTTATGATTCGGCAAGAGGACCCAGAAATGTTGTATAGGTCACTAAATGTTTTACATTCATTATCATATAAGCATGTACTATAGGAACAAATACACCATTCTATATGTAACAATGACTGAATCACGTTTTTTCGCTCCTTCCTTCCATGTGATTATGTTTATGAGATGAAATGTTACTATACCTGTCTAAATGTATTTGTTTCACTTGTATATATATATATGCATCAATTTGATCCACTAATACTTAATATGTTCCTACTTTAACATTACCGATGTATGATACCACCCACCCTGTTCGGTACAAAGATCATAACACAAGTGTCAAACCCTTGTATACTATAGATTCTTGCACTGTGTAAACATATACGAGAGTGTTAGAAAAGATACTTGAAATTGATTGTATTGCTTTCACATCTTAAACAGCCAATTGGAGTTTAAACTAGAAACTCTACTCGCTTAACGGACTACTCAAATATGGGCAACATAACTACCGTTTCAAGTGACCATTCACACTTTTTATGTTTTTGCAATTTTGTGTTTCATCGCTAATAACAGTTAAATAGAATATATTATTGATTTCCAAAGATGGTTAAGACCGAAGATGTCTTTGACTTTCTTCACAGGTACATGTTAGTCATCTTGCAGCCACAATCAATTGTATATAGTGTCCGTAGATTTATATGTTTTCATTTTCATATAATCATTTCACCATTTTTGACTTTGAAATGTAGTTGTATGTTTTAGCACCAAGATAGCAAATTCAAACTGGCATATAAAATTGCTTTTGTATGATAGATCTTATATATATATTTGAGCTAAAATATTGGTAAACCTATACATACATACATACATACATACATACATACATACATACATACATACATACATACATACATATATACATACATACATACACACACATAAACACACGCACACACGCACACACACATACATACATACATACATACATACATACATACATACATACATACATACATACATACATACATACATACATACATACATACATACATACATACATACATACATACATACATACACACACACAGACAGACAGACAGACAGACAGACAGACATATATAGACATTATCTTTGTTACAAATAGATGACTTGACTAAAATTGCATGCCATTATATGAATTTTTAAATTTTTTCGATTCGAATTTTGCAGATTAGGATCTTTTCTGTCTGTACTGGATATATATTTTTACAGAAAATTTTTTTTTTTCATTTTTTGTCTACATAACCACGTCATTTTTTGTTAGATGGTCACTGACCTGTACCTTAAATCGCTGAATTGATGAATAGACTTTTTGATATATCTGAAGCTATTTTGTATACACTTATATACTGAATGTGATTTATTAAAATAAAATGTTTAATTTCTTTGTTGTATACTTTTTACTTATAGTGTTAATAGGGTTAGTGAAATTGTTAGTTTTTGTTAGCTTTTGTTGGCTTGTTCTGACTTTAATAGTTCATATCTTGACAGTGATTTCATTGGTTCATAGTAACACCTGTTATTCCTGTTATGACTAGATGTCATTTCTTGACAGTGATTTAATTGGTTCATGTTGATTATTCTGTGTAACATTCTGGCCGCTTTTTTGCACTATCTTTCTCAGAATGTTTCTTCATTTCATATTGTACATACGAAATCAGTTGCTCAAGATTCTTTGCCAATATTATGGTCCTTGCCAGATGTTGAGGTAGTAGAAAAGTTGGAAAATAACTAAAGTTTTAGAATTGTACAGCTTGAAAACAATTTGTTGTGTGGAAGAAAATAGTTATGATATTTGTTAAAAGTTCAGAAAATCTTGTAATATAAAACGTGACACCTTTGAGAATTCATTATGTTTTGTCTACCTTTTAAATCATCACATGCCAAATCCAACATTCCCTCTAAGCTGCGTGCGGACGCTGCGTCGTAGTTGCTCAGACATCGCTGCTCAGCTGAAATGTCAAATCAACATTAAATTTTGTTCAAGTTAACGTAATGCTTGCACATAACAGTGCTTGTAGCGAGCACATCATTGCAATTGTCTATGATGGAGGGCGCAGCAGTCAGAGAGGAGGCTTGCAGTATCATGCAGTGTGATAATTACAACGGGGGAGAAAACAAATTTGTAGAATATGACAAAAGAATTTGGAGTCAAATGTCATTGTTACAACTGTCAAGCAGCGAGAGAAGAGGCCTGCATTATCATGCAGTGTGATAATTACAAAGTGGGAGAAAACAAATTTGTAGACTATGACAAAGGTTGTAGCCTTTGGAGTAAGTTGCCATTTTGTTATTTGTGAATTACAAGATACTGAGTGCTTTTTCTGTCATTAGTTTGACTTGTGTTATTGTAATCATTGATAAAGTCAACTGTTTCAAGGAGGATTTATTATTGCAAAACAAGCAATGAAAATAATATATATTTTAATTTATAATCTCACATCTAAACTGATATTAGTGTCTGGTTAAGATATATTATTAAAATTGATACACCGTGTGAATTTGGTAAACGTTCAGCACAAGTCATAATGCTGCTGTCTTTGTCAGATTAGCAATGTGAAATCATGCAGAAGGATATACTATCACTTTAGGGTCATAGGTCATGCATTTACGTTCATGCTTGAAACCTGTAAATACAGTTTGATCTTGATATCCACAATAACATCCCTTAGTCCAGGAGTCTCAAACTCAAACCAACTTGAGGGTTGCAAGAGGACATTTTTTGTGGCCCATTGGCCATGCCACCTTTATGATCTCTCATGACACCTTGTGATGCCAGTCAGTTTGCAGGCCACATTATTTGACTTGCTGGGCTTTATGTGGCCAACGGACCATGTGTTTGAAAACCCTGCCTTATTCAGAATTGGTCATGGTTGTTTGTCTATATACAAAACCTGTTAATACAGTTTAATCTTGATATTCACTACAACACACTTCAGTCAACATTCAAGATTTGATTGTAGAACAATACATTAAATAGCAGTCAGGTGGTACACACACAAAATGTGTGAATGATAAATTATATGTCTTTGAAAAAAATATTGAATATTAATTTATACTCTCTTCTGATATTCTTTTAATGTATATATATATATATATATATATATATATATATATATATATATATATATATATATATATATATATATATATATATATATAGGAGTGAACTGAGCACTCAGGCTTGGTAGACACGCAGTTTTGGTCTTCTATGTGAGGTTGGGGTTGTTCCATACTATCTGGTTAAGTCTGGCCATCACTGCAGCTGCCTTGGCAATCCTGCCATTCACATCATAATCAATTGAGAGTGAGCTGGAGATGTTGGATCCGAGGTATGTGAAATTCTCGACAACTTCCCAGTTGTATCCATCGATGGTAACATGAGAGATGAGTCTGCATCTTGCGCCATGACGTCAGTTTTCTTCAAGCTGATGGTCAGTCAAAATTCTTTGCAAGCGTTGGAGAGGAGACATACCATCTGCTGCAGTCCATCTTCCGTGTGGGATGTCAAGGCTGCATCATCGGCGAAAAGCAATTCACGCATGAGTTCCGTTGTGATTTTGGTCTTAGCACGGAGACGGGCAATGTTGAAATGCTTTACGTCAGCCCTGGTATGGATGTACACCCCATCCCTGCAGCCCTTGAAGGCGTACTGGAGAAGCATGGAGAAGAATATGGAGAAGATCGTCGGCGCAAGCACACAGCCTTGTTTGACTCTGCTGATTACTGGGAAGGTATCTGATGTTGCGCCATTGAAGCACACTGTGCTGTGCATGTTCTCGTGGAACGACACGAGGACAGCAAGTAGACGGGGGGGGGGCTGCCAATCTTCTGCATGATTCTGAAGAGTCCACTCCGACTGACCAGGTCAAATGCCTTCGTCAGATCTATGAAGGCAATATAGAGGGGCATCTGCTGCTCATGACACTTCTCCTTCAGCTGACGTAGTGAGAAGATCATGTCTACAGTTGACCTGCCGGCTCGAAATCTACACTGGGACTCTGGGTAGACGCGGAAGGTTAGGATCTGGAAGTGCGCCAAGGCTACACGGGCGAAAGCCTTTCCGACAACATTGAGGAGAGAGATGCACCGGTAGTTGTTGCAGTCGCTACTTTCTCCCTTGTTCTTGTAGAAAGTGACGCTGTTGGCATCACGCATGTCCTGTGGGATGTATCTCTGTTCCCAGCAGAGACAGAGGAGTATCTGTAGTGGCTGAAGCAGCGCTGGTTTCCCACTCTTGAGGCTTTCAGGCGTAATGCCGTCGCTTCAAGGAGCCTTCCCACAGGCAACACAGTATATAGCTTTTCAGAGCTCTTCCAGGGTGGGCTGTGTGTCTAGCTCCTCCATGACAGGCAGGTCTGGAATGGTATCCAGGGCAGTGTCAGTGACGTTATTTTGGGATGCATATAGCTCGAGATAGTGTTCAACCCATCGCTGCAGTTGTTTCTCCTGGTCTCTGATGTCTTCACCTGTCTTGAATTTGAGTGGGGCGGTCTTTGAAATGGAGGTGCCTGTCGCGTTCTTCATGCCCTCATACATTCCTTTACCATCCCCGATGCCAGCGGGGCTCTCTGCATACTATTGCAAGGTTAAGCCAATATATGTTGACACAGTGGCGGGTGGTCTTCTGGGCGTTGCTCCTTGCATTCCTGAGTGATTGCAATGTTCTTGGCCTAGGCGCGACCTTTTATGCCAGGAGGGATTTCCTCTTTGCCTCAGTCACGGACTCCATCTCCTCCCAGTTTGCCTCATACCAGTTGGTATTTTTCCGTTCCCTCTTTCCGTAAGCTATGATGCCCGAGTTGTACACAGAGTCACGGAGATGGGCCCTTTTGGAGTCAATGGTGTCACTTTGGTGAGAGCTTCCTGAACTTTGCTGATGAACTGCTGTGTTTTCTCAGGGTTACTTGCACATCAGGTGCTGATGCGAGGGTGACCATTCTTCTTGGCATGGTACAGCTTCTTGGGTAATATACGCACCCTACTGACTACAAGGGAATGGTCCGTGTCGAAGTCGGCACTGTGGTATCTGCGCCTGAGGAGGACGCTCGCTAGTGCCGCACGCCTGGTGATGACAAGGTCTAGCTGATGCCAGTGCAGTGAAAATGTGTGTCTCCAAGACACCTGGTGGATCTCCTTGCATTGGAAGAAAGTGTTGGTCACAACATAGACTGTGGGAGCAGCACATCTGCATAAGTCGATGGCCGTTCTCGATGATCTTGCACCTTCCGGAAAAGCCGAGATAGGCGGACCAGGCCACATTGTTAGCTCCCACTCTAGCATTGAAGTCTCCTAGTAAGTAAAGGCCTTCGTTGTTTGAAATACTGGATATTGCCTGATCCAGAGCCTCATAAAACTTGTCTTTCTCCACGTGGGTGGAGGGGAGGGTTGGAGCATACACGCTAAAGATGTTGACCGGGCCTAAGGATGTAGAAAGCCGGAGGGCAAGGATTCTCTCAGTACCTGATGACGGAGATTCAATGAAGGCGACTAGCGTGTTCTTTACGGCAAAGCGTACACCTTGCTGCCTAGGTTCATTCAAGGGCTTTCCGTCAGCCAGTCAGGTCTCCTGGACACAGACAATGTCGATGTTCAATCGGGAGAGTTCTTTGTTAATGACGGCAGTCTTCCGTGCATCGTCGATCTGCTGTAGGTTATTGGTCAGTCCAGAACACATGATCCTAACGCTCCAGGTCGCAAAACGAAGAGCTGGAGTTTTCATACTTCTTCTTTGAGTCTTTCATGGTGTGGACTTCTGTAGCCCAGTTGTCGAGATGGTTCTCTAAGATCCACGCAACCAATATAGCAGGTAGGCCATGTCGGGCATCACCTTACTGATTGGGGGCTGTCCAGCTTAATTCGGGCGGTAGCTGTCAAGTGAGAACTGATCATCTATCCCACCGTCAGAAGTAACGCCTGGCGCCAAGCTCTACGGCAATCGAGATTTGGTTTCGAACCGGTAAACTGCTACTTCTCGTGTTGTGCCGACGCCATACGACGACGCTAGAGTGTCCTTTCCAGTGGAGCTACGAGGCCTGGTCAGGGTGGTATGGAGAATAAGCTGTTGCCCATGCAGCAGATTCCCCCTCTCCACGCAGCTGGTGAGCCCAAGGGAACGACGAATGTCGATACAGCTTGGTACCCACGGCGTTGCACTAGTTGCCGGAATCACATTGAGGTCAATGTCTAACCGCCTTAGGGACTCCATCTCCGGATTTGTGTTGAAGTTTACTCTCTTAGCCTGTAACAGGAGAGTGTATAGCCGCAAGGCAGCATAGGTTTTGGAATTGGAGTTTTCCTTCTAGATGAGCTACCATCCAAGGTTTACGAGTCCCATCCACCCGAAGCAATTGATTTTAAGGCGCCAATGGCCCGACTTCACCCCTTCTCCTGTTGGTGGATAACGCGGTCCGCCCGGGTTCAAATCTAAGCCACTCGAAAAGGCCAGGGGCTGGATTTTAGGTGACAGAGGCGATCAGAGACTCAAGCCGTATGGGGGATTTCCGGATTGGGGCGCATGTCTCCCACTCCCTGCCCGGCAATGTCAACCTTAGGCGATGTATGTATGTATGTATGTATGTATGTATGTATGTATGTATGTATGTATGTATGTATGTATGTATGTATGTATGTATGTATGTATGTATGTATGTATGTATGTATGTATGTATGTATGTATATTTGTATGTATATATGCATGCATGTTTGTATGTATGTTGTTATGTATGTATGTATGTATGTATGCATGCATGCATGCATGTATGCATGTATGCATGTATGTATGTATGTATGCATGTATGTATGTATGTATGTATGCATGTATGCATGTATGTGTGTATGTGTGGATGTATGTATGTATGTATGTATGTATGTATGTATGTATGTATGTAGCGTGTTTACAGACTGTTTTTCTCGCCCTCTCTCTCTCTCTCTCTCTCTCTCTCTCTCTCTCTCTCTCTCTCTCAATAGTCGTAATTATTCGCTTCGGATCACTGTTTTAATTATCCTCATCTTTTGATAGTAATTGTCATCCATTGACAGTTTCTGACCTGTGTTTCTTTAATTCTTTGATGGTGTAAATTATTATTGAGGAAGGTGAAACAATCGCATTTCTTGTGATTTTTATTGTGGTGAATAAGTCCAAAACAAATGATCAGTGACAGTAATGATTTACTCGCATTTGCAATACGTATTAAAACAAGCATTCGACTTAAAGGAGAAAAGTAGCTTTAACATTTTGGTCTTCGTCTTCTGTTCACCTGTATTTAGAGGTATGTACTCAGCTGGTGACTGGAAATTGTTATGAGATAATGAAACAAGTGCTATTTTCATAATCAGGCTCGTTTTTATTGCGTTCTACTCTAAATCAAATTGATGAGGAATATATTTTCCTTAATTATAGCAACCCATATCGAATGACATAATATTTCCAAGGAAATATGCATTATTCTTCTGATTTAAGTACGATACAAAATTCAAGGCTTAGATTTGCCGTACACTGAAGATAGCAATCTACGTAAATTGTCATTAATTCCGTTAATCATATAATTAAGATGGTGATATCCGATTTGTGGAACAAATGACTGCGGCTAATTTGTACTTGAAAATTCTACTTTCTTCGGCATAGGACTAGTATGTCTTCAAAGTATGAGTAGGAGGTGTGTTCAGTTTATTATTGAGATGTAATCAAAGGCATTGTTTTCATTTTACTTTTTCAAATGTTGAATATCATTACGTTTTGTTGGACAATCAAGTTACCTGTTTTTAAATACACTGGAACAATTACAAAGCAAATATTTGCCCCATAATAAGCATTCGTTGTTTAAATAATCATATTGACAACTTATGTATGTTTCTACTTCATTCAGTTTCTTAGGATTCATAAAGGTGAATTATTAAATATTGCTACTTGCGAGGATACGATCTTTAGTTAAAGTGAAAAAGAACATGAACACTTGTTTGAGTGTTTTTTCTAATTCTGGTAAAAAGTGCAGAGTGTCAATACGTCTGTTCCACATATGTGCAACAAGAACATAATCTGTAATATATGATTGATTTGACTTGTTATCAATATTCATACATATTTGCTGGTTGTTAGCGCATAGCTAAATGTGCAAATAACTATTGTAAACATTGTCTATCAGTTGCATATTTTGTTTATCAAATGATGTTACCGCACTCACGTTTTAAAATTAAGACTTATTTAGCACTTCAAATCTACGAACCGTACCCTAACCCTCAATGTATTACGCGAGAAATGTGAAACCTTTTACTTGTATTAGAAATATTTATGTCTAATATCACCTTGACATTATAGTAGATGCATACCAGAACTTGAAGTGCGGCGGGGTGAAGAAAAGTAAATTAAAATTGCAGAACTCCTTCAACTATGAATGAAGAGAACAATGCACACATCAGTACTGACAACGAATTTTCCATGAACTAAAGTTGGCCTTGAAATAATAATATAGGCGAGATCGCCGTATCCTAACTCGCCCGAAGTTTCATAATTTTAATGGAGAAATATCCAGTAATTGGAAGTTTCTGAGACGGGTCAGTGAAGAGACAATACAAAGGCTTAGATATCGGATACGTTATTTTAGAACTGTATGCATTAACTAAATAGGAATTTACGCATTTGTGTACATAAGTAGTGTAAATGAACATTTACGTTTGCACTGTATCGAACAGACGTGTGTATTGTACAATTATAAATCTATATGACTTGTATTTATAAAAGTAACGATACACCACGTAGAACACAAACCTCCCTAATTATACGGTGTGTCCCACAAACGCCATGTTTACTAATGAAATCACTATTACTATATATATATATATATATATATATATATATATATATATATATATATATATATATATATATATATATATATATATATATATATAAACGGATCAATCACTGCATGCACAACCAACAAGCTACGTTTTCAATTTCTGATTTTACCCAACAGATATTTGTCCTTACATTCAAGTAGTGCTATTTAGATAGTTCCAATGACCTGAATATCGTCCAACTCGTCAATTGGGGTATTAGATTTCGCTCAAGGAAATGAAGGTGAGGCAAGTGCAAAATGGGGAAAATCAAACAAGTGCCGTCAAACGTTATCCACATAAAGAAAGTGTGTTAACTTTTTTGTATTTACTGAATTAGGTTATTTAATATATTTGTTTGTATATATGTTTCTTTTCAATTTCTCTCGGTCTAGGTATAATAAAACTGTGAATAGCATTTCACCTCCAATTGTTTCTTCCTCAACTACGGCCAACGCAAAGCAAATAACTACGTGACTTCTAAAGAAACATTGATATCACCACCTCTAGTAAATATGTATTCTGCCATTGAGGACATTCGCTAAATTAATTGATTTTGGTCAGTCTTCCTGTCACATACGATGTTAATACCTCCGTAATAGTCACACAGGCACGGCCCTTAAAATAATTGGTTGCCATGTGTTTTCAATGTCACATTATGAACTTCACTTCAACTTTCTTCAAATCTACTGTATCATTATATCATCATATGCTGATAGAAAATAAACTGAAAATATATTTAGCAAAACATACATACCTAATTCATCATATTTAACGAAGGAAATTAAATTGGATTTTCCAGAATTTAACCAACGTTCTTTCCTATTTCCGTGCCATGCTCATATGATGGTGGGAATATAATTGACACCAAATGATCAGTGTCCCACACTTTCAGTACCGAACATGAATTATGTCTTGTGGTAAGCTATCCCTCGACCTCCGAGTGGCGTGTTCTAGAGTCAATCATAATAGCATATCCAATCCCTGCATATAAGACAAAGGTTAGAAAATATCAAAACTTATAAACTGAATTTAAGTGTGTAGAAAAGCTTAAATATCTTGGGAATATGTGTTCTTTCCATCTATTTTGTTCACGTTCACGCAGCATGCGAAATTATTTCTTTTCTTTGAATGTTTCTGCTATTATTAATCTCAACTTCACATTATATGTGTCAGACGAAATGTTTTTGTTCAACGACCGTAGCAAACAAGTTACTTGTTGCAAACAATTGCGAGCTGCAATTCACAATTGACTAATTACCTATGAATACGGACACGTCGATTTTAATGAAACACGTGTACCTCCTAATCAGTATTTGCCAAACGTACGCGATGGTGAAACAAGTCCTATCATGAGGAGGTATTAAATTAAGGCAAAAGTATCAGATATAATTCTAACGACGCCAAACATTTTACCCTCTAATAGCCCTCGAACATTTAATATGGCATTTACTGATAGACTGAGTCGATTATATCCATGCTTCTTGAGTTGTTTAGGACAAATGTATGGTCCATTGTTTGTTTTCTTGGAGAATAATAAACTGAATGACGAGCTATTGAATATGATATGATACACTGTGATTCATTTATACAAAAGTCAATAACAGAGTAGGAATAAATATCTCAACCAGTTGCACTCAGAACACCATTATTAGTGATTGTTATATTCAGCTTTGAAAGACACACTCTATCAAAATATATTTGATAGAACGGCGGAACGTTAAATCCTTCACGTTGGGCTGCGAAATGCCATCCAAAACTATTGGATTGATGAATATTAATATAATTTATCGATAATAGAACTAAAGTGAAATTACGGTCACGGGACACTAAAGCCTCGTAATTATTATTAAAATTTCCTATATGCCGATCTTAATTACCTGGAGCATTTTACTTAGAAAACAAATATTTTTAATTTTTTATTTCTTTACACTAGCAAAAGTACTTTGGAAACTTAGTTTATATAATTCAGAGTTTGATGGGATTTTGAACATACTTTGTGACCTTGACGATTTGTGAGAGAGAAGCAAGAATGTTTTTCACTTCACTATTCTTAGACTTAAAATATGTTGCAGACTCTATCCATTTACTTCCTACGGAAGGCTCCGGCAGTTTAGGATTTTCTGGTTTTTTTTATTGTTATACGGATCACTCATAAAAAAAATGCTTAGAACCAGATCTGCTGACGCATTATGCAACGACAGAACTAAGATTATGTGGTTGGACTAAATTTGCACTCGTACATATACGGTATGTTGGATTCAACTTCACCAATACTAACTTCAAATCACTGATATTCTCAATTCAGATATTTCAAGGGAATCGTTATCCTCATTCTGGTCTTAAACGCATAACAATCAACTATATATATATATATATATATATATATATATATATATATATATATATATATATATATATATATATATATATATATATATTTGATTTTTATGCGTTATTGATTTTTATATATAGGTATGTGTATATAGATATGTGTTTCTCTAATGTATATGAATGAATGTGTAGGTATAATGTGTATATATGTATGTATACACCTAGATATATGCATACATATTAGAAGATCTGTATTCTTTGAAATGGGAATTTTTTTCTTTGGGGTTAGTAAAATATTAAGTTTCCGAATCAACGGGACATGTCATTTCTGTATGTTAAAGATTATCAAGGAAAAATGATCAATCCACACAGGGAGCTAAACACTTGGTGATGCTTTTAATTTTGATATTATATAGCGTCACAGATAAAATGCAGCCCTAGGGAACACCCATTTCTTTATCGTGCATATCTGTGAGGGTAGAGCCCATTCGTACTTTGCATTCTCTGTCTTTGAGAAAACTTTATATGAAAGAGGGCAGACGTCTTGTAGACCCAGATCGTGCAGGTCATTTAGTATCCCGTACTTCCATGTTGTGTCATAGGCCTTTCTAAAGCAAAGAAGACGTCTAATACATGTTCCTTCCTGGTAAATTAATTGCGAATAAATGTTTCCAGTCTAACCAGGTGATCGTTGGTACTACAACCAGAACGGAAACCACTTTGGAAAGGAGATATAAGATTGTTACTTTCCACGTACCATACAAGCCGAGAATGAATTATTAGCTCCATTGTTTTGCACACACTGCTTGTTAGTACAATGGGTCGATAACTGCTGGGATCTTAGATATATATATATATACCTGGTATGGGAATTGGTATTACTGTTGCTTCTTTCCAACTTTTAGGTACATTACCAGCAATCCATAAATCATTACAAATTTTCAGACGAGACCTTAGTGATAATTCTCGTAGGTGTTTCAATAACTGTGAATTTACTTCATCAAGCCCAGCGGATGTATTACGGGCCATGTCTAAATCCTAACTAAGATCAAATAGTGCAAACAGCTGTTTATAGCTCTCAGAGTTGTTGGAGAGTTGTTGGCCTGACTTAAGCAATCAACGGGACATGTCATTTGTGTATGTTAATGAGTACAGATGTAAATATGTTGAAAATAAGGGGCGGTATTTACATTAGATAAAAATGCCTTAGATGAAGGCATACAAGTTACAGGTTAAGATCAAGGTTTAATTCCTTCAGGAAATCTAAAATACAAGAGATATGTATAGTATCGAAAGGTTTCTTCACGTCATGCACATTATAATACTTATCATGCGTAGTTTGCAGGTCGAAACACTCTGTCCTGAAGTGCTGACTTGTGAATGGTTCCTTGCATTTAACGCTGTATTGTGAATCTTCACCTTTTAAGATGTGGGAATCGGTTATTTGCGTATCACCAAGCGGATTCGTGCAATGACTACTTCCTCTCTACGGATGTTTCTATAGGAAGGCGTCCATTCTCCCAGTGTTGGTTTGAAGGCGTGAAGTTTGTTATTCACTGCATCATTCCACAATCGCTGAAATTTCTGGCGTAGATACTCCTCGATACAAGGTTTAAAAACAGTAAACGTTATTTTAAAATCAGATTGTTATTGGGATAGAGTCATTTTTGCAGAGCGGTCTGCTTCTACATTACCTTTAAAGCTAAGGAAATCATGAATAGGTATTGTTAAGATCTGAGCTTCAACGAGGACCAACAACAAAATTTACTATGGAAGCATATAACAATCGGCTGGTCGGTTGTGATATATTTATCAGAACCAAAATTTCCTCTGCTATCATACCCGTATGCGCAAGACATATTGGAGTGATAACATTTGTTGGTAATTGGGGTCAACATTTTCTCATCGCAGTGTCCAGGAAGACTTCGACCAGTATAGCGCACTCACAGGGACAATTTTATTCCTCATCACCTGTCCAGGTCTGTTTATACACCTTTATAGTGGATGGTCTTTATATTCGTATGATAGTCTGACTATCCGATGGATGAAGGAACCATTCGGTATGAATAACTTCACTATTTCTAAAGAAAACTTCGGCAAGAACATTGAGTCTGGCAGGAATGTGTCCGACTTGTACATTGATCAGATATGGAAGAATCAACCACTAAACTGCCCCGTACCAGGATGAGCATGTCACGCTTTGGTGCCTCCAAACCCCCAGTTTCAGTTTTCAGTAGGTAAGACAGACCTAAGTAATATCCGATATTTTCAGGATTGTGTTACAACAGTACTGTCAATAACAACAAAAACAATACTTGAAAAGAGTTACGGACTCTTCTGTTGCATTGATTAAAATTGCTAGATAGGATAGACGTTTTGAATTAGGCCGAATTAGTTCAGATTTGTTTATTTTTGCCAGTTTCCATCTTTAAGTGTGCGTCTCATATCGGTTCATCCCTAGTTACTTTCACTTGGTGGCATCTATGGGGTCTCATCTGACTGCTCAGTCGAGTTTTAGTGTTTGTCGAATATTGTGTTGACTTAATTCGAATATGCCGTATGTAAATTATGTACAAAACGAAATAGTCTTGATATTTGGAGTGAATTCCGATAATTAATTTTACTCTGAACAGACTGTAGTGCCTTAGCAAATATTAATTGAAGCATTAATGAAGAGTTTGGGTTATATCTGCTTTGTCTCACCATTAAATATTCTAAAGATAAGGTAGTAATTAGTCTTTAACTTGCAATGGCGTTGTAAGAGTCTTACTAGACGTTGTGTGAACTTGTCTTAAGAAACAAACGTGATCCCACGTTTATAAAAAAAATGTCTTTAAAATAAAATAAAGCTATCGGTATCGGTTTTAAATTATTTTAGCACACACCTTGATGTCGCAATTTGTTTGGTTTTTTTGGAAAGAACCTTTTGTTAAGTTTGCTGTATAATTTTAATATTCCGCTATACATCTGTGTTCTTGTGGCAGTCGCAGTTAGCATGGACAATACGATTCAAGATAATAAAAAAGTCGATTGACGCCATCGAAACTCGTGTTCATATAAAGTGCTTTGCATATTTATTCATCCGTATGTAAGATGATGTAAGATTTATATATATAATTATTGTTCCACCCGAATGTTAATAATCTTAATGAGAAAACCCAGTTACACACAGAAAGTTTACGATATAGTAGGATAACCAAAGAAAATGATGCGAACATACAGTGGCTTCCATCCTTTTTCGTCATTGGCATAGCATTTCATACATTGATTATATAGAACTTACCTATGTTTATATAAATACTATATCCAACACACACGCATGGGTTTATAAAATTATATAGATATATACTTTCATAGATTATTTCCGGCCCCAAAATGCAATCCTTTCTGACTCTCCGGTGAATTCTCTTTAATGTCCAATTTCCGTTAATATAAGCAAAACAGAACAAGCTTTGCATGCAGTTTTGAATCACATATCAAACAGCTATGCACTGAATAATTTAGAGTACCCTACATACCTTTTGTTGATGTAATACATTACTTTAAGAAAGTTATAGACTGCACACTTTACAGCATGCATGTAGCTGAACTTGGCTTATGGGACAGCATCAAGAAAATGAATGCAATACAAATGCAAAATACAAATGATCAAGGTCATCTCACCAGGTTTGCGTCGGTTAGAGTCTCGAGTTCGGCCAATGTGGGTCTGTGAGAAAGCTTGCCAGTAACTTCTTGTGGGTCGGTGGGTCTTACCGGGATTTTCCCAGTTTCTTCATCCAACATTAATACTGGTCGCCATGTATAGCCTATCTTGTGCTGAAAAATGGCGTTAAACCCTATAACAACAACAACATCAAGAAATAGACAAACGTTATATATTCAACTATGCATTTGTCAATTAGTCATTGGCATCATTACTGTTATATCTTAAACACATTTTGTCGCTGGAATTTCAAAGAACAACTATCCACACATGTTCACTGGAGTTGTGATTTTGTTTGGCGGTTTATTTCCATGTAGATACATGTATCACAAGAGTATACATTTTAAAGTGTGAACCATGGAAATAACGAGCTGGATATTGAATATTAAAAGATATCTGTACCAGTCTGGAAGACCGTCCCAGACAAAAGATAATGGTTTCCATCCGGTGTTTTATTCTTGACATTACTAGTTAACTAAACAGTTAAATTGGCTTACTTTGAGTTGAAAGGTTAGAGTAAATTATATAAATGCGGACTCCATCATTTAGAATTCAAGCAAATACATTAGCCTTGGTTTTACCGTGCTTTCGGTCATTTTCCAATGCATTTTGGAAGACACATCTCCCCCTGCCCCGAAACAAAATCGACAAACAAAGAAGATGAAAGTAAGTAATTAGTATACCAATGGCTCTCACTTATGGCTTTAAACTTCCCACGTATTTCAATAATGATTACAACGCTCGTTAGATGTGATTTATCAAGCAGGTGTGGGCATTTGTGAAAGGACGTGGTCGATTTTGCAAGTTGGTGGGAGAGGCATTTTGAGAGTACAAAGGTGGACAGTTTGGGTTATCAAATGTTAATCCTACGATACTGATGAAGTGATGAACGTTTTACAAATGAAACGAGGCAAATGAGATGTATGGTCTCTCTTTAGAACGATTCCCATTGTCTTAGGGACGTATACCGAAATCTTTTAATATTTCTGACTTTTTATTCGTCTAAAGATGAGTGTGCCTAGGACCGGTGGTGGGAGTGGTGGAGGGGGCTGGTTTAAATGTAACTTTACTGGTTCTGTAATGCTGAAGGGCCGACTTGGTGAAGCTCAACCATATGCAGGCATGTGCTCTTCATTTTCTCGACTGACATCTTCCGTTGTTGGCAGATATAGAGAAAATGTTTACAAAATAATCGCGTTGGGTACACGAAAATAGATAATACAGGATACGGAATCATTTCATTTCAGGCATTGTACTAGAAGCAAAGAGCATAAATTGCGAATGAAACTAAAACAAATACTTTTGGTATTCATATATATATATATATATATATATATATATATATATATATATATATATATATATATATATATATAAATTTCTATTTGAGACACAAGTATTTACCATGCAGTATATCTGAATGATAAAACAAAAATAAAGATACAGTATTGCTATTTGTAATTAGCGCCTTCTTCTACGGTAAAATTTATTGCATGGAATGAAATAATGTGCCACGTTACTTCCAGTTCATTTACTGTATAAATATGTTTCAATTTTAAATGTGCATTTGTTATCAATAATTACGGAATGAAGGCATTTTTATAATTGTTATGATTCGGCAAGAGGACCCAGAAATGTTGTATATGTCACTAAATGTTTTACATTCATTATCATATAAGCATGTACTATAGGAACAAATATACTATTCTATATGTAACAAGGACTGGATCACGTTTTTCGCTCCTTCCTTCCATGTGATTTTGTTTATGAGATGAAATGTTACTATACCTGTCTAAATGTATTTGTTTCACTTGTATATACATGCATCAATTTGATCCACTAATACTTAATATATTCCTACTTTAACATTACCTATGTATGATACCACCCACCCTGTTCGGCACAAAGATCATAACACAAGTGTCAGAACCTAAATGTATACTATAGATTCCTGTACTGTGTGAACATATACGAGAGAGTTAGAAAAAATACTTGAAATTGAACTAAATTGATTGTATCGCTTTCACATCTGTAACAACCAATTGGAGTTTAAACTAAAAACTCTAATCGGTTAACGGACTACTCAAATATGGGCAACATAACTACCGTTTTAAGTGACCATTTACAGTTTTTGTTTTGTTGCAATTTTGTGTTTCATCGCTAATAACAGTTGAATAGAATAAATGATTGCTTTCCAAAATGGTTAAGACCGAAGATGTCTTTGACATTCTTCACAGGTACATGTTAGTCATCTTTGCAGCCACAATCAATCGTATATAGTGTCCGTAGATTTTTATATTTTCATTTTTATGTAATCTTTACACCAATTTTGATTTTGAAATTCAGTTTTATGTTTCAGCACCAAGATAGCAAATTCAAACTGGCATATAAAATTACTTTTGTATTAAAGATCTTATATATATATATATATATATATATATATATATATATATATATATATATATATATATATATATTTGAGATGACATATTGTTAAACCTATAGATACATACATACATATACACACAGACAGACACATACATACATATACAGACATTATCTTTGTTACAAATAGATGACTTGATTAAAATTGCATGCCATTATATCAATTTTTAAACTTTCTCCATTTCGAATTTTGCAGATTAGGATCTTTTCCTTCTGTACTGGGTATATACATGTTTCACAGAAACAAAACTTTCTTTCATTTTGTGTTTAAACAACCAGGTCATTTTATTGTTAGATGGTCACTGACCTGTACCTTAAATCGCTGAATTGATGTATAGACCTTTGATATATCTGAAGCTTTTTTGTATACACTTATATACTGAATGTGATTTTTTAAATAAAATATTTAACATCTTTGTTGTATATTTTCTAGTTATACTGTTAATAGGTTTAGTGAAATTGTTATTTTGTTCTTAGCTTTTGTTTCATATTGCCTTGTTGGCTTGTTTTGACTTTAATAGTTCATTTATTGACAGTTATTGCATTGATTCATAATAATACCTTATATTCTTGTTAGGACTAGGTGTCATTTCTTGACAGTGATTTCATTGTTTCATAATAATACCTTTTATACTTGTTAGGACTAGATGTCATGTCTTGACAGTGATTTCATTGGTTCATGATAATATCTTTTATTCTTGTTAGGACTAGGTGTCATTTCTTGACTGTAATTTCATTGGTTCATAATAATACCTTTTATTCTTGTTAGGACTACATGTAATTTCTTGACAGTGATTTCATTGGTTCATAATAATACCTTATATTCTAGTTAGGACTATATGTCTTTTTTTGACAGTGATTATATTGGCAAATTATTCTGTGTAAGATTCTGGCCTCTTTTGCACTATCTTTATAAGAACGTTTCTTCATTTCTAGATACGAAATCAGTTGCTCCAGATTCTTTGCCAATATTTTGGTCCTTGCCAGATGTTGTGATAGTAGAAAAAATGGAGAATAACTAAAGTTTTAGAATTGTACAGCTTGAAATAGATTTTTTGTGTTGATTAAAATAGTTATGAAATTTGTAAAAAGTTCTGAAAATCTTCAAATATAACACATGACACCTTTCAGAAGAATTCATTATGTTCATCACATACCACATCCAAAATTCCCTCTAAGCTGCGTGTGCGTGCCGCATCGCATCTGCTCAGACATCGCTGCTCAGTTGAAATGTCAAACCAACATTAATTTTTTTTTTCAAGTTACCGTAATGCTTGCACATAACAGTGCTTGTAGTGAGCATACATCTTCCATTTGCCTAGAGGGAATGTTGAGCACATTATTACAAATGTCAAGAAGTGAGATAAGAGGCCTGCATTATCATGCGAGTGCATGCATGAAACCTATATATACAGTTTGATTTTGATATCCATATTATTATCCCTTAGTTCAGGAGTCCTAAACTCAAACCACCTTGAGGCTCGCATGAGGACATTTTTGGTGGGCCATTGGCCACACCACCTTTATTATCTCTCATGATACCTTGTGATGCCAATCAGTTTGCAGACCAAAGACTATGGCTTGTTGGGCTGCATGTAGCCAATGGACCATGTGTTTGAAACACCTGCCTTATTTAAAATTGGTCATGCTTGTTAGTCTATATACAAAACCTGTTAATGCAATTTAATCTTGATATCCACAACAAAACCCTTTAGTCAATATGCAAGATTTGATTGGTTGATTGATTGATTGATATTTAACAGCGCACCAGCACTTTTAGGCTATTTTTTTGTATCGACCAGCGATATAAAAAACCAAATAGTTCAATATAAAATTATAAGTTGTTAGTAACAGTAAAATATGAAGCTTCCCAATCAACGGGAGATGTAAATGGTGTATGTTGATGAAAAGATGTTGCAAAATAATGGCAGGTATTTGCATTAAATATAAATGCACTAGGCGATGACATACAAGTTAAAGTTTAAGATATAGATTTACTTCCTTCAGGAAATCTAAAATACAAGTGATAGATACAGTATCAAAAAGTTCCTTCATGTCATGTACATTATAGTACTTATCACGTGTAGGTTGCAGGTCGGAACACTCGGTCATAAAGTGTTTAACAGTGAATGGTTCATTGCAAGAGACGCACTCTGGTGGATCTTCACCTTTTAGTATGTGGGAGTGGGTTATGTATGAATGACCGATTCTGATTCTTGCAATGACAGTCTCCTCCCTACGGATAGTTCTGTAGGAAGGAGTCCATTCCCCCAGGGTTGGTTTGATGGCATGAAGTTTGTTGTTGACTGTATGATCCCATGACGTCTGCCACTTCTGTAACTTTTGATACAAGGTTTAAAATCAGTAAACGTTAATTTAAAATCTGATGGTTCTTGGGATAGAGCCATCTTAGCAGCACGGTATGCTTCTTCATTACCTCTAATACCAATATGGCTAGGTAACCAACAGTATACTATATTGCTGGAGGTACTAAGCGCTGTATTTTAGACGAGGAGATGGAGTAATAATGGATTATCCAGTTTTCTATTGTGTAGCGACTGAAGCACTCATAAAGAGTCACAGAAGATAATGCTATTTAAGACGCGTTTCTGTTCGATAAATTTGAGAGCGAGGTCTATTGCTCTGATTTCCGCTGAAAATATGGACGCATCGTTTGGCAAGCGCACTTTGGTTATGTGCTTGCCTCTAACGAAGGCTGCAGCAGCCTTTTCATGAACCTTTGATCCATCAGTATAAAATTTAGTGTAATTTGTAAAATCGTTGAGAAGTTCATGATAAGAGTTCAGGAATATGACAGGGTTGGTCTCAGATTTATTCCCATCGTGTAACGTAAAAATCACTTTGGGTTGCTTAAGGAGCCAAGATGGTTTTTTCGAGACAAACGTTTTCTGAACTGTGGAGAGATTACTTTTGATATTGTCAAGGCTGGATGATATTCTAATGCCAAATGAAGGTATGGCATTTGGTTTATTACCATATAATGGTTTGTATTTTGGTTGAAAAACAGCCGAAAAAGCAGGGTTCCGAGGGTTTGATCTTAACTTAAGAGCGTATTGTGCAGAAAGCATTTCTCTGCGATGCGATAAAGGTGGTTCATTCGCTTCCGCGAGAGGGCATTCACATGGAGATGTCTTAAATGCTCCTAGAGCGAGTCTTATTCCCTGATGATGAATTGGATCAAGCATTTTCAAATAGGACTTCCTAGCTGAACCATAAACAATGCATCCATAGTCTAGTATGGAGCGGATAAATGTTCTATACAAATTAAGGGGGACTTTTTTATCAGCACCCCAGTCAGTGTGCGCAATTACTTTAAGTAAATTTAACGCTTTTAAGCATTTAGCTTTTAAATTCTTTATGTGTGGTATAAAAGTCAGCTTTCTGTCGAAGATAATACCCAAAGATTTTGTTTCCTCAACAACTGGAATAAGTGTTCCATCCAGCGTGAGTTTGGGGTCATCATGATGTCTTCGCAATTGACAGAAATGCATGCATACTGTTTTCGATTTAGAAAATTTGAAACCGTTATTACTGGCCCAACTTTGGATATTATTGATATTTTGCTGGAGTTGCCTTTCAATTGTATGCATGTGCTTTGATCGATAACAAATTAAAAAATCATCTACATATAAAGAGCAATCCACACCGGGAGCAAAGTACTTGGTGATGCTGTTGATTTTGATATTAAATAGCGTCACAGATAAAATACTGCCCTGGGGCACACCCATCTCTTGCTGGTGCATATCGGAGAGGGTAGAGCCCACTCGTACTTTGAATTCTCTGTCGGAGAGCAAACTGGAAATGAAAGAAGGCAGAAGGCCTTTTAGACCTAGATCGTGCAGGTCATTTAGTATCCCGTACTTCTATGTTGTGTCATAGGCCTTTTTTATATCAAAGAAGACTGCTACTAAATGTTCCTTCTTGATAAATGCATTGCGAGTAAATGTTTCCAGTCTAACCAGATGATCGTTTGTACTACAACCAGAACGGAAGCCACTTTGGAAAGGAGATATTAAATTGTTACTTTCCAAGTACCATACAAGACGAGAATTAATCATTCGCTCCATTGTTTTGCACACGCAGCTTATCAGTTCAATGGGCCGATAGTTGTTAGGATCTTCGATGTCTTTCCCTGGTTTGGGAATCGGTATTACTATTGCTTCTTTCCAGCTCTTAGGTACATTACCAGCAATCCATAAATCATTGAAGATTTTCAGAAGTAATGTCAGAGAAGATTCTGGGATGTGTTTCAAAAACTGGTAATGTACTTCGTCAGGCCCAGTTGATGTATCATGGGCCTTGTCTAAAGCCTCCCTAAGTTCCAATAAAGAAAACAGCTGGTTATAGCTTTCAGAGTTGTTAGATGTGAACTTTAAACGTGACTTTTCTTTTTGATATTTTAATCTTCGAAAGGTTTCTGAATAATTAGATGATGATGAGTTTTTTGAGAAACTGTCGGCAAGAATATTTGCTATGTCACGTTTCGAACTAAAATTGTTATTATTTGTTTTCAGTTGTCGAATAGAATTGTGTTTCCTCTTTCCTTTTATTTTGCGAATAGTATCCCAAACTTGTTTCATTGAGGTACGAGAGTTTATAGAAGAAACATATTTTTTTCCAGGATGTACGTTTGCATTCTTTGATTGTGCGTCGTGTTTTAGCCCGCGCAATTCGATATTTGTTTAAATTTTCTGGCGTAGGTCGAGTGTTGAATTGTTTTAATGCTTCTCGGCGTTGTCTAATGGCTTCTTTGCATTCCTTGGTTACCCAAGGTTTTTGCGGTTTTTTACTGTTCGGTGAGGACTTAGGAATAGATTCATCTGCAATTGAAATTAGAATTGAAGTAAAATGTTGTATAGGATTAACAGCGTTGAATATTGTATCATTATTTAGTCTAGTTTGACATAGTGTTCCAAAGGAAGCCCAGTCAGCTTTCCTTATATTCCATTGTGGAATTGCGTCATCAATTTTAGAGTCATTTTCAAGAGTGATTGAAAAATGATCACTGCTGTGAAGGTCATCAGCGACCTTCCATTCATAGTCCAAAAGCAATGAAGGAGAGCAAATTGTTAAATCAATGGACGTGTACGTACCCGTTCCTGGGTGTAAATATGTCGGTGAGTTAGTATTATATAGACACAGATCGTGTCTAGAAAGGAAACCTTCTACTTTATGCCCTCTGTCGTTTCTGTGATTCGATCCCCATAGAATGTTATGGGCATTAAAATCCCCGAGTAAAACGAAGGGCGTGGAAAGTTGTTGAACAATATCGTCTAATTCATTTGGTACTAGTTTGGTGTTTGGTGGTAAGTAAATAGAGCAAAATGTAATCACTCGATGTAAAGTGACGCTTACAGCAATAGCTTGTAAATTTGTATTTAAAGGAATGACTCTGTGAGGGGCTCTATTGTTGACAACAACAGAGACTCCTCCTGAGGCCCTGTCAGCGTTTTGAAAGTACGTGTTGAACAGGGAAAAGTTTTTAAATGTAATTTTATCTGTGTCTTTCAGGAATGTTCCCT
This sequence comes from Unio pictorum, assembly GCA_030141615.1. Lineage (NCBI taxonomy): Eukaryota > Metazoa > Mollusca > Bivalvia > Unionida > Unionidae > Unio > Unio pictorum. Next base: position 1,032,178 of record JARLTB010000145.1, on the reverse strand, counting down.
GTAAACATAGTACAGCAGGATCATGTTCATTTAAAAGCAGAAGAATATCATTGTAGTTTGCTTTAAGTCCTCGACAGTTCCATTGTATGATCGTGTTTTTCATTATAAAATTATGCTGGAGATTCTGGATCTAGGTAAGACTATTCGCGGAGAAAATGTGTATTGTTATTTGTCTGGAGGATGTACGGGAGTATACCTGGTTTTACTAGGTTTGGAGAAACCTTGAGTACATGGAGCAGTTTCTTCTGCATCCATGCTCTCAAGTTCTCCAAACATATTGTAAGGTTTAATGGGGTCATCTGACCCCTTTTGCTGCTTATTTGTTTGTACATTTTGTTTATTTCTTGGAGCTTTTGGTGGTGGGTTATTAAATGTTGTCTAAGTTGATGTTGTGCTTTTCTGTGGTTGGTAATTTGGGATGTTGGCACTTGTTGAATCGGGCTGATCTGTCTGTGTTTGTGCGTCCTTGCTGATTTTTTGGGTTGTGTTTCACAACTGTGGAGAAGGATGGGCCAGAAAAAGCTATTTTTGCCTGGCCAAGTTTTCTGGCATCTGGGTAGGGTATATTGCATGTAAACTTTACCCTCTGAATTTCCATCTCCTGTTTCCAGGTATCACAATCCTTAGAATTTGCGTGACGTTCTTTCCCACAGTTGACGCAATGCGGAGTTGCTCTACAATCAGCTTCCTGATGAGAGTGGTCTCCGCATTGGCCACAGACCTTGACTCTGGAACATCGGTCTTCGTGATGGCCATATTTCTGACACTTATAGCATCGAAGAGGATTTGGTATGTAAATCTCAACCTTTACTTGCAGAAACCCAATCGTGACCACTTTGGGCACTGTCAGTTTATTAAAGGTGAGTACAAATGTGTTGGTGTCCTGCAGGGTGTTATTACGTTTAATACGTATTCTACGCACTGCAGTGACACCTTCATGTTTCATCCCCTCGATGATATCTGTGTCGTTGACTCCAGCCAAGTCACGACACCGCATCACGCCTTGAGACGTATTCAATGAAGTGTGAGCGAATGTGGTTACTGGAATGTTGAAGAATGTTTTCAACTTTTTCAGATTTTCAGTTTGACCCTTTCGCTCACATTCAACGAGAAGACAACCCGATTTTAATTTTTTTGACACCTTTGGTGTGCCAATCAAGCCCATTAATGTTTTCTCTATTACAAAAGGAGATAGCGCAGCGATTTGATTTTCAGCATCTGTTGACTGTATGACCATGAAGCGTGGGAATGACTCCACACTACATGGTTCTTCATCAGAGACGGATAGTGGTTTCGTTCGTTTGTTTTATGATTTTTCTTTGAATTTTCCATGATTTTGTTTTACAGTTTCAGCACCCATGCTCCCCGCCCACCATGGAGCCCAACAAGAGGACACTTGTCAAGTGCCAGGGATACACAGATGCCATACTCGTTAGATAAAATTACCTAGGATCGGCAAAATTACCTCCCGATTGACCCGTTAAGCCACCGCTATCTAGGAGGTCCTCTAGTACTTGGGGAAAATGAAAGCTAGAATGATAGAATGAAGGGGCAACGGTGGTATCAAGAGAGATACAAGAAAGATATAGAAGGTGAACTAGTAAATAAAGACCTCCTAGGGCTCGGCGTGACTAGCCGATTTGTCGAGACCGGGCCCAACTCCACAATCCATCTAAGAGAAGCAGAGGCTAAAGTAGTGTATTGCATCGGAAAAGCCTCCGCTCAACTACCAGGATCCTTTCCTCCTCCGACACGGGTCGCAACCCACGGCAAACAGGTCGCCTCTACTTAGTCGCCTTTTACGACACGTGGCGAGGCACGTCGGGCCAATTCTACAACCCCGAACCCGCAGGGGGAGCAAGATTTTATTGTAGTACCATACATTAAATATCAGTCAGGTGGTACACACACAAACATGTGTGAATGATAAGTTATATGTCTCTGGTAAACATATTGAATAGTAATTTCTACACTTTTATGATATTCTTTAAAATGTACCGGTATATATATATATATATATATATATATATATATATATATATATATATATATATATATATATATATATATATATATATATATATATATATATATATATATCATAATATTCTAGTATTGTTATACACTTGTGTATACTTCATCTTTGTGAAATAAATACCTTTCCTTAAATTTTTCTCTTGTATGAAGTGTTTTGCTAGTGTTCTTTCATTTTTAATGTGTGTGTTTGCTTTCGGATTCTTTTTACAACAAAATTGAAAGAAATTAAATGCGAACGTGATATCCTTGGCAAATTTGATGTCTACCTTTCCTGTAAACGCTGTGCTTCAGCTTTAATCAGTTCTCACCTATTCCGGATTTATACATTGTTTTCAGACAGTAGAATGCGGGAGCAAGTGAATTCTATTAACATATTTTTAAACGACTTGTTAACAGCTAAATGAAATCCAATTATGTTTAGAATGAACCTCTGATTATCGATGGCAACACGTTAGTTCAATCCCCACAGTTACGAAATGAAGTCTAGCCTTGATTGTGACGCTTATGCTCGAGTAGTGGGTGGGTAAATTCACGTCCTCTACAAGGGACTTGCTAACATTCATAACTGGTGGTGCACTCTCATAGTGTTAAATTTCCTAGGAGTGATCCATGTTCAGCAGGACTCGTTACATTTCTCTAAATAAAAATAGAATCTCATACACTACTGGGATCGAGTAGTCATTATGTTCTGAATAAAGCATTATCTAGTGGGAAAGAGACGTCATACTTTCATTGACAGGAAATATTACACATCTTCCAGGGATGAATGGGTAGTTATTCATCCCATTTGATTAGTCATGCCCTTATTAGTACGACAACTCTCTGAAATGTTACAAATTGTAAAGGGTCTTAAATGAAAAGACGAACGATCCATATTTGCTTTTTCGGTACATAGTTGAAAGGTAGAGCGATATCCGAAAGAGATGTTTTGTCCACATTTCTCCGCATTCTGCAATGTCTTATTTATATTAACCATAACATGTATTAGCGACTGAAATACTCTGAAATTATAAAACATTGCAAAGTAGATAATATAATTCAGAATATATAACATTAAATCCGAGAATCTGCAAGGAATAGTGTAATGATTTGGTTGTTTGTCTACCGCAAATGCTTATATTTGCAAAATACTGTAATGTACCAATTTGATGAAAGGGATTCAATTTCCGGAAGAAAAAATGGGATGATAGATACACTATATAAAACTACATAAAACTAGCTATCAATACTTACTCATGGACCAATTATGACTGTAGTGCCATGAGTACATATGAATACATTCCAACAAAAAAAGCAAATACTTGCACTATCACCATTTACATGGATTATATTAATTAATTAATTAGATTAATTAATTAATTAGATTAATTGACTTTCTAAGGATTAAGTTATAAAATCTTTCTAGATCATCTACACGTTCATTTGCAATTTGAAAGGACTTGGTGGATTATCTCTCAAACAATACGGAAAATTAGAATAACATTACAAACCCATGTCTCTAAATAAAACACAGTAGCAATTCTCTGTGAACAACTTTCACATGTCAACACGCATATTCGCAAATGAAACGAGGATGAATAGATTGATTATGTCTTGGCTTTCATCCCATATTAAGATTTAGCAACTTTTGATATAAGATGTTCAAGATGACTGTCATAACAGCCGCATTGCCCATCCGATTAGTGAGTTACCTTTAAGGCCTAAGTAGATATCATTCTCATGTAACTGTATATTCTAAAAACAAAACTATTGCTTGGTTTTCAAGATGGATATATCCTAGTGGAGATGAAAACAATGGCAAATTTCAGTATATCAGCCACATAATAGCAAACATGTATGACAACAGGAGCTCCGAGAACTGTCCGAAGGGAGCAGGGACCAGATCTATTGTGCAATCTTATGAGCAGGGGAATTCCATGAACAATTCTAGCCTACAAGGTTATCAATTATGATTTGAAAGAGACTCTAATATCGATGATGACACCTTAGCTCACCCCAGGTCTGCATCCTCAAACGTATTTCGTATTACGAGGCAAAGTCTGGCATTGATGGTGAAGCTCATGGTCTAGCTGGGGTTGGGCACATTCACTGTCTGTTCCAGGTTGCCACTCACAGCATACTGGATGGTGCACAGTCTTCCAGTATTTTCATGCCTTAAGATGGAGCCAGTATTTATTCGTATCAAACTGCATGAGCGATCATTAAGGCCAAATACCGAGTTAAGCAGAACTCATTAATTTTCTATAAAACAAAGTTAACTTTCATACACTACCGGGATCGAGGAGTCATGATCTGAATCCATGAAGAAGACCTCAGTAGCATCCATGGTTTGAGTACAGAATACGTATATTTCTCTGGTTGTTGTTGTTGTTGTTGTTGTAGTATTTAACGCCATTTTTCAGCACACGATATGCTATACATGGCGGCCAGTATTAATGGTGGAGGAAGAACCCCGGAAAGAACCACCGACCCACGAGAAGCTACTGGCAAGCTTTCTAACATACCCACATTGACGAATCTAAGACTCGAACCCACACAGAGTTGAGATGGCAGTGATCCGTAACGGAGAGCGCTTTAGACCTGTCAGCCACTCGGGGCCCCTTATATTTCTCTGAAATCGAAGAGAGGTGAAGCCAGGGCATTTATTCCCTCCCGTATATTATTTGTCCCATTATTAGTACGACAACCCAACGCAGTTCGATGGGACCATAAACATATAAACAGTCAACAGTCCTCTTATGCTTATATGGTGAACGCTACATAGAGCGGTGATCCGAAAGGGTATTTGGCCCACATTTCTCCACATTCTGCAGTATATATTTATAAAATCCAAACTATATACTAGCGACATAAGTAGTTTATAAAATGAAAAATATTGCAAAATGAACATTATTATTCCGAATGTATAATATCAAAGGGAGAACGTATAAAAAATATTATAATGGAATGTTTATGCGTCTGCTACAAACGTTGATACTTGCATACTATTTTTATGTAGCAATTTGATGAAGATAAATAAATTTTAGGAATAAGAAAATGGAATGAGATGTACACTATATAAAACCACAGAAACACGTTACCAATACTCACCTATGCAGAAATTATGTACGTACTGACAAGAGTACTTATATAAAATCCAAACTAAAACAGGGACTTAAATACCTGCATACTGACCATGTAACGGTAGGTTGAGGGCTCTAACATTGACTTTCTAAGTTTGACGCTGGTAGATAGTGAAAACCATCAAGATAGCTATAGGTTCACTGATGAGTTTGCAAGGTCCTAATGGGTTATGAATCAATAAGGCCTGAAAATTGGAAAAAATCTTCCAAAAACGTGTCTCTAGAAATATAACAAAGGTGAACAGCAGAGAGGGTGAGCAGACCAACTTTGTAGGCGTCAACGATGCTTCCTTCTATTAAATATTTACTAGAAAGATCGATTTGGTAAATTAAAGGCTTCCTTGTAAAGGTTCATTTGGTAAAAAAAAGACGCCATATATTTGGAGTTCACCCTCTCTGCTGCTCTGTGCTAACCGAATTAGCTATAGATACGATCCAATCCAATTCGATATCGTGTCTGAGGATCGTGTATACTTATCGTTACAAATCCATGTTGGGTAGCTCTGGCGCCGCTAAATAAATTTTGAAATCGATTATAATCCATGTCACGTCACCATGTCTGCCAAATATTTCTTAACGTATGAGTGTCAACTCTGTTAAACACGCATATCAAATTGCAGTTGTCTCTGATCACTTTGGGTATTTGTGTATAACGCTGAGTTACATATATCACGTCGGTTTTTTTGTGACGTCCTCGGGAAAATATTCTAGCTGGATTTTTTGTTGGTCCAACATAACATCGTTGTACACGACAAGATTATTAACGGATCCATCCAGGTCTTCCACGGATGGTGCCACTTCAATGTCGGTGATAAATTCAATTACACTTTCACCGTAAGCTTCTGAAGCGGTTTCGTTGTAATCTTTTAGCACCTGATAACAATGTTGATCATCTACGCTGGGTGCGATCAGATATAATTTATCCCAGGTTAAATACTTCATTATCATCGTTAACAGCAATTGAGTTTTACCGCTTCCGGAGGGTCTAACGATAAGCATTCTGATTGAGTTTGATAACATCGGGTGATGTTTTACTGGTTGTTTCTTCAACGCGGAGAAATCGATCACTTCCATTTGTAGATATAACATAAATATAATTATGGATCTATATTGTGTGAAATGTAGGAAGCGTACACCGACTATTGACCCAACGACTGTTACCACGAGCAATAACAGAAGCGCGGTCACCGGCAAGTGTGAAATATGCGGTACAAAAAAATTTAGATTTGTGAAAAATCCTTTGAAGGAAAATCCTTTAAAAAAAAGGAGGAGATATCGCAGCCCGTTTAAGTAAACTCCCAGGATTGCCATGGGCAAAATATCCAGATGAAAAACATCTTCCCGGATATAATTATTGTGGACCGGGAACACGATTAGATATAGGACTTGGCAGCGGTGATAATCCTAACTCGGGAGAAAATCCTATAAACGCTATCGATGAAGCATGTCGTGTACATGATATAGCTTACCGTAGTGGTGATCTACAACAGCGTCATCTCGCAGATGTAGCGTTGATTCACGCGTTGAATGCTATTCCAGATAAATCGTTCAAAGAAAAATTAACATCGACGTTGATAAAATCCGCCATGAAAGGTAAATTAATATTTGGTGCGGGTAATTAATAACAACATGGAATCTATTTACTGTTCTCCAAGAGGATACTGGAGGGGCAAGGCAGCAATCAATAAACTCGCTAGCGCATCAAAGGTGAAAAAAACCACTGCAGCGGATTGGTTATCCAAACAGGCGATATGGCAAATTTATCTACCACCGCCTAAACAAATTAATTACTCACATTTTGATGTGACAGTTCCTAATGAAGTTCATCAGGCTGATATATTATTTCTGCCGCATGAACGCGGTTACAAATACGCGTTAACCGTAGTTGATATTGCGAGTCGATACAAACAAGCAGAGCCGCTAAGGACAAAATCATCAACTGAAGTGGCTTCTGCATTTGAAAGAATTTATCGACGAAGTCCTCTGCGTTGGCCAAATCTATTACAAGTTGATCCTGCTAAAGAATTTCAAGGCGCTGTTTTAACAACGATGAAACATCATAATGTCACCATTAGACGAGGGCATACTGCACTACATCGCGATCAGGCAATTGTTGTACGATTTAATCGGACTCTTGCTGAGCGGTTATTTGGATATCAATAAGCGAAAGAATTCATCCAGGATAAACGATCCCGTGAATGGGTTAAGAGATTACGAGGTGTAGTTACCGCAATCAATAATGAGATTACTAGAACAATCAACATGAAACCTAGCAACGCTATTAAAAAGAAGTATATACCTAAAACCCCACAGAAAGATTTTTCAAAAGAACCAATTCTTGGTAGTAATGTCACTGTAAGGTACTTATACGAACCAGGAGAGCTTGAGGGTGGTACAAAAAAGAGCTACTGATCCTATTTGGAGTGTCACTACGCATAAGATATCTAGTATAACATGATCAACTGGTGAAAACGCTAGCGTTTCTAGACCAGCAATCTATAAACTGGATTCAACTGCTCCTCAGCGAGGATTTACTCGACAACAACTACAGGTAATTCCCGAGGATACTCAATTGCCACCGCGTGGTCTTAACTAGCACCCCAGAATCATTGTGCCGGCCCCCCGGCGTCTGTTGCACTCAAGACAAGTCAGCATAACGTTATCGATGGTATGACCAATGCTGCTATTCTTTCTGTCTACGGTAAATTGGCGAGGATCTTTATTCGACCAACTCCAACGCATTATACAATCGCAACTCGCGCAGTGATTATTCTGTTGTTGCTTCAGCGTAATTATTAATTCAGCATCAATGTCAAATTTTCTATTTTTTTTTTTATCCTGTTGTTTATAACCAGTTTTTTTCTGATTATATCCTTGATGATATCATCGGCGCTGATAATATCACTTATTGTAGTGTCATTATCGTCACTGACTTCGTCAACAACAATTCTTCGAAGTTGATCTATTCTCCGTACTCGAGCCACTGCAAGATAAACTAAATTAGACCACTCAATGCGATTATCTACTATCCAAACAATTGTGTCTGTGATAGTTAATCCCTGTGAAGAGTGTATTGTCATTGCGTAACCTAACTTCCACGGGGATTTATCAGCACGCAATGCATCTTCGACGACGCTGATATCAACCAGCACAATATCATTTAACACTAATTTCTGCCTTTCACGTTGTCCAGGAATGTCAACGAAAACATTTTGTCGCCGTGTATCCTTGGGTCTATAATACAACGGCACTGGAAGTGTTGCAAATTTACATTTATGCAATTCAAATAATTTCATCTGAAGTTTATCTCTGACTATTTTTCTACTTGCGATTATCAAATCGTTTGGTCTCCACGTTTCCCAAAAATCATTCATGGGAGTTTCTGAAATTATTTCACGCATTATTTCATATTGGATTCTATCCGGTTGTAATCTGATTAGTTGTTTCAACTCCTTTAATACTTCATCTAACGATCTAAGGTCATCGTTCATCTCTTCGTAATAATCAACGTATTTTTTAGCCATTCATGGGGAGATTCACCGAAAAATGGTGGTGGTTGACCATGATCACCGCACATAATAATTTTTGTATTTTTCGTTGACAGCCATTCAAGAAAATCTTTTAATATTTGTAACGGTACCGTATCAATTTCATCCCATAATGTCACCGGTGGAATATATTTATTTCCCATTCGCTCAGGGGTCCACTTATCACCGCTCCATCGAAAGAAGCTGTGATAAGTACCAGAATTTTTTACATCTCGTTGTTTTATGTCTCTGGCAAGTTTATGAGTTGGTGTTAGCACAGTCATGTTTGTGAAATTTGTAGACTTTTCCATAGGGGTTTCCATAGGGGTTTCCGTAAAATTTTCCCCTAGGATTTGTCGTATGATTTCTGGAGACTCCCCGTGTAGAATTTGTTGTATGATTTCTTGTATTTGTTTTTGATCATCTGTAAGTTTTTCAATTGGTTTTTCAACGGATTTTTCAATTGGTTTTCTTTTCTTATTGAACAAATTAATTACTCGTGTTGTCTTTCCTGATCCTCCTAATCCGTTTATATAAACGATTTTATATCGCGTAATTGGATCTGATATCGGTGGTGCATTAGAAAATTCTGAACACTGGTTGCTTTTCAAGTATTTATCGTCGTTGGTAACATCTGCAGATTCACAATACTCGTGTAGCGTCTCCTTTTTAAATCTCCAATATCCCCACGCTTCATCCGGGGATGTGAATTTAGCTACATCTGATCTGTATTTGTTGTGGATATACATCGAATCAGTAGCTACTCTAACCGCGGTATTAGGAAATCTATTTATCATCGAAAATAGATTAATAGTAGAATAACTGAGCAAAGATGATCTTAAATGTGTGTATTGGGGACTATATCCATCACAGTAGGTAACAACTGTACCTAACTTAGTCCCATTGGATAGAAAAGCATCTTTACGATTTACAAGTTTTCCATTTTTCGTTAAATCCGCTATAATAAAATCGTATTCAGCGCTGTCTATGATGAACCGCGAAGAGTATTTTGCATTGTCATATCTTCCACCTTGAGTAAATTTACCGATTATTTTTCGTCCAAAATCTTTTGCTAGTCTATTTTCAGTTTCAAATAACTGCCTAGACATATCCATGATTTGTTGTTCACTGAAAATCTCCGATTTTTCATCAGAAAATTGTTTTCGATGTTCGCGTATTATTTCATCTAAATCTGGTTTTGGTAGCCAAACTTCTTTCTGAGCTCGATAGCATATAATTGCTTCGCTGATAATCAACGATATCAGCATATTACTATCAATCATATATCGTAGTAACACTATTGGCATCCAGTGTTTCACAGACATATCTCTACCAATCCAAACATAACTACACGGGTGTAATCCTGACGCTAATTCAAATGATACCACACAAGCGAATCCGGTTAAGTCAAAATCAGGCAATGGACCATTAACCGAAACACGAGTCATTTCATGTGTGGGGTGTCCAAATCGTTTAAAGTACTCAGCGGCTTCTCCATATCCGAGAAAACTCCCTGGATAACACGCAGCTATATCAATTGAAATCATACCCTCGCGGTGGTATTTTGTATTCCACAGTCCTCCATGACCGAATTCTACACAGCTTGATTTGACATCTTCGAGAAAATCACTTTGTGTTGGACGCCATGAGTTCTTTTCTCGTGCAAAGTGAGCTACCACTGATGGAATCGTAAAACTATCCGTGAGTAGTTTTTCATGGAAAAATTCTTTAGAATTTTCATGGAAACTCTTCGAGTTGTCAGATGAATATTTTACAGCGGCTTTTTTCATCCTCGAGTGTAACGCTTCAGTGCGATATAATTCTCCATTCGGTCTTACAAATTGATCAAATCCTGAATCTTCAGCGCTGCGAAGTAGCCACACTGACACAGGATCATCTTTACACAACGCATGAATAGCATCGAATAACCTCTCTTCGTGGAACACATCCTTACAAAATTCCCCGGGGATATATCTTACGATTCGTTCTCGTGGAAATACATTTACTGCAGGTGTCCATGCGTGTTTGTTATGATCGATAATTTCAATTGGAGCTCTTAGCGATTGATATTTCGGTTCGTATAATACTTCTCCGGTTATCGTCGCTACCGATATTGGAAATTTTAATGATGCTTCTAATTTAGCTATATCGGAAATCATTGCCCCGCGCTGTTTCACTGTCAGTTCCCATTCGGTTATTTTCTTACGTCGTTGTTCAGTTAATTTGTTTCCCCGGGATGCATTTGTGAAGTGTTCCATTACCCGTGTTGCTACACAATTGAGCCTTGATGAAGTCAACGGTGAATATTTCATAGGTGCTAGTTTTGTAATACTTGGCTTATCGTTTAGCGGATATATTCCGTAAACAACTATTGTTACAGGGTAACGGTTCGCGTAGTATGGTTTGTCAATTCCAGTTAGAATTCCTGGTTTGGAATCTCGACTAACAATGACAATTTTTTTATCCTTAAGGATTGGTTCAAATTTATCTCTGATAATCCAATTTCCTTCCTCTTCTTTAATGAATTTTATTCTGAAAAAGTACCTCTGTGAATTACTTTGTTGGGAATTGCTTTGCAATGAAAATCCTTTGGATGCTACACCCTTGGATGCTACACCCTTGGATTTCCCCGTTGGCTCGCCAAGGTGTGAAAGTAACTCAGCTGCTCTTTTATCGTTCATGGTAGCATCGATTACGGGTACATTGACATCTTCATCAGTAATTCGAAATGTCGACCACGTATGAGATGCTCCATCGCGCTTAAATTCATTAAAACAGTCGCTGATTTTACTCAATATGGTTTTGTCATCTATTAGACTTTTTGGTTTATCAGAGAATTTATCGAGATTAAACCTAGTATTTTTCCAAGGCGTAATTTTTGATAATCTCTCGAACTCTTTCATATCAGAGAATTTATCGAGATTAAACCTAGCATTTTTCCAAGGCGTAATTTTTGATAATCTCTTGAACTCTTTCATATCAGAGATTCTATCGAGATCGAATTTAGTATTCCGATTAAAACCGGGATTAAGTTTCGATAATCTCTTGAACTCCTTCATACTACCATCTATAAAACGTTTTGGTTTAACAGAAACTCTATCCCGATTAAATCGGGGATTAATTTTCGATAATCTCTTGAACTCCTTCATACTATCGTCGTTTAGACGATTTGGTGTATCAGAGACTCTATCGAGATTAAATTTCGTTATTCTCTTGAACTCTTTCATATTATAATTAAAACAAGTATTTAAATAAAATGTTTTTTATATAATGAATCATTGCAAATGGTTCATAATTGGATCAGTAACCGCATGTAACAAATCATGCAGAAATGAGTTCTGTGGGTATCATATGCAAAGCGTGAGAAACGGTTCAAAAGGTCCTCTCCCGTGCCTTTATTGTGGGGTAGGTGTTAGAGGCAAATCACAGTTATGTATTAGTTGCGGTGGTAAGCGTTATAGAGAGTTGAAGCGTTATTATGACAAAAAAAAATTAAAAACTCCTGACGTTGTCAATGACGTTGCCAACGGCAAAATCATAAAACTGCTCAGGACTACATAGAAAGATTTCCAGTGTTATAATTCAGCCAATTAACGAATTAGACAAATAAAGTATATTGTATATAAATGAGCCAAGAATTTCAAAGACATCCTGTTATTGCAAACTATGAAGCCTCTCGTGATGGTGTTGTTAGACACTGTAGATTCAAGAAATCTCTTGGTATTATGACTAATCATGGATATTTGATGTTTTCTGCTGGAGGGAAAAAGTATCATAATCACCGTTTCATATATGAAGTGTTTAATGGATTGATCAAGGATGGCCTTGTTATTGATCACATTGATGGTATTAAGACTCATAATTTTTTATCGAATCTACAAGCTATCTCTCAGAGTGAAAATACTAAACGAGGTGGGACTGGAAAACACTCGAAAAAAGCTAGACCTGTAAAGTCAATTAATATAGCAACTAATGAAAAAATAATATTTCAGTCAATAACCGCAGCTGGTAGGTATTTCGATATTTATCCGTATTCTATTCAATGTGTTGCAGAGAATATAACCAAGACGGCCTTTTCAAAGTGTTTTAAAAACAGCATTCAGTTTATTTATGTATAAGTCATAATCTTGCATTGTTCAAGGGGATTAACTCCCTTAGGTAACGCGCGTGTGATAAATCACCAATGACAGAGTTACCGTTGGTGAACGCGGAGGTAGTTTTTGATTGGCTGTTATAATTGTCATAAATCTCAACAGGATATAATCAATTTTCGTTTTTTTCAAGTATTAACAGAACTGTTTTATATACACGTCGTATTTAATTCTTTTTTTAGTGTGTTTTTCAAGTATTATGTGTTACTTCAACGTTGTCAGTGATTGCTATTAAACACAACAATGAATAAAAAGCACACATCTCTCTATCTACCTTGGTTGTAATGAGTGGTTATATACAATCTCGTCTGTGTTATGTTTGGGCTTTAGCTCGAAGTTCAAGTGCAAACTCAAATCACACCGTCACACGTGGTGTGAATGTTATTATTGATATTCAAACCGGGTTGGATTTTGGGGTTTGGTTTTTGCACTTGAATGTAGAATAGCCCGTCATCCATTGTCATTGAATCAATTCATTGTACATACCATTATCATTCATTGTCATTGAATCAATTCATTCATTCTGTCACCCTATAATCTATTGTTGTGCCGTCGTCATTCATTGTCATTGAATCAATTCATTGTATTATACCATAATCGCCTATAATCTATTGTTGTGCCGTCGTCATTCATTGCATCTGTATCACCTATAATCTATTGTTGTGTACTGTCCGTGTGTCCACGCACTAAACGTATCCTCTTGTAGGTCAAACCCGCTATCCGAGTTAGACTCTACTCGTGGGGAATACGTTTCGTGATTATGTATATGTAACCGTTGGACGCCCTTGGTGTATATTTGTACAACAAGGAGGTTCAAAACGGTGATGTGTAATTGTGCCGTCTTATGTGTATACAAGCGCCTACATACTAGATCATGGGGTTGAATGTGATGTCGTCATCCATTGTATATAACCATAATCACCTATAATCGCATTAAGCTTCTGGATATGCTAAGATGACCAACACCTTAGCGTGTCCAGAATTCATTTTGTGAAACTCAAAGAGTTTTCATCGAAAAATTCTAAAGAATTTTCAGGATTTTCACTCATCAATTGAAATTGCAAGCAATTTAACAAACATATTTTTATATAATATGATTTCTGAAAATATCAAATGTATTATTTCGGAAATTAACAATCTTGAAAATCAAAATATTAAACTATGTTCAGGGTTAGATTGTGATCAAATCATGACCGATTTTGAGGATATGGAATTTGCACAAAACAATGGAAAATATGTAGTCGCTAAGCAGTATTATTTAATTAAGCGCATACAAAAACTTATCCGTGAAAGTTTAGTTAATGTTGAAGACGTTAATGTGTTTGTACCATTATGTAAGATCGTAGAAGATATACGACAACAATTAAGTTCTGAATACGAACAAAGAAAAATTATTAATTGTAAGGTGAGACAAATAAAAACTCTAATCGAGCAGGCTGATTCCCACGCGTAGAGAGCCTCCTTCGTATAACCTAGTACAGGTAATGTGAAACGCGCACATGTATAATACCTATTTGTAAAGTAAAATTGTATTGTGTGATTAATTCCTGTTAGTGTGTCAACAAGGAAGTAAAAAAGTTCACGTAGTGATTTTTTTAGCTGAAAATTCTTTCAGAATTTCAAAATCGTGAAATCCTTCGTGAAATTGCAAAGCAATTTCCATTTCACTAAAGAATTTTCAGGATTTTTTTTAGATTTTGCACGGATAAGCATGAATGGGCGTATTGCATTATTTGATCACGGGTTAACCTCACCAGGGTTATAACGTTTTGCTGAAGATTTAACATTTGATAATCAGTCAATAAAAACTTCTCTTGAAAATACAAGGATTTTTCGCCTAGGTTATCTATGACTATATCCACGTAGAATTCACTTGTTGTGTCGCCGACGAATACATCTCTGATAGCGTTTTCAAGGAGTTCTTTGTCATGGATAGATACTAGCGTGTGATGATACATTTATTATACTATATATGAAATTCGATGAATTTCTATTTTGAAAATAGTAGAATCGTTTACAATTTCACATCTAGCGTTATTTGTAGTGTTTCCCCGCGAAGGTCAATTAGGTTAAATTCTTGGTCGGTTATTGAAAAATTCATCCTGGACAGAAATGGATTAATGGGCTCAAGATAAGTCAAATTAGGTGGATTTTTCACTATAAGACTTCCTGGTAAAACGTCCGGAGAAAACGTGTACATGATATATCCTTGGTTGGCGCTGTTTGATTTTGAAGCATCCATGGAGAAACTTCCTAGAATACTATCACAGATAACATGTATTGCAATCACCGATGATATATCAACGTTGCCAGGAGATCTGTGTTTGTTATTGCGGTACACTGAATTCGTTAATGTTAGAATTTCCGTGGGAGGATTTATCTTAAACCATAACGCGTGAATCTGAGGAAAGAATTCATCAATGAGTTTTTTCAATGATGCTTTTAACGCTGGTACATTATACCCGGGGAATTTCATAAATACTAAATTATCATTGGTGCGTGAAAACACTCTTCGGAACTTTTCTTTGTTTGGTGATTTATCTTCGTATACAAACGAAAGTAATCTATCATTGAGGAAGTTCATATCAGCGATAATTTGATTTCATTGTTGTTGTTGTTGTTTGATTGTATCACGCTGAGTTGTTAAATCTAGCAACAGGGATCGTTGTAGATAATCTCTCAATTGTCCCAATTTCATCTGGAACATTTGTGTCAACGAGTTGAAGATCCCAGTAAGAGATTTCTCTGTAATTACAAATACACCTTGATCGCCAAGAGCAAATCTCCATACTATTTTACCGTTTTCGTTGTATTCGTATTTGCTAAGTGCATCAGTTTCTGTTCCGTCGTAGACGTTGTATGAGTATTTGCCGTAAATATCTTGAGGACGTAGAAAACTAATATCGAAATTGTAGTTGAATTTGGGATCTATCGCTGGTAAATCGTCAGTGAAAAAGTCGGATTTGCTAGGTTCTGGTAATTGATAATGAACCGCGGGGAGACTATCCTGCCATGCTTGGTGAATCCGTGGGAAATTTTCATCAATGGTGTCGTTGAGTTTTTTACGCATTTCTGGTACGTTATATCCTGGAATCTTAAACGTGGGAATATCATTGACGCGGATTTTATAATACGCTGCAAATTCCGTTCTAGTTTTAGGATTAGTTGTTGATATAAATTGAATAACCAGCTGGTTATATTCTTGTTTGTCGGAGATAATTTTATTACACACTTCCATGTACTTGATGACATCATCTCGGCGTGGTGGGATTTCACTAATTGCTGTTATCAAATAACGTCTAAATCTCTCAAATTCCGTATTCATATGTGTGATCTGTGCAGTAATTGGTTCGTCTTCGTTAAATTGATCAGGTCGTTTTATTATTGGATATTTCAACGGTATATAATATGCTAAATAACCAACATTATCAGGATGCTTACCAGTAAGAGGATGATTAGGATAAAAACGATCAAACTCGTGATAATCTTCTTTCGTGGAAATAATATCAGATTTCAATGGTTCACGTGGTAGATCTTTCATGTCGACGGTGCCTGGAATAAACTCAGGATAACCTAATAAAGTTCTAATTGAGCTGTTGTATATATCTACGGCGTAGTCAGGTGAGTTAACTTCGATGACCGTTGACAACAGCGGCTCGTGTCCTTTTATCTCAATTGGATATTTATCAGGTTCATCTTTGACTTCGATGATATTTGGTCCTGTGATTGCCTGAATTGATTCTATGATTGCGTCACTGATATCTTCAATGTCATATACGCCAGTTGGCAGATGTATTGTATATGATACAGGTTTATCAGTACCGGGTTTTTTCCATGAAAATGTAAAACTGTTGTTGGGGGGTTTACCATTGAACGGCGCTGATCTTACATTAGGCCAACTATAATAGCATCTTAATTGCGTTAACGCGATTGGAGATACTGCCAACGGAGGATTAAATTCAACGCTGAATTCTGGTGTTTTCGTTACCACCGAGATCAACTTTGTTTTTGTCGTGGCGGTGTTTGTTGCTATTCGTTGAAGGATTTCTTGCGACGATGTTTCCATTGTTATTGTTATTGTTTTCCAATTTTGAAATCGTTGAATCATACAACCGTACCATCCTATATAACTCTTCGTCGGATATTATTTGATCATCAATCGATGACGAGATCAGCATTGACAATTCCGAATAAGCGTTTGACGCAGTAATAAGTTTAACAGCGTCATCGTGTAATTTTTGTTGAGAACATGATGATATTTTTTTGTTATTCCGGTGAATAATCCAGTGATTATTGCAATCGCGGATATTACAACAGGTACAACAACTGGAGCTATCATAGTCACCGATGATAGTATTATTCCAGCGCCTGTGATTACGCCTGATACCGAGTAAACAGTTATATCTAACGCGGTAATTCTACGCTGGTATTTTTTCTTTTTATTTTTATACTCGGTAATTAACGCCTCAAGTTTGTTTTGAAATTCTTTGACAGTGTTATAACGATATTCAAATGCTGTTGGTGCCAACGATAACAATGACGTTGTTGACATTTTATCTATTAACGACGTCAACAATTCCTTGAAATCCTTTGTGAAATTCTTCGAATTTTCCATTGAAATCCCTGAAATTGCCTTGCAATTTTCGATTTTAATTTAACTGTTTACTTAAATCAGCTACAAATTCAACATACCATGTCATTGAAACCCTAGCTAGATTATTATCAGTGGATATAATCGTGAATTGTTCAATCGTATCCTTGTCGATAATTGTTGATATCGTATTATTGACTCCAGATGAACTCGATGAGGATATCGTAAATAGCGTTGGTGTCACTAACGTTAATCGATAAATACCCTTTACGGCTGCAGTGATATTTAATATATCATTTGTAGGTGTCCACGTATATGATCCATGTTGAATCGTGTATACTACGTTGTTGATATTTATTTTATCATGAGGAATTTTTGTTTTTTCAACTATTGCTATTATCCTTTTTGCATCATCCACGATACCATTTGTGGTCGCGCTAAGATCATCGATGGATTTCTTATTAATCGCGATTAAATCTGAAATTGATCTCGTTTCGCGAATAACACCTAACCGGGTATTAATCTCGGTTATTTCATCGAGTTTTGCAATAATATTTTCAAGAGTTGTTTTAATATTCTCTGGTTTTGCATTCTTTCCGAAAAACTTATCAACGGCGTCATCAGCCTTTCGAAAAATTTTTCGTAGCGTAGTAAATTGATCAACATGAGAATCAAAATCAGTTCGTAATTTTGGTAAATTATCAACGGTTGCTTTTACTTGTGCGATATGTAAATCAGGGTATGCAACCGGAACACCAAAGAAGTTATTTATGGGAGTTTTAATGGTGTCAATGATATCCTGTTGGAGCTGATTAAACTTGGTTATATGATCGTTATAATCGTCACGTAGTTTTTTCATATCGCTGACGGAGTTACCAGCAGTGACTTTAATGTCATCGATGGTTTTTTGTAATTGTGTGTTAGTGTGTTTTTTTTAATTCATCTAAGTTTGCTATCGCGGAGATAGCTTTATTGATTATTTTTTTACCTGTGAGATAGTAACTGATTCGGGAACACGTGGTACTGATCTTCCAAAAATATCTGACATGTTATATATATATATTTGTTTGTTAAAATCATCGATGATGAATCATCGTGTACTCGTGGATGGCTTTATGAGGTAATTTAGGATTTCCCGTAATAACCATTACCGCGTTAAGGGTTTCTTGTCCACATATCGGAGGATCTATTAATGTCTGCGTGGGCGACGTTGAATACCAAATTGGGATCCTTTTGATTCTCGGAATTGATTGCGAAATCGTAGACACGTATTTGACAAATTCAATCGGAGGTGGTAATCCATATGAGTCAAAATAAATAATAGATGTTGGATATATTGCGTAACAAACCCAATGAGTTCCAGGTCCAGTGTTATCATCTAGATTAATTATGCCAGTTTCTGGTATTGTTGGTGCTGCTGGTAATTGATCTTTCATGAATACACCTCTGAAATGTTTTATTGGGAGTTTTTTTACCGCGTCGAGTAAATCATAATTTGACATTGGTGAAATTTCGTTGAATCTAGATTTTTCCACTAACTGGTTTTGTAATATCTTGTGAATCGACTTCCTGGTAGTCTGAATCCCTTTCCCTTTTTTTTCCTCGTTGATTTTAGACCTTTACCCATTATCTTATTGACAACACCAGAAGCAAGTGCCCCAGCTGCACCAGTTCCTAACGCTCCAAGAAGTGCCGGAGCCGCTGATGCAATCAATCCTGGAATTGCAGCCAACAACGGGAAAAATCATCCGATTTTTATCATATTCGCTATTGCAGCTGCAGATAGCGTAATCTGAACCCCCTTTTTTCTTTAAAAGCGTTATTGAAATGATTAACCTGTGTTTTCGTCAACGATAGTTTATTTGATCCGCCGGTCATTTGATTATGTTTTAGCGTAATCGTAGTTCCACATTTTTTAGCTGAACTCGATTGAAGTTTTTTTATCTGACCAGGTGTCAGTGTGACATTAATAGTGTTATACGACATTTTTATATAACACCGATTGATTCAATTACATGTCTTTGAAATCCTATGGATTTTCATGAAAAAAATCCTCGAAGTAAAAGTGAAATTCTAAAAGAATTTTCAAAGAATTTCCAATTACATGTTTTCCACTGGTGCATCAATAACTCTCATTTTTCCACCACTTCCTTCAAGTATCATTGATTTATCACTGAGAATAACAGCAACCGCCCTAAATCCTCCAAGAGCATCACCGATACGAGCTTGAAATTTTACATCAACGGTAGAGTGTTTAGATAAATCAAGATGTTGCAACGAAAAGTAATAAATCGGATTTAATTCTTTAAAATCCACCTGTGATATCTGAAGTCCAGTATCGATGTTTTGATCACGACCCATAAATGACCACAATCGATGATAAACTCGTCCTATTTGATTATTATCGTAGTCGATGATAAGATTTTCTGCGGGTTCTTGTTGGTTACTTATCCGCAATGATACTTCACTGACATCACATTTTTCAAATATCATATGAGATCGCAATTGTTGACTATCATTTGCAGCACCGGCTATTTTTTGAGCTCTGTTCGCGTTTTGTAAAACAACAAAAACATGTCTCGGTGCGGAAACATTTTTCGTCAGCGCAAGTTGCCAAGTAAAAACTCCAGTACCTGTACCGGATGTAGTAGCCGTTGTAACATCACACCAACTCATCAATGATTTTCCTCCTTGGTCCATAAACGACAACAATTGAGTCTCAACAGCCAACGATGGGGTCATAACTGGCATCCACAACGCTAATTTTGTCAATGCTACAGTACCATCTCGTACAGGATCAGGACCATGCCAAAGAGCATAATCGTCAGTTGATCTTCGTGTCAGAATTACAGTATGACTAGCACCAAATATTACTCGCGGACATCTCGGCAAAATCCAAATATATGCGACAACGGAATTGTACATGAAAATCTACCATTGGCGTCGATGTTCTTTTTTCGTGCTGCAAATCCTGCGTTGTAATTAGGATTATCACCCACAACAACAGGTTCACTTTTAGCAGCGTCACCGAAGGCAGTATTATCTAGCTTATTTGGGGTTCTTATCGTAAATTGACGATGATCAGCGTGATTGGTAGTATCCTTCGCAAACATCATTGAATGACCCGCAGACTTAATAAAATCATCAGAGTATCTAGCTAAACCTACAACTGTGGTTGCGAGATCAACATCGTTATCGATGGATTCAATTCTAGTAGAATTAATTATATACTGAGCGTTGTTGAATAACGCCATTATGCCATTGTTGACAAACCCTATTGGGATATTTTCAAGATGATCACCAGCTGCAAATAGAGAACCATCATGTTTCCGCAGTTGTCCTTCTACTTCGATGAATGCTTCACACGGCAAGAAGTATTTAGATGTGTCATCGAATCTAAGTTCAATTCGTGATCTTGCAGCTGGATCCTGTGCTTGATATGAAAAATACTGATAATCGCGTATAGAATTGTTTCTTGCTACGGGATCATTTACTTTAAAAGCCTCATCGATTTCGTCCTTGAACATTTTATATTAACATAGTTGATCTAAATGTTTAACCGCGCCAACCCGGAGCCAGCGATTGCTCTTTAACCTTGCCGTTGCAAGTTTATTAATCGAGTTACCTATTTTAGTTGGCATTTGTTCCGTAGACTGTAATTGAAACTTTCTTTGTGAAATTCCATTTTCCTTTTTACCTCTCGCCAACGACATAAGTTTTTGTTTTGCATCGCCTAACATATCAAATGCCTTGTTGCCGATACCTGTACCAGCTCTATCACCGAAAACCCCAATAGCTTTTGACGCTATTTCTTTGCCAACAGGTAACAGCTTTGGAGCAATTCTAGTAAATAATCCAGTGACAATATCACCAAGTCCATTTCCATACGTAAGTTTATAAACCGGCAATCTTGAGTTTACAACGTAAACAGGTCTTGCTCTGTTCATACTACGATGTACTATCATTTTATTTAAATGCTATATATCTAATCAGTGATCAATCGCTGTAATAATCATCGGTAAGTTCATCGATGAAACTTCGATATAGTCCGATATCCATTACACCACCTTGAAATAACCGTTGACAGATTTCAGTCGCTTCATTAATTATTTCCGGGTAATTATTTCCAGCTCTTTTTCCCCCAATAAGAACTTCTAACCGTGATATATCATCGAGGACACTTCTTGAACAGGGTATTGAATTTCCAATTCCACCACCGCGATATCCCTCGCCGGATTTTGCTTCTTCAGGTTCTTCTTGTTGAGGATCTTCAATACCAGGATCTGGTTGTTTTCGTGGTCGTCCTCGTTTTTTTGGAGTTGATTGTACACGTGCTCGTTCTTCTGCTCGTGTTTGTTTTTCTCGTTGTCGTTCTGTTGCTAATCGTTGTTGTTCAGTTTCTAACACACCTAGCTGTTGTTGATATTGAAAATCTTTTGTGGCAATGGCAGTTTTATATGCTTGATATGAAGGATCATTATTATTAATTTTTGGTATCTGATTTTTAATTTTAAAAACTGCATCAGAAAACTCTTTTACATTTGAAATAGAACCTACATATTTAGGATTTAAATACCTATCTTTTTTTTTTATAATATCCTAGCGCAGCAAAATCTGTTTATTTTCCTAATTTAATTTCATCGATATATGCTAAAATTTCTTCGGTAAATCTATTGCGGAGTTCTTGAACTCTATTACCGATGATTTTTTTAGGTTTAACAGCAGGTTCAACCTCAGGTGCAACCGTAGGTTTAGATTCCTTTATCGCGGTTACAACTTCCTTAGTTGCCGTAGTTATCGGAGCGAATAATTCTTTAGTGTTAGTGGTAAAATCTTCCTTTGCTTGTTGACGCGCTTGAAGATTATCTCTGAAAGAATCTCTCACCGGGAGAAATTTCTTAATTGTAGCCAACCGTTCTCGTGTTAATCTAGTTATTTGTGCTTCTCCGATGTTTGACATTTATATAAAAAATATATCGCTAATTCATCATCGTATCTATAACTAATTCGGTTAGCGCATAGCAGCAGAGAGGGTGAACGCCAAATATATGGCGTCTTTTTTTTACCAAATGGACCCTTACAAGGAAGCCTTTAATTTACCAAATCGATCTTTCTAGTAAATATTTAATAGAAGGAAGCATCGTTGACGCCTACAAAGTTGGTCTGTTCACCCTCTCTGCTGCTTGAACTAATTCCACACGTCTAGGAAGAATACTCTGATTGGCCTTTGAAATATGCGTCAGAATGCGTCAGTGATTGGCCATTGAAATATGAGTCAGAATGCGTCAGTGTTTGGTCATTGAAATATGAGTCAGAATGCGTCAGTGATTGGCCATTGAAATACGAGTCGGTGCTCTTTGTGTTTTAAACGTCATTAAACGTCCTATTGTTTGGAAGAGGGAAATATGGGCTTGGAGTGTACTCGAGGTTTTTCTGCGGTAATTTAGGACACTAGTGGCAGGTGATTATGTGATGATCGTAAAGTATCAATTTAACTGAATCACTACGATTTAAAATATTATTCTCCACAAGAAAAGGTAGCTATATGAATTTTGCCGTTTTGTATGAATTGACGCTCTAAAATAATGAAACCAATATGAAATATTTTATTTTAATTTGAATTTTGGAAACTTATATTCTCACGTATATAGTATATATGGGCTTGATACTCATTATTTATTGATATTCAACGGTAAATTAAAAATTGTCAGTTGTGTTCAAATTTGGAAGAAATCTATGCAATGCTGGTGAATTATTTCCTCACTTTAATAATGTACATTTAGGTTACTTACCTTATGTAGTATGTGTGCAAACAGTAAATGTATGTGTTTATGTTGGAGTGAATATATCAGTAAACATTTTTGATTGTATCGCTTTCAGTAATTAGTGTACACACACGCACACACACACACTCACTCACAAACACACACACACACACACACACACACACATATATATATATATATATATATATATATATATATATATATATATATATATATATATATATATATATATATATATATATATATATATATATAGTTCCTAATGAGAGTATATATATATATATAAATATATATATATATATATATATATATATATATATATATATATATATATATATATATATATATATATATATATATATATATATATATATATATAGTTCCTAATGAGAGTATGGGAATGAAACCTCTATAGTAGAGTATACCCCAGTTCGTACAAACATGTATACACAAATACAATATTCTTTGCCTAACGTTTGTTTACATTGGATATAGGAAATTGCAAAATGAAGTCTGAAACATAAAGCATCCTTTTTGCTGCTATTCTTAATGAAAATATTGATTGGTAAAATGAAGCACTGTAACATAAGCCGATACCATAATTTTGTAAACCATTTTACATTGGATATTAATAGTTGTTAATGATAATTTAAATTGAGACTAAAACATATATTAAAATAGTTAGAACGGATCGCGTTTAAATTAACGTTCTGCAACTGATCTTAGCATAGGTACAGATATTATATCAGAAAATGTCCATATCTTATCTAATATTTGGGATTAGAATTTTACATTCAATATCGAGCAATTTTATATTTGGCTGCTTGCGCAAGAAATATCCCAAAATGTTATTTACATCATGAATGTGCTTACCTTATGCTAGTATAACATCATTTGATTTAACAAGCACTTTGTACATGTCATACATTTCTAAAAATTCACCTTTACATAAATATGGGTATCAGCGAGTCTTTCTAGCTTCAGGATGAAGGAACTTTATTTGAAAAATTAATATACATATATTACTACATTATAGAAATATATATATAAACTTTATATTCAAAATACATGAATATACAAAAAAATTACACTTTCCTTTCAAGCTTGCCTAAACCTGATTCATTTTGAATAATTTCTGCATTTTAGAATATAATACGAATAGTTAAATCTCCATCAATTTCATGATTGCCAAAGAGTATAAAATGTAATAGCTGCAATTAATGCTACTTTCATTGTGATGAAATGTATTTTACTCATTTTAAAAGAAAATACCGATTTGGAACATATTACTGGATATTATTCTTTGTTACTTAAAGAATACCTTATTTCAACATTGAATCTAAACATGAAGTTGGTAGTAAATTCGTCTTTTACAATACAAATTACCATAAATATAAATGAATATGAATTCTTTAAAACAATTAAACATTCCATTACATTATATTATAAATATAAGAATTCAGTAACTAATGTGGCAAACATAAAAACTTTACCTTAAAATCTCAAACAGTAAAAAGTACATATTCCTTAAAGAAATTTACGAACATAGACAGTTCTTACCTGTAATGAGAGAAGCGAGTCTTTCTAGCTTCAAAATGAAGGAACCAAAGGTGCGCGATCTGTACCGCTTTTTATGTGTTATCTGGGCGCAACCACACAACCAAATATAGAATCTTGTGAACGTTTACCTCATTCTAGCCAGAAAGATGCTCTCATTTCCATTACACAAGAGCGTCCATGTTGGTTTTACGTCATTCGACAAAAGGTTTGATGCATATGAATCTACTCGTTAAATTAGAATTCTAAGAATGTGTAGTCTGTAATCTATATGGCTAATCTTGCTAACTTTGCAATACTAAGAGTAATTTAAAATACAAGCGAGTTTTGTGTTTGCTTGTAAATGCGCAACTTTTTAAATATGCCATATTGTTGTGATATATAAATAAATGAAATGAATCTTAATATATTTTAGTAGAAAATTACTTCAGTATAAATTAGTAAAAAATTTACTCTAATACAATTTTGAGAAAATGTCAATCTTATTACTTTTACTAAAAGTTCTGTCCGAATAATACCTTCCGGATCATTTGAGCCGAGTCCTCAAGGCTCGAGAAGAAAAATAAAATACATCCACCAAAACAAGGTAAAAGGTGAAAGATAAAAAATACAGTGATAAAAAACATTGCGAGACATATTTGTAAAGTTCAAAGATACAATGTAAAACACACTGCAAAATCCAAAAAGTAAGATACAAAAAAATACAATTAAAAGTACATTGCAAAGTACAATCAAGAGTACAATGCAAAATATTTGGTATAATTCAAAAACAATGATGTCCTTAGTACTTTGATTAGATGCTGATAATTAAATGAACAAAGGGAATATTTTCATGATGTTGAAAGAAGAAATGAAACTCCTGTTTATACCATTTATCAAAAGAGGGGATGAAATACAATTTAACCTAATTAAATTTAGCTTAATTCCTAGATAATTGCTATGTACTGAAACCAACTGTTAGATACGTACTTGATTTATAGCGATGCAAATATATTTACTGTGTTGATATTTATTGTATTCAGCCCGTACATGAAATCGAAGCCATCCATCAAATTCTACTACTACAGTAAGTAGTACAGTTGATTACTAAAACGCCAGCTCAAGTTGTTTTTTTACTCAGCTAACTATACTCCAGAAATTGAAATGGTATTAATAAGGACAAAACAATAATTACGTTCATCAGTAAGAACTAAATATCCAGGCCCAGACATAGACACCCAGGGCTCCTGGGTAGTTTACAGAGTCGGGGCCCCTTTTGTGGCAATTTAGCAAAGAATTAAATTGCTCTCAGTATATACCATTTTGGTCCTTGACCGGGGCTCCCTATAAGCTTTGGTCCCTAGGCAGCTGCCTAGTTTGACTAGGCAGAAGTTCGTCGTTGAAAATATCAAGAACGGTATAATGCAATATAATTCAGTGATGATTTAAATGTGTATAAATAGACTTCATAAAGGAAAATAAAATACGAAATAGCCAGAACCACATTATTTATACGACGTAGATGGCACGAAACAATTTCAATTTTAAAAAAAATGAAAAATGAAGGAGCATGTATATGTAGATATGTAGTGGAAGATATCGAGATCCATAGCATTTAATATATGTTTTCATATTTATCCACATGTATATAGTCTTTGGCCTTACTTTGCAAAATATCCCCATAAAAAATATCAATAATGGATATATATGTATATATATATATATATATATATATATATATATATATATATATATATATATATATATATATATATATATATATATATTCAAATCATGAAAAAAGAATGCACTACAATCCAATATATATGTATAGTATTCATATCAATATGCACACAAAATTATATAAATGTAATTATTATTATTGTTATTAAAATAAATTTAGAAACAAAAGGCTGTGTAGGGGCGGTTACAGACTTTAATTCGTAACAAATATTTTACTGAAGCAAGGTTTGCCTCTCTGTTCCTCTGTAATTCAGTTGAAAGTGATTGTAATTACAATTCAAAAAACCGTGCATAATTGCATGCCTTGACAATGATTGTCCAATGAAACCCATGTAACCACCACGATGTGATTCCATTGACCCTTTCGGGCTCAACTTATTGTCATAAGAGAGTAAGCAAACAAGTAGACCCGACCTCATCACACTACCCATAAATGTACTTACGTAGGCGTG
Organism: Unio pictorum; assembly: GCA_030141615.1. NCBI lineage: Eukaryota > Metazoa > Mollusca > Bivalvia > Unionida > Unionidae > Unio > Unio pictorum. The sequence continues at coordinate 1,005,233 of JARLTB010000145.1, read as the reverse complement.
AGTAGTTTTATGATTAGATGTTTGTTTATAGCCCGAGGGACAGCAAGACCGAGGAGACTGATAATTGAATCAAGAATGACCCTGCAAGGTGACCGCTTTTAGAGTTCATCATCAAGCAGAAATAATAACATACTCCATGATGTTTTCTGCAGGCCATTTTTTGTAACTTCAGTACAGATATTATATCGAAATATAACATACTTCAAGTCAAAAAGTATACAAATGCCTATTAAAACTGTAGCTAAAATGACAGAGCTTCTATATGCACACTTCCTACATGCTTTAGCCGTACTTTACATGTCTAATGACGCCACAACACAGAGAGGGCCCGAAAAAGATAACGCTCTCTGTGTAGCCCAATTTGATAAATGTTTAAATATGGGTTGTAGTTTTGAGCTGTTTTATTTTCGAAACTTTTAGCAGGGTATTGCACTGGATAGACAACCAAAAAGACTAGGTATTCATCATATGGTTCATACCTTTGATGATTTGCTAATAATGTATAGTACCATGGATCGATGCTTGCAAAAGCTCAACAACTTCGTGTTACTCTGTGAAGATATTAGCGTTCCTATGGCAGAGGATAAAACTTCCTACCTGCGCCTGTGATGACTTTCCTTGGTTATGAATTGGATGCAGAAATGATGGAAGTGCGTCTACCGCTTGACAAACTTGCTACATGTCAAGAACTGATACAATGCTGCCTGCAGAAAGTAAAGATTACACTGCATAACCTTCAGTCCTTAGTTGGTAAACTCACTTTTACCTGTGGCATGGTACCCCTACGATGCACTCATTAGTCTCACAGTTGCAGATTTACAATTCTGACACAACACTCCACTCAACCAATATGGATTTGATTTTGTGGAATATGTTTCATCAGCATTTCAATGGTTGCTTTTTCTTTTTTTCAGATTGCTGGTAGAACTCGGACACACTGAATCTCTTCGCTGACGTTGAATGTACTCTGGCATACAGTTTTGTTTTATAGGCTATAGATGGTTTCATGGGGTTTGGAATGAAGATTACGCCATTAGGATACTTGAACTGTACCCTGGTATCATTGATATTCAACTATTTGGGCCCTTCTTTGCTAACAATTCAATATGACAACATTGCCTTAGATCATATCATCAATAAGCAATCGTGAAGGGAATCGACATGATGTAGTTGATTCGGCGACTGGTATCCACTTGCCTATATATTTTTGGTGCTTGCCATGTCCCTCAAAGTCAAAACGATTTAGTGGATGCTCTTTCTCGCTAACAAGCGCAAATATTCCTCCAGCTCTCACCTTGTTCAGAGGAAGTCCCAGAACAGTCTCAGAACTGCCGACATTAACAGGCTGGGAGTTATATTGCCTATGTTAGTAAAAAGTGCTCTTTCTCCATCTTTCGGAGAATCTTACAGGCGCTGTTGGAAACATTCCATCGATTTTACAACCACTTTATAACCCCACAGCACTTCCCGTTATCAATTTCACACTTCTTATCTTGTATCGTTTTGATACCACAATATACAACATCAGCCAAATCTAACTATGTCTCGGCTATTGGCTATGTGCAGAAACTAAACAATAACCCTGATCAAACCGATTCGTTTCTTATTCACAAAGAACTGCAAACGCTTTATAAACAATTACTGCACACATATGCAAGACTACAAATTGATACAAAAACGTCGTTTGAGTCCTGGTAATATTTACTCTCAATTCTTTTCTTGTGGCTCTATTTAGTTCTATGCTTTATCTTGCATTTAATGCTTTTCTGAGGCTTGGGGTAATGCCCATTATACAACCTGGTTGCTGCAATGCAAGCTTGCTACATTTCGCTCAGGTTCTCATCAGTGATGATGGTTTAGATGTCCAGTTTACACATTATAAACACTCCGATTGGACCCTTTTATGCCTACGTGTCGTGTCCAATAGAGTTCAAGACCAGTGCCCTGTCCACTTGCTGCGTCAGGCGGGACCACTCTTCCTTACCTCTGGGAAGTTCCCCATAACTAGTCAAGATTTCCATTTTGCGCTAGACAGAGAACGCTAGATGTGTCAGATCCTCTGTGTGTGGTGGCGGTCGGAGCCCAAAATTTCAAACAATTGAGCTTCATTAAGTATGTAAAGTAAGGCTAATGAATGTAGAACGTGTGCATAGAAAAAGTATGCCAGTATACCAATAATTGATATGGGCATTTGTATACCTTTTGACATTCATTTATTTTATTTCTATATATTATCTATACGGATATCTCTTAAAGTGGCCTGCAGTAAAACAAAAAAGCAGGAGGCTGTGTTGAAACTGAGGTCGGACTTAAATGCCACACAAATAGTTTACTGAAACCAGGATTGTGTCTCTGCTCCTCTGCAGTTTAGTTGATAGTGACGCTAATTGCAATTCAATAAATGGTGTGCAATTGCAAACCGTCACAACTGATTGGCAAAAACAAAAATACATGTAACGACTACCGGGCAATTCAGTTGGACCTTCCGGGCTCAGCTCATTCTCATAACAGTAAGTTAATAATATAAACCCATCCTCATCGTGCCATCCATAAATGGACTTACGCAGGCTTACGTAGATATAAAGTGTGGAAACAGTTTCTACGGATGAAACGAAGTTATCTGGGTAGGTGTTCTTGTTATGTTCTAGTAATGGAAACTTTTTTTAATGAAGTGAAAGTGAAGAATAAACACGCGTAAGAAAGAACGTGTTCCAAAGCCTGTGGAGAATGAGATTGAATTTATTATGGTGGCAGTTCATTTTTCAGGAAGTTTGCACGAAAAAAGGGAGATGTGTCCTTTATGACGATACCAATTATGAGGTTACAATTATATATCTGTACACTGATATTCAATTTGACGCAAATGGAGACTCCGTAAGTTTAAGAAATATTGTACTTGAAACTAGTGTCAAAAATATTAACTGTTAAATCTGATGTATCATGATATAACGCAATTTAGGTGTACATAATGTTATTAAAACTGTGTCTTAAAATTACTTTAGAGGGTCAATAGTGTCGTTTAGCACATACTATTTCCCTTATGTATGTTACAGGTATTACGGATATTACAGATATAACGCATGTTACAGGTATTACGGATGTTACAGGTATTGTTGAAGTGATACGGTACAAACAGGATGCCCTGTAACGCTTACGCTGATTATGCAGTGAGCCGTCCAACGATGTATTCTTATCTAATTAATGCTACTAGTTAACTTCTTTTATTGGGAAATATTTGACTTGACTTAAAGGTGTGGTATACATGACCAGAGAGTGAATTATCTTGTTTTTTTTTCTTCGACATAAAAGCCTCAACCAGGTGATGCTCTAGAATGTATCCCACACCGATTAATAATCAATCGACAGTGAAGCATATACACCATTTCACCTTTAACAACTGAATGTTACGTTACCAAATTAACTATAATTAGGAACAAACTTTATCAACACAGATAACGTATTGTCAATTGATTATGCGTTATGAATTTCATAATTTATGGCTTTCACAACAATATGACATATTATTGAATCCTTATTATATGATTGTTCAGAATATAAGAAAGCACTGAGAAAAACACTTCATAGGCTGAATTCATATTTAAATCGAATATTCTCTATTTTAGTTATATTAGATTCTTTTAGTTTTCCAAATATCTTTTCTTAAACTTGTCTAATCTGGCATCCATCGCTATTTTCAGTTCTTCTCTCTCCTTGTTCAATCTGGCTGCAATATTGTCACTTTGCGCGATGTTCTGCTCCACCTGCGCATTCTTCAAGTCTTCAATTTCCACTTTTAGCTTTTCAATCCGCTTATCCATTTCAGCCTTTAGGTCATTGTTTATGTCTTCTTTATACCTGTCCAGCATGACCTCGATTTCTTTTTTCTGGTTTTCATGATGTTTCTCCAGCATGGCTTCCATTTCTTTTCTGATTTCTTCATTGTATTTCTCAAATACGGATTTCAGGTCTTCAGACCCATAGTCCTCGATTTCTTGAATACCTCTTTGAATGTCTGCTTTAAAGTTAATACCCTGGCATAACCTACTGAGGTCTGTTAAGGTTGTAGTAACCTTTGTCCACTTGGTCTGGAATTCGCTGCTGTTCATCTTAGTTGATTTGGCATGGGTAAATTTATTTCTTTCGTCTCGAATGTCTTTTATCTTCTGCTTCTCCTTGGCGTCAAGGGTTGGAAAGATATTCATGAGAAGAGCAGAGGAAAGAGTAATATCATATTGGCCTGGATCAGTGTGTCCATTTATGGGAAAGATGATGTCCATTTGTACATTTCTCAGAACCTTTATCTTCTGGAGGATTTCAATGTCGGTTTTCTTGTTTTGCAAATACTTATCTAGAGTAACATTTTGTTCGGCTACCTTATCATTCAAAAGTTGTCGAAGAACCTTTGATCCAAGATCAACCAGCAAGGAAAAGATTTTCATGAATCTGTATGTTGCGTAAACAGACTCTGCCGTTTGTACAATTGTAGGGACTGAAACATAAATTATTAAATAAACAGGTAGCATAAATGTAAAAGAGTTATTAAATTTCTAAACAAAAAGATTGTGTATTGACCAGGTTGTTGCAAGACGCAGAGGGCAAACAAATCAGACATCATATAAACAAATTGTAAAACAATATTTTGATTTGTTTTAAGAAAATGTATCTCATTATAATAAAGATAGATATAAGTGATATGCACAAACGTTAAATTATACAGCTGGTGTTTAAAACAAAATTAAATATTGATCTTACATATCTTCGATTATTAATAATTTTGTACTACAGATTTTGTCACATTTTCTTATAACCTATTTTAGAAATAGAGACCGATCTTTGCACATGAAAACTACCAGAGAAAAATAGCTGGAATGCAAACACACACACACACACACACACACACACACACACACACACACACATATATATATATATATATATATATATATATATATATATATATATATATACACACATATATATATATATATATATATACATAATTCGTGAGCACCTAGTCTGTATACATTAGAAGGTGTTGACATTAAATTATAATCATAGTATTACGAAGTATTTCCGCTGAAAATGTTAATGACAACATTGACTGAAAAATTCTTTTCCTCTGTTTTTCTCCCTTTTAGCGATATATTCAATGAAACAAATGTATATGGTATGACATTTACATAAACTATTAGCAGGTACAGTTTATTCTATAAATAGAACTTCATATGGAAGATATTAAGATACAGATTTTGGAAGCAATACGTCTGTATTAACCATTAATATTGACAATGTTTCAGTACTTACCATTGGCACCTTTTCCCTGAAAAGAAATGTAAAATAATGATAAACTTATTTAAACACGTTTCAGGTAGGATCTCAGCCTTTGAGGTTATCTCATTTAAATTATCTTTATGTAGAGGTACAACATATTATGGTAGTCATGATGCGTCATGTCTTTGGCCATTGATGCTTAGAGTTATTATACAATACATTGGAGCGAGATGCAAGCATATCTTCATAATTTGATTCAATAAATAAATTCGTACAGTTCACATTTACTGGCAAAAACAGATTGAAAATGTTTCTACAGAAAAAAACCTTTAATTTTAAACTTATTATGGTAGTCTTTGGCATGATGCTTAGAGTTATTATGCAGTACAGTAAGGTACATTGGAGCGAGATGCAAGCACATCTTTTTGTAGCAATTTTCATGATTTGATTGAAGAAATAAATTCGTGCAGGTCACATTTACTGGCAAAAAGGGATTGAAAATATTTCTACAGTATAAGAAATATAAACTTTAATTTTCTCTTCTGCTATAAAACATATGAAGAAAGTGGAATATTATGCACGCATATTTGTTTTGAATCTAACGTATGCCATGTTTGAAAGTTGCCTCCATGTTTCATTACCTATAACGATTGATGTAAAGGACAGTGACGTATTGAGTTGAAAATGAATCAGGCAAAATATTTATATTCCTTAACGCGTGATTCACATAAAACGGACATACCTATGAAGATGACACTGATTAATTTTACGTCTAATTCATTTACACTACTTGTCTCCATCCATTTTGAAAGTTGTTTGTATTAATATCTCTAAATCCGAAGTCATGAGAATGATTCTTACCATTAGCAATTGATCTTGTATTGTATATCTAAAGATGTGTCAGCAAATATAAAAGCACGGTGCATTTACTTGCTAATTATTGAATACAATACAGAAGGAAAACCCAAACGTTTTCAAGGTAAATATGGGCAACGTTGTGCTACTGCTTTATCCTTTTTCAAACAACGTCTTATGCGCCACAAAACCCGAGCAATTTACAGCTCATTTAACGCTCACCATATACATATTTTAACGTGACAGCTAAAAGTGTTATGATGTTGCAGTTGTTATTAACAAGCATGATATATTGAACATTTGCTTAAATAATCAGATTGAAACAAACTAAATACCTCCCAGAATCCAAGAAGATCGTCAGATCTTATACAGTGACCGCCTCTTTTGTGTTCGGTACATCGTATTTCTAAATTGTCTTGTAGATCTTTGATCTTGTGAAGTCCTTCGTTACTCAGTGGTGAGGTCTTAGTACATTTTATGCAAATATCGAAGTCACAAGCTGGACAAAGCTGGTCTGCGATCTCTCTAAGGGTTGTGAACAGGCATTCCCGTGTTGTGACGCAAAGGGAAAGCTCAGGGTTGACTTTTCTTTTACTGTATCTGATCACGTTAGCTTGGATTACGAAGTCGTTCAAGGACAAAACCAGAACATGGTCCTTATTCAGCTCAAATTCACAGTGTCCACTGAAAATGAGATATTGATCTCCCTTCTTGCATGGTTGCCATTTGGTCAAACACGATGTGAGGAGGCGATGGAACACGCCCACATGGATAAACTTTGTCGTCGAAACAAAACAGAGCACAGGAGTCATGATAAGGTTCTTACCTTCCCCAAGTGTCTTAGAATAATCGGATCCACTCCTCTGCACCATACAAGGTACCCAGTAGAACTTGTCCTGAAAGAATTGTCATTTTATCGAAACTAAAATACAGGATTGTTTGTTTTTCTTGACAGGTAAAATGAGCAACAATACATTAATGAGTTCAATATTACAACAAAGTGGATTCAAGTAGTGTTCGTATACTTCTGAAATGCACAACCATCCAAGCAATCAACATTGGCATTCTATAGATTCTGAAGAAGCAGGAAAACATCAATGCAGAATTCGGAATGGATGAATCTATACGAGATCTACTGCGACAATTAGTGACTCAACATTCAGTTTGTTTTTGTTCTTGTTATAGGGTTTAAGGCCTTTTTTCAGCACACGATAGGCTATACATAGCGGCCAGTATTATTGGTGGCGGAAGAACCCGGGAAAAAAAACGGAAAGAACTAACGACCCACGAGAAGCTTCTGGCAAGCTTTCTCGCATAACTACATTAGCCGAATCTTAGACTCGAACCAACGCAGTCAGAGGTGAGATGGCAGTGATCCGTAACGAAGAGCGCTTTAAACCATTCGGTTTAAATGGGGCCCCCAAAATCAGTTGATGTGAGGTTTCAACCAAAGACCATTACATAATTATCAATAGAGCAATGCCAGTCTTAGTAAAATTAGTTATGAAGTCTCGTAACAATGTCAGCTTCAATAATAGTAAATCTATCCTAGGTAAATGGATTACAACCGTCACATAAAATATATTTGAGAAAATTGATAATGTCTAAACATTGGCTATATTCAGATCCTACATTTGATATGGGTTGTGCTTGTCTTAGTGGATCCGAACAAAACTTAATTTCAGTATTATTTGTTTGCTGCTACGGGCCGTTGGAGCATCATCAGGAATGGTTTTGAGAAATAAGGGTGGGAGTCGCATATAAATAAACATTTAAAACGTTATTTGCTTACCAGAGACCTGCAACATATAATCAGGTCGTGGTATTGAATTACGCAAAAGGCCAGGTATCTATGGACAAATGTTGATTTATACTTGATGGTAAAATCTGTTAAGAGTCTTCCTAATGTTTTAATGCGCAATGATCTTCCATCTATTGTGCCAGACATCATTTAACCTGTATTTGACAACATGACCTGTCACTCCGTGGGTTGCATATGTAGTGATAGGTAATCATTTATTTTCTTCCGACTCACATGTACTTGCACCACTAAATGAAGTTGTTAATTATTTAACCAATGTTTTACATCATAATACTTTTGATATAATATAAAATGCACATTAACTATTTACGAGTTTAATTCAGCTAGATATGGTGATGATGTGGATCTGAACATGTTTGCCACTAAAGCAAACTGACGTGGTTAGTCTGTTTGTTTTCAAGATGAAGCTGTGAAACAAAACAATTCAAAGGCATACATTTAAGAGAATAATAATAGACTGAGATGTTCTTTTGCAAATTATTTTGCTACGTTCTTTTAAATAAATGAATAAACCAACGACTCTGGTACACTGATTGATTTTATGAAGGCAATGTCGATAATCGTGATGCTATAATACAACGAGATGTTTATGAAGAAATCTCTGACGTACCCGACCTAGCGCTTGTCTTCATTGTAATTAAGACATTGTTGATGCACTCAAGTACTGCATTTTAATTGTCTATATTAAAGATCGTATTTATTCTTCGTAGTATATTTTCTTTGGTGAGTGAGGTTCAATCACAACAATGATTGATGCTGTTGATAGTGGTGAGTCATCTGTAACGCGTATTACCAATCGTCGATAGTATCCAAGCATTATCCGTATATGCAATATTGGTTTCTTAGGTCTTTAGGCATGCATATAAGTTTGATCGACTCGACCTTTACCAGGAAAGCTTCATAACCTTCTTTGGTGTTTTTGTTGGAGTTTGACCGCTCTGATGAGTTGTGGAGTTTACCGACAGTATTGGAATGAGCTAACCAGTGCTGATAGCATCGATGGTGATTTTAATCCAATTCTTTGTTAATTTGCTTCACATAGGTGCTATAGTACTCACTCAGTTAAAATTTCGTTAAGAGATGAATATAAATCAGAAGATGAAGGCACCATCCAGGACAATGACAAACTCTAGACCAGCTTGGTTTTGTATCACGAAACGGAACAAAATGCCAGGTTTCGTACTTAACCACCAGATGTAAATCCTATCAGGGATTATTTCTACAACGAAGATGAGGAACTCATTCCTATATCGATACTGGTTACATTTATCAACACATATGTTAAAATAATCATTGTTGACTCAACAGAGAACAGAAAGAACGCGACTATTATTCAACAAGGATGCACTAGTCAGTGTAACAGTTCATGGCTAAAAAAAGAACATACGCTTAATCAGACAAATACGTTTTCAACTAGTATGTTGCTAAATTACCAAAATGCAAGGTAACAAGAACCTATAATGGTAGAACACTCTAAATATTCTTCAAGCAGATATAATTGCTATGATAGTATGACGGTTGTGACAGTTGTTGTTGTTGGCTTTAACGCCATTTTTAGCACATGATAGGCTATACTTGGCGGCCAGTATTATTAGTGGAGGAAGAACCCGGGAAAACACACGGAACGAACCACCGACCCACAAGAACGTTCTGGCAAGCAGCCTCACATAATTACATTAGCCGAATCTTAGATTCTTACCAACGCAGACAGAGGTGAATTGGTAGTGATCCGTAACGGTGATTGTTTTAGACCACTCGACCGCTCGGGACCCCTACGGTTGTGGCAGTAAAGTGGTGCAATATCGAATATTTGTTCATCACAACTCGTCAAAACAGCGCGAAATAGTCTTACTTGATTTACCAAAAATATATTCTGGAGCTGTGAGAATACAATAATATAAAATAATTACATTGGCTGGGATCAAAGCTATTAACGGAAACGGGCCAAGTAAGAAACCGTGAGATGTCGTGTATACTCACTGTGAATGTCGAGTCATTTTGTTTTGAAGAAAAAAAAATGTTATATTTAAATATGACCAAAACATTTTATTATGTCATACACTTAAAAGACATTTTCACCATTGTGGAGGAATGATACCAGTCTTGTTATTACGCCTCTTGGCCATAGACTATATCTCTTATGACTATGGCCTATTATGATAGTATAATGGTAACTTTTAACTTTTTGCAATTATAATAAGGGGTTTACGCATGACATGTGACACAAAATAAAAAATATCGAAAGTAATTTGCAATGAAAGATTTGATTTAGAGCGGTAACCTTAGTCTAAAACAGCAGCAGAGAGGGCGAATCGGACAACTTTATAGAAGCTTCTATTTGGCGAACCAAGGCGTCCTAAAAAATCGAAAAAAAAGTTTCTTTTGGAGACGCAAAGTCGTTGTCGCCTCCTCTTTGCTGCTATGGGGGTAAAAAAATATTTGATCAAGTCCGATACGATATCGTGTTTTCGGATCTGATATATTTATAGTTATAAATCCGTGCTGGATAGCCTGAGCACCACTAAAGAAATTTCGAAATTGATTAAAGTCCATGTCACCGTCACACCAATATTGATAAATACTTTGTATTGTTTATTTTCCAGTGCCGTTAAATGCACATACTAAATTGCAATTTTCTTTGATTACATTTGGAATCTGTGCGTATTTTTGAGTGACATATATTACGTCTGTGTTATTATGTCGTTCTCGAAAAAATATTTTGGCAGTTTTTTTTTGTCGTTCCAACATTACATCATCGTATTCAACAAGATTATTAATACTTTTAATTGAGGTCTTCCACGGATGGAGCCTCGTCAATATATGTGATAAACTCAATGATATCCTCATCGATTTCCGATTTTGCTTTCTCGTTAAAATACTTGATAGCAATGTTGATCGTCTGCGCTAGGAGCAATCAAATACAATTTGTCACATTTCATCCATCTATTTACCAAATTAAGTAGCAGTTGTGTCTTGCCACTTCCAGATGGTCCGATTATAATCATACGAATAGAATTTGGTAGCACTGCATGATGCTTAACTGGTTCTCGTGTTTTGTCGCCGAAAAATCAATTAAATTCATGTTATTATAAATAAATTATGGATCTATATTGTGTGAAATGTAAGAAGCGTACTAACACAAACGACTTGACGACGATTACAACTAAAAATAACAGATCAGCACTTGATGGTAAGTGTGTACATTGTGGTACAAAAAAAGTTTAGATTTGTTTCTATGAAATCTGGAGATGTTTTAAAAAACGGGGCAGTGATATTGCAGCCAAGTTAGTTATACTCCCAGGAACACTATGGGCAAAAGATCCAGGAGAAAAACACCTTCCAAGATATAGTTATTGTGGACCCGAGACCAGACTCGATATCACACTCGATGATCAAAACCCACCCCGACCCGGTGAAAACCCAATAAACGCCATTGATAAGGCGTGTCATGCTCATGATGTTGCTTTTTAAAAGCAGCAATCTGCAACAGAGACATATCGCAGATGTGAACTTGATTCATGCGTTGAACTATATCACTGATAAATCCTTCAAAGAAAAATTGGCTTCGTGGTTGATAAAATTGGCAATGAAAAGTAAATTGATGTTGGGTGCTTGTAATTAATAACAACATGAAATCTATTTATTATTCTCCAAGAGGATACTGGATGGGTAAAGCAGGAATCAGTAAACTCGCTAGCGCCGCAAAGGTAAAAAATAACACTGCAGCGGATTGGTTATCCAAACAGGCGATATGGCAAATTAATCTACCACCGCCTTAACAAATTAAATACTCGCATTTTGATGTCAGCGCATCTAATGAGGTTCATCAGGATGATATATTAATTCTGCCGCATGATGGTGTTTACAAGTATGCGCTAACCGTAGTTGATGTTGCGAGTCGATAGAAACAAGAAGAACCTCTAAAGACAAAATCATCAACTGAAGTGGCTATTGCGTTTGAAAGGATTTATCGAAGGGGTCCTCTGCATTGGACAAATTTATTACAAGTTGATCCTGGCAGGGAATTTCAAGGTGCAGTGTTATCAACAATGAAGCATCATACTATCACCATTAGACGAGGATATACTGCACTACATCCCGATCAGGCAATTGTTGAACGATTTAATCGGACACTTGCTGAGCGGTTATTTGGATATCAATACACGAAGCAATTTATTCAGGATACACGATCTCGTGAATGGGTCAAGAGATTACCAGGCGTATTTACCGCGCTAAATAATGAGATTACTCGAACAATAAACATGAAACCTGACAATGCGATTAAGAAAAGTATATACCTGTAAAACCACAAAATGATTTTTCAAAACAACCAATACTCGGCAATGTCACTGTTAGGTATTTATATGAACCAGGAGAGCTCGAAGGTGGCGAAAAAAGAGCTACTGATCCTATTTGAAGTGGTACTGCACATAAAATATCTAGTATAACTCGATCTACAGGTAGACCGCCAGTGTATAGGTTGGATTCAATTGCTCCTCAGCGCGGATTTACTCGTGAACAACTACAAGTGATACCCGAGGATACTCAAGTACCGCCGCGTGGTCTTAACTAGCACCTCTGCGTCTATTGCACTCAAGACAAGTCAGCATCACATTATCTCTGGTATGACCAATACTACTATTTTTTTTGTGTACGGTAAATTGGCGGGGGTCTTTATCCGACCAACACCAATGCATTATAAAATTACAACTCGCGCAGTGATTATTCTGTTGTTGCTTTAGTGTGATTATAAACTCGGCATCAATATCAAATTTTCTATTATCTTTTTTTTGTCCTGTTGTTTATAACCAGATAGATTTTTTTCTGATTATATCATCGCTGACAATATCACTTACTGTAGTGTCATTATAGTCTAAAACAACTCTTCGAAGTTGATTTAGTCTTCGTACTCTGGACACTGCAAGATAAACTAAATTCGACCACTCGATGAGATTATCTATGCTCCAAACAATTGTATCCGGATATAGTCAACACATGCGAAGAATGTATCGTCGCTGCGTATCCTAGCTTCCATGGAGATTTATCTACATGCAATGCATCTTCGACAACACTGATATCAACCAACACAATATCATTTGACACGAGAATCTGTTTTTCACTTTGTCCAGGAATATCAAATTCGATATTAGTCTTCGTGTATCTTTGGGTCTATAACACAATGGCACTGGAAGTGTTGCAAATTTTTCTTTGTGTGTGTTAAATAGCTTCATCTGAAGTGTATCTCTGACTATCTTTCTACTTGCCACTATCAAATCATTTGGTCTCCACGCTTCCCAGAAATCATTTAATGGGGTTTCCGAAATTATTTCACGTGCTATTTCACACTGGATTCGATCCGGTTGTAATCTGATTAGTTTCTTGAACTCGCGTAATTTATTATCAAGTGATCTATGATCGGTATTAATTTCTTCATAATAGTCTACAAAATTCTTCAGCCAATCATGTGGGGATAAACCGACAAATGGTGGTGGATGACTATGATCGCCACACATTATCACTTTTGTATTCGCTAGCAATAGCCAATCAAGAAACCTTTGTTATACATTTAACGACACTGTGCATATCTCAGTCCAAATGATGATTTCCGGAATATATTTCTCACCCATTCGATCAAGAGTCCATTACTCACCTTTCCATTCAAGAAACTATAATAAGTGCAAGCATTAATTCCTCGCTGTTTGTTAGAACAATAAAATTTGATTTCCCTTTAAATAATTCAAACGCACGAGTCGTCTTCCCTGACCCACCACAGCCGTTTAAGTAACTGGTTTTATATCTACATATTGGATCGGAACACGATGGTGCATTCGATAGTTCTGATATCTGATTATTTTTCAAGTAATTGTTTTCAACATCTGCTGATTTGGAGTAATCACGCAGTATTTCTTTTTAATTCTTCATGATCCCCAACTCTCGTCTGAATTAGTGAATTCAGCCACTGCTTCTTTATGCTATTCTAACTGCGGTGTCAGGAAATCTATTTATCATCGAAAGTAAATTAAAAGAAGCATAAGCCAGCATATACGACCTTACATGAACTTATTGAGGATTTTCGCCATCTTTGTAAGTAACAATTGTACCTAATTTGGTTCCATCGGACAAGATAGCGTCTTTACGATCGACGTATATACCCCTAGATGTTACATCTGCGATTATAAAATCGTATTCAGCATCATCTATAATCAACCGCGAAGAATATCGTTTATGATCGTATTTTCCACCTTGTGTGAACTTACCAATTATTTTTCAACCGAAATCTTTTGCTTGTTTATTTCTAACTTCAAAGATTTCTTTGGACCATTTCACAATATATTCTTTGTCGAGATCGGGGAATTGTTTTTTGTTTTTGCTGATTATACTATGTAGACTATCGAGTTGTGGTAACCAGACTTCAGTTTGTTTTCGATATGATATAATTTCTTCACTGACAATCAGCGATATCAGCATTTTAAAATCAATCATATACCATAATAACACTATTGACATCCAGTCTTTTTCAGAGATGTGTCTACCAAACCAAACGTAACAGCAACGATGAAGTCTTTTAGCCAATTTAAATGATAGTACACGAGAGAATCCGGTTAAATCAAATTCAGACAGTGGTCCATTCATCGCAACACGGGTCATCTCATGTGTGGGATGTCCAAATCTTTTGAAGTACACAGAACACTCTCCATACCCAAGAAAACTCACTGGATAACACGCAATCATATCAACCGAAATAATACTTTCCATAATCCACCATGGCCGTATCCTACGCAGCTTGATTCGATATCTGAGAGAAATCCTGCGCGTATTGGTTTCCATAGATTTCTCTTTCTCGTGAAATGAGCTGCAACTGACGGTATTGTAAAACCGTGTGTTAATAATTGTTCTTCGTAATCCGTTGAAAAACCACTAGCTAGATTTTTCATCTCCTCATGGAGGGCTTCAGTACGGTATAATTCGTCATTGGGTCTTACAAATTGATCGAATCTTCGTCTTCAAAACTTTCAAGTAACCACACTGACACAGGATCGTTTTTACTTAACTCGTAAATAAAATTAAATAAATTTCTCGTGTAAAATGTTATGGTTCTATCCCGCGGAAATATTGTTACCGCAGGTGTCCAAGCGTGTTCATTATGGTCAATAATTTTGATTTATATTTCGATTCGTGTAATGTCTCTCTTGTTATCGTCATTATGGTTATTGGGAATCTTAATAATGTTTCTAATTTGGCTATATCTTGAAATGTTGCTCCGCTCTCCTTCACTGTTAGTCCCCATTCATTTATTTTTCTTTGTCTTAGATCCGTCAATTTGTTTACACGCAACGCTTTTGTAAAATGTTCTATTATTTGTTCTGCTACACAATTTATTCTATCGAGATTGAATTCAACATTTTTCCAAGGCGTAATTTCGATAATCTCTCGAACTCCTCCATATTATAATTAAAATAACTATTTAAATAAGAAATTTATTATATAATGAATCTATGCAAATGTCTTATGATAGGATCAATACCCGCTTGTAACAAATCATGTAGAAATGAATTATGTTGATATCATTTGCAAAGCGTACGTCGTGGGAGTTTGGGCCCTTACCTTGCATACGATGTTGGGTAGGTGTGCGTGGTAAGTCGCAATTATGTCTCAATTTCGGTGGTAAGCGAGACAGGGAGCTAAAGCGCTATTATGATAAACGAATCAAAGATTCCATTAATGACTCTGCCCTTGACTCTGTCAAGGACAATGGTGAGCGGTTAAACCTCGCAAGTGTTGATCCCAGTGAAATAGTTGTATTTCAAGATAGTCAGGGTACATTGAAAACTAGTAATGTTTCCCTTGACGATATTTTGACAAAACGACGCGACGCAGTAGAAGATACTATCGCGTTGTTTTCCAAGGAGGCTAAACTCAAACCAGGTGTACTTGTTTCGACGCTCACAGATAAATTAGCAACGCTCGGTGATAATTATTCATCAACGATAGAATTATTAAAAAATCTACGCGATGAAGATAACGTTCACGTAAATGCCTTTACGGCGTTACAAAAAACTATTAACACTTTTCAGGTCCCCTTAAACGATTTCTTTCTAGATCCACCGGTTACCAAACCACAACTCACGGAGATAAAATCAGCCATTGATAATTTGATACAATTGCGATCAGATTATGATACTCATTTATCTCAGTTTACTACGTTACGTAAGCACTTTAACAGGACAGATGACTCCATTGAGTAAAAAAAATCGAAACCCGATGATGTTAAAATAGATCTCGCTGTTATTATCACAAAACGCGACGAAATAACAGCGAATAATCAGCGATTAGGAGTTATTCGCGAGGATATTAAAACGACCAACGATGTCATCAAGGATGATCTACCGAGAATGATAGAAAAACTTGAAAAAATAAAAATCCCTCACGAACCAAAAATATGATAAATAACGTGTACACGATTCAATACGGATCATTTACGTGGACACCACAAAATTACATGTTATATCACCGCTACCGTCAAAGGTATTTATCGATTAACACTAATGTCGCCGACTCAATTTAATATTTCATCAACGAGTTCATCTGGGGTCAACAATATGATATCAACGATCATCGACAAGGGAACAATTGAACAATTCACAATAGCACCCACTGATAATAATTTCGCTAGGGTTTCAGAAACATGGTAAGTGGAATTCGTAGCGGATTTAAGTAAACAACTGAATTGAATCCTGTTGTAATAAATAAAATGTCATCACAGCAATATCGCTATGATCAGGTCAGAGAATTTCAACTAAACTCAAAACACTGAGGAGTACGAAGTAAAAATAAAAAAATACCGACGAAGAATCACGGCAGTTGATGTTACGGTGTACTCGGTATCAGGAATAATCACCGGAGCTGGTATAATACTATCCTCGGTGACAATGATTGCCACGATAGCTGTTCCAATTTGTATATCAGCGACGAGTACAATCGCGAGAATTATTTCAATAATAACAAAAAGAATATCATCATGCAGCCAGCGTAAACTGCAGGATTACGTAGTCAAATTCCATATTGTGTCAACCGCATACTCCGAATTATCCTCGATGATATCGTTGTCACTCGATGACACATTAATATCCGATAGTAAGTTTTCCGCGATGGTACGTGTTTATGATTCCGCGATGTCAAAATTATAAAAACAACATGAGTATAATAACAATGAAAACATCGCAAGAACTACTTCAACGAATAGCGGAAAACACAACCCCGGTGAAAACCAGCATGATATCAATAACCTCAACGAATTCTGAATTCAGTGTGAATTTCCCTACCGCGATTTCAGTTAAGGAAATAGCACTGGCAAAATTACGAGTGTATCACAGTTGGCCAAATATCAGATCAGCACCGTTCGGTGGCCAACAACCGAATAATTCCTTGGTGTTTGCGACCAAGAATAAACCGGATGGTACTCCAGATTGGAACGTTGTTTCGCTACCATATGGGTCATACCAAATTGAACAAATTAATAATGAATTTCAGCGTAGAATAAAACCCATTACTAGAAAAGAATCGAACATCGCTATAACGGTTCACGAGCCGACATTATCATCTGCGATTGAGATAAGCTCACCCGGGTATGTCGTGGATATCTATCAGAGTTCGATAAGAACAATACTGGGTTGGCCTGAAATCCCACCTCAGACATCTTATCAAATACCCGAACCTAAAAAGTCTGATTATATCACGGATATACAATCATATCATGAAATCCACCCATCATATCGAAACTATTTACCTGATATAAAAAAGCAAAATTAACTGATAGATTTACATATCTTGTTAACAATACCATGCAATTTGGTTTTGACAAAACTCCTAATTCATCCATTGCAATTGTATTCACTCTAATTAACGTCATTGATTATCTGAAAGAGATTAATCAGTTACATAAAACACAACCAGAACGACTACGACAGAGTTTCCAGGAGCATCTATCTAATATAACAAGACAACGTGATAAGATCATAAAATATGTTGAGATTTTAAATCAGCTTGTATCCGACATGGAATATATCAATACACGAATAATTCAAGTAATAATTAATGACAAGAACGGAGATTAAGAAAAATTCATAACCGGTTACAATATCACAGAAGCTGATTTACCCGATTTCAAATTTTCTGGGTGTAACGCAAATGAACTAAAAAAATCTGTTAGTGATCTTATCTCGGAAAACTTTTCTCTGCTACTAACCGCATGGAAGAAAATGCCACAACCATAAACAAATATCCTCAAACATAATAATGACCCAGATGGTGGTGGGCGACATATCGCTCCTCAAAACGTCAATATATCCTCGAAAGATCAAATCAAGCTCAACAAGGATATATTTTATATTCATTTGCACCAACAGCTCCACTCAGATTTTTAACGATTGAGGATCCATCTATTCCAGTCTATATGCGATGTCATAATGATTCGTTAACGAAAACTAATTTTAAACTCACTGACCAGTACAATCATCTGATTGATTTACGAGGTGAGGTTTTACAAATTAGTCTGTTTGTGAAATCATAAACACTTTTTTTACCGCCATAGCAGCAGAGAGGACGCGACAAAGACGTTGTGTCTCCAAATGAATTTTTTTTTCCAATTTGGAGGAAGCCTTGGTTTGCCAAATAGACGCTTTTATAAAGTTGTCCGATTCGCCACCTCTGCTGCTAAAGCTAATATTATCACCCTACTAGTTAACACCTACTAAATTAGTATATACTATAGGTGTGTATTGATGATATGGATCCTAATATTGTTCTTGCACTTGTTATCAGACGTTTAGTAATTTGTCACATGTTGACTTATGATTAGTATGGTCTATTTATTGTCTATATTTACCTTTTGTCCAAGATATAAAGATTAATATAGTCTAAGAGTAGTTGATGGATGGCATCCTGTTCATAAACCTTGTCTCAGTTTCAATTATATTTCTTTGTAATTTTGAAGATTACGAATCAGAAAAATGTGTATGTTGTTATTGGGCATATTTTTTATGTAACGTGACCAAATAGTTTAAGCTATCTTGCCACTTTTCAACATTTCTCAAAAACGTTGCATGTATTTCACATAGATCATAAGCAGTATAACAGCAATAAGAGTCAAAACAGACCGAGTAATAATTTTAAAAAAGTATTTATCTGCTTGGCATTGCATCACTAACGTTTTTAATCGTTTAAATTTAGCACATATAACAAATGTATTACTATTATGAGACAGTTATCAGCTATATCTGGTTGTTGGTGCTGAATGAAAAACCAGATTTCTTCGAAATTAATAGACAAATGTTGACAACAAAAGAGACACCTTTTAACATGTCAACACATTGAAAACACACAAATACATACGTTTATACAGATAATGAAACACAGATATACATTGTGTTAGATTTTCAGGGTGATAAATGGTTGCATTGAAATTAATAAAGGGATAACTATAAATACAAATCGAAATAAAATATGCAAACGAAACATACCTGTGCTGAATGTTTTTCTTTCACAGGTGCTTTAGCAATTATGTTCAGCTTCTCCATTACACTGAGCAGATGTTTCTGATGTTCATGTAATTCTGGGTGTTTTGACCATAGCAGTTCTGGAAAAAAGTATATATCTAACAAGTGCGTCACTTATAGTTGGAAGGAAATCAAATGAATATCACTGTGGTTATTGCTTGAATGTTATATGTAACAAGAGCATGGTTTCGTATAGTATATTATTAGATTATATTCAAGCAACACATGATTGTACATGCAGAGAAAATACGAAATATGAATAGCATCAATAACGTTCTTCACGTAATGTAATTTGACCAAGACAGTGATCTAATCGTTATGCTGTGCGTTAGCTTTCATGTCTATAACTGAGAATTGTTGGTATAATTCATGAATCGTTTGAAAATGTAAATGCACTAATTACTGTATGGCAATTATAATTTTTGTTTATATGTATTGTTTTTCTACTGACATTAATATATATTGTGTTTGCAAGTAAAGTACATACTTGCTTATACTGACGACTTACAAAATTCATGTGATACAAATGCAGGTCCGGCTTTTGAAAAATCCGATGGCACCAAGTAGTCCATTTTGTATAATTCGGTGGAAACATTTATTGATTGATTAATGTTTAACCGCATAGCAGCACTTTTAGGCTATTCAGTACCACACAACAGGATGCATGCATACATGTTTAAAAAATACTTAAAGGTTCAATTTTCAAATGTCAGGGCAAGGTCTATTGCTCTGATTTCCACTGAACTGATGGACGCATCGTTCGGCATGCGAACGTTTGTTATGCGCTTGCCACTAACGAAGGCTGCAGTAGCCTTTACCTCATCCTTTGATCCATCCGTATAAATTCTAGTGTAGTTTTTAAATTCGGTGAGGAGTTCATGATAAGAATTATGGAAGATGGAAGGGTTTATCTAAGATTTTTCCCCCATCGTGTAACGTAAAAATTGACTTTGGTTTGCTTAAGAAGTCAAGGAGTTGTTTCTGAGAAAAAGGTTTTCTGAACTGTAGAGAGAATACTTTTGATACTGTCAAGGCTGGATGATATTCTGATGCCAAATGACGGTATGGTATTGGGTGTGTTGTCATATAAAGTTTTGTATTTGGGTTGAAACACAACAGAAGTAAATGCAGGGTTTAGAGGGTTTAATTTAATTTGAGAACGTACTGTGCAGAAAGCATCTCTCTGAGATGTGATAGAGGCTTTCACATGGAGATGTCTTTAATGCTCGGAGAGCAATTCTTGTTTCCTGATGATGAATTAGGTCAAGCATCCTCAAATATGACTTCCTAGCTGAACCAAAAACAACAGGATCCGTTGTCTAGTTTGGGACGGATACATGTACTATACAAATTGAGGATGACTGTTTCATGAGCACCCCAGTAAGTGTGCGCAGCTACATAAAGTAGATCTAAATCTTTCAAGCATTTAACTTTCAAATTCTTGATGTGTCGAATAAAAGCAAGTTTTCTGTCAAAACATTTGTTTCCTCAGCAACTGGAATAAATGTTCCGCCCAGAGTGAGTTTAGGGTCATCATGATGACTTCGCAACTGACAGAAATGTATGCATAGCGTTCTCGATTTTGAAAATTTAAAACCGTTAGTATTGGCCCAACTTTGAATCTTGTGATATTTAATTGCAGGTGCCTTTCAATTGTATCGATGTGCTTTGATCGATAAGAAATTAAAAAATCATGTACTTAGAATGAGCAATCAACACAGGGTGCTAAATACTTGGTGGTGCTATTGATTTTGATATCAAATAGCGTCACAGATAAAATACTTCCTTGGGACACACCCATCTCTTTTGTTGCATATCTGAGAGGATAAAGCCCAATCGTACTTTGAGTTCTCTGTCGGAGAGAAAATGTTAGATGAAAGAGGGCTGAAGGCCTTATAGATCTAGCTCGTGTAGGTCATTTAGTATCCCATACTTCCATGTTGTGTCATTAGAATTGCTAAATCAAAGAAAACTGCTACTAAATGTTCCTACTTGATAAATGCGTAGCGAATAAATATTTCCAGTCTAACCAGATGATCGTTGGTACTACGACCAGTACGGAAGCCGCTTTGGAAAGGAGATATTAAATTGTTACTTTCCAAGTACCATACAAGCCGAGAATTAATGATTTGTTCAATTGTTTTGCACGCACAGATTATCAGTGCAATGGGTCGATAGGAGATTTGATATCTTTACCTGGTTTGGGAATTGGTATTACTGTTGCTTTTTTCCAACTCTTAGGTACATTACCAGCAATCTATAAATCATTAAAGATTTTCAAAGCGATATTAGTGATGTTTCTGTGAGGTGTATCAATAACTGGTAATGTACTTTATCAGGCCCAAAGGGTGTGTCATTATCATTATCGAAAACCTCCTTCTGCTACAAGAGAGAAAGCAGCTGCTGCCAAAGTTGTTGGATATGAATTTTAAACGTTACCTTTCTTTTGATTTTTTAATCTTCGGAAGGCTTCTGAATAATCAGATGACGAGGATATTTTTTTGAGAAAATGACTGCAAGAATATTTGCTGTGTCTCGTTTCGAACTAAAATTGTTATTGTTTGTTTTCAGGTATCGGAGAGAATCGTTTTTTTCTCTTTCTGTTTATTTGTCGAATAGTATCCCAAACTGTTTTCATTGAGAAAGAGTTGAAATAAGAAATATATTCTTCCATGATGCATGTTTACATTCTTTGATTGTGCGGCGAGTTTTAGCCCGGGTAATAAAATATTTGCTTACATTTTCTGGCGTGCGACGATTATTGAATTTGTGTAATGCTTCTAGGCGTTGTCTGATATCGTTTTTACAATCCTTGGTTACCAAGGTATTTGGAGTTTTTTTTACTGTTCGGAAAGGACTTTGGAATAATCTATTCTGCAATCACGATTAGAATGGAAGTAAGACGCTGTATAGGATTACCAACGTTGAATACTTTGATCTCATTTAGTTTAGTTTTACAGAGGGTTTCATACGTAGCTCAGTTGGCCTTCTTTATATTCCACTGTGGAACTGCGTCATCAATTGTTGAGTTGAAATTTTTACGCTTGATAGAAAAGTGATCACTGCTGTGAAGGTCATCAGCGACCTTCCATTCATAGTCGAAAAGCAGCGAAACGAGTGCAAGTTGTCAAATCTATGCACGTGTATGTTCCCGTTCCTGGGTGTAAATATGTCGGTGAGTTAGTGTTATATAGACACAGATCGCGTCTAGAAATAAAATGTTCTGCTTTGTGGCCTCTGTCATTTATGTGATATGATCCCCTTAAAATGTTATGGGCATTAAATTCCCCGAGTAAAACGAAGGGCGCGGGAAGTTGTTTAACAAGATTGTCTAATTCGTTTGGTACTAGGTTGGTGTTTGCTGGTAAGTAAATATAGCAAAAAGTAATCACTAGATGTAGAGTGACGCGTACAGAAATGTCTTGTAAATTTGTACTTAAAATGATGACTCTGTTAGGGGCTATATTGTTCACAACAACTGAGACTCCTCCTGAGGCCCTGCCAGCGTTTTGAAAGGGCGTGTTAAACAGAGAAATGTTTTTAAATGTGCTGTTATCCGTATCTTTCATGAATGTTTCCTGTAAACATAGTACTGCAGGATTGTGTTCGTTTAATATCAGTGAAGTTATCTTTAAGTCCTCGACAGTTCCATTGAAATGATTGTATTCTTCATTATAAAGTTAAGCTAAAGATTCTGTAGCTATGTTAGACCATTCGCGCAGGAAATTTGTGTTGTTATTTGTCTGGAGTAAGTACGGGAGTGTGTTTGTTGTTTTAAGGTTTGGAGCGACCTTGAGTACATGGAGCAGTTTCTTCTGCATCCATGCTCTCAAAGTCTCCAAGGTTGTTGTAAAGTTTAATGGGATCATCTGACCCGTTCTGCTGCTTATTTGTTTGTGATTTATGTTTATTTCTTCGTAATTTAGGTGTTGGGTAGTTTTCAATGTAGTTTGTGTAGATGTTGTGTCTTTCTGTGGTTGGTAATGGGGATATTAGCACTTGTTGTTTAATCGGGTTGGTCCGTATGTGTTTGTGCGTCATTCGTGGTTTTTTGGTTTGTGTTTTAGTACAGTAGAGAAGGATGGGCCAAGAACGGATATTTCTCCCTGGACAAGGCTTCCCGCCTCTCGGAGGGAATGTTTGATGTTAACATTACACTCTGAATTTCCTGCTCCTGTTTCCATGTTTCACAATCCATCGAATGGGCCTGATGTTACTTGCCAATGTTGACAAAATGCGGAGCTGCTTTGCAAACAGATTCCTGATAAGAATGGTCTCCGCATCGTCCAATTATTTTCAGCATTGGAACTTCGGTCTTCGTGATGGCCGTTTTTTTTACACTTATAGCATCGATGGAGCTATGGTATGTATATCTTGACCTTTACTTGCAAAATCAAAACCTTGACCTGTTTGGGTACTGTTTGTGTGTTAAAGGTGAGTACAAATATATTGGTGTCCTTCATATTTCATTCCTTCCATGATATATGTGTTGCTGACTCCAAGTCATGACACCGCAAGGTGCCTTTGGTCGTACTCAGTGTAGTGTGAGCGAATGAGGTCACTGTAATATCGAAGAATGTTTTTATTTGCATGATATTGTCTGTTTGACTTTTGCGCACAAACTCAACAAGAAGGCAACCCGATTTTAGTTTTTGGACACTTTTTTGGTGTGCTAATTGATCCGGAAATGTTTTTTTTTAAATAACAAACGGAAATAGTGAAGCAATAGGTTTAGACTCAACTTTTGACTGAATAACCATGAAGCGTGGAAATGATTCCACGCCGCAAGGTTCTTCATCAGAGTCAGACAGTCGTTAGGTGCGTTTGTCTTGTTTTTTTGGTTGAAATTTCTATGATTGTTTGTTAAAATTTCAGCACCCATGCTCCCTGCCCTCCACGGAGCCTAACGAAAGGACACTTTTCAACTGCCAGGGATACACAGATGCTATACTTAATATATAAAATTAACTGGCATTAGCCCGTGAAGTTTCTTTCAAGGATTGGTAAAATTACATCCCGATTGACCAGTTAAGCCACCGCCTTCTAGGAAGTCTTTTAAAACTTTGGGAAAGTAAAGGTTAAAGAGATAGAATTTAGGGGCAACCGTGGTATCAAGAGAGATACAATAAAGATAGTTAAGGTGAGCAAGTAAATATAGATTTATAGGGCTCGGCTTGACCAGCCGATTTGTTGAGACCGGGACATCCCGACCACCCGTCTAGAAGTAGAGGCCAAAGCAGTGTACTGCATCGGAAAATCCTCCGATCAACTACCAGCATCCTTTCGTACCCCGACACAGGTCGCAACCCATGGCAAACAGGCTGCCTCTACTTAATCGCCTCTTACGACACGTAGTGAGGCACGTCAGGCCAATTCTACAACCCCGAAGCCACAGGAGGTCCGGTGGAAACAAATTCATAACATTACCATATACATGTTCACCACAACGCATACTGCTTACGTTAGAAGTAAAGCTGTCAAAGGTAGGATTTGAAATAATCATAAAATACAGCGTATACAAGATTGTGTTGATATATTTAAATGTGGTGTAATAAAACATTGTAACAAGATACATTATCCAAAATTCAAACACTATTGAATTGTTCTTCAGCGGAATAAAGTCATCAAATGAAACCATTCTATATGTTCACCTATCCAGAAGCCAGTAATTTTGTATGGCTGATCTAGGTAAGAGTGCGTTACAAAGTGACTTGATAGAAAAATACCTATGAGTTTCTCTGAAAGCCGTCCAGTCTTTCTAAAGTTGTCCCATGGATCAGTCAACTCAGGGTGTTTTTTTATAATATCATCAGAATGAATCCAAATCTTCATTCCTTCCATCAGCCACTCCGGATCCAGCATCACATGGGCCCTAAGTGTTTCAGTGCTAAACACCATGTAAAATATTAAAACATAACATCCACGAAATATAATTGCCTAGTAAGATATAAATTTTTACATTATACATATTATGTGCAGAAGCTAAATAGCCCATGTAAACTACTACCTCCATTATGGATAATTATGAAGAGGAAGAGTGTTTACGTACTTGAGCATTAGGAGAATATTGCACAAAGCTTAAGAAATTCAATGGATGTTTACTCAAAATTCACTTCACGCTTCGTTCATGTATTGCACGAATGTAACTAAAAGATCAGTGTGTACAAAACGATACTACCTATTCTCTATAGAATACGTTGTATACACACAGTACAAACATTTGACCTTTCGGCACATATTAGCAAATCCGACAATGATGTTTCCAAGGGCTTTAAAATCATATATAACGGCATTCGTTATAGAACTAAACTTATTTTAAGTGTTGATGAATATTTAAAGCGGATCACGTGTTGAACAAAAGTCATACTCCAAACTACACCGTTAATTGGAGTAAATCAGAAAAATTTAGCACAACATTATATAAGCATGTTCAAAAAACATATTGTACCACCACGTGATGCTTTGCATGCAATAACGCTGGGTGCCCCTGAATGTATATCTACACAATAATCAGTTTATTAATGAGCACAATGATAATTTCTGTCTTTATAAATTGTATCGCGTACTTTGGAAAAATGTCATTTACAAATTATTACACGAAAATATATTTGTTCTCACCCAAAGAAGATACAATGCCCTAGCTCATGTTCAAATTTCAGAAATGTATCCAACGCCTCTCTGCTTTCCAGTTTCACTTCAAGCGACTCATTCAGAATCTCAACCTCAGTGTATTGAATTACCTGGTATGTGAATAATAATAATTGTAAATGTATTCATCTGAACATACGTAAATAATTATACTGGAGAAGTAAACAAAATTAGTCCCACTAAATATAAAATAATATTGGGAACCGTTCATACACTATTTTGTTCCAATTTGTAATTCCCAAAGCGCATGTATGTCTTTGATCTATTGTTTGTCGAGTTCTGTAATCTCTGCATTGAAAAGTACAACAAAAATAACTGGAACATATTATAAAATGAAATTGCATATCACATGAGTTTTCCAAATGTAGAGGCCTTAATGAAAGGTTTAATGTCTAAATTATCAATTGCTTCTTCAATATTTCTCCTCTGACATTATGTTATTACGTTCCGAGTACGTTTGTAATTAAACAATTGTCTTAGTATTGACACCAGACTGATTATTTCAAAGTACAGTGAAGAGGCTCGACATAAAATCAATTAAGTCTGCTCAAAAGTGTTAATATATTGATTACAAATATACTTTAGGCTTTCAGAATAGCTTAAAGCATAAAAATATACTTCTGGTATTGAAACATGAGAACAAAGTAAATTATCTTTATTACAAAATGTTGGAAAAGTTCTTTGAAACGACTCCGATTTAGCGATGATTTATTATTGGGTCAGCTAACGCTTGCTATGTTTTGTCTGCTATGTTCTATTAAAGCAACCATATTTATATACATACTGTGTTGGATAAAAAAATGAACTGATCCTCGTCTGCGTTGTCAGGCTCACAAACCAATAAAGCTGTAAGCCAGAGTAACGCCCTCCGATCATAAAAACAATTTTAGAGTGCTGACTGTTTACGTTTTAATCAAACTGTATTACAACTCTTTTCTAAAATAATAATTTTCAAATATTATTCTTATGATGGGGGCTGCAATATTTTATGATCAGAAACATCTTAACTTAACGTCTGCATTATTGCAAAGTTAAAATTGCATCATTGCAATAACTCGTTTGATCATCCGAAACTAATTATCTACATGGTATTCAAATATGCTTATCACTCATTTCTCACACGTCAAAACCAATCATATCAACATAATATTCGAAGAAATTGAAACAATTGCAAAATTTTTATATCTATCCATTCCTAATTAGCATAATAAACCTGCAAATAATAAACTTTTATATATCATCGTGGTCCAGAGAGCATTACTGCAAAAATAGGCCTCTATTCAAAATATTTGTCAGACACACACACATAGATATATATATATATATATATATATATATATATATATATATATATATATATATATATATATATAAATATATATATATATATATATATATATATATATATATATATATATATATATATATATATATATATATAATAGGCAGCACCTTCTTCCCCTCCCTTGCCAACTTCAGAAGTGCATTTTCAAGCGCTAGCCATCGGGCTGGAATTCGGGTCCCCCAATAATCCTGATTCTGAGCTAGGTCAAATATTTTCTTCCTCAGTACATCAATGGTAGCATCAGGCTCTATATTGGTTACAGCAAAATCTTCATCAGCCAGATGGTATCGGAGTGGCCTGTCTTTTAATAATTCTCGAATGTTTTCAAAATGCTCTTTTCTTCTGTCATCAACAAGGCTCTAGTAAACGAGAAACATAAATTAGCATGACATTTGTTGGTATCAAACAACGAAACAAATAAAACTGCAATCACCAACCTCCACTTTGCAGGCGACATTGATGAGCTGGCAGACAGTGAAGACGAGCTTTCCACCTTAGTGAAGAAACTGGATGAAACATCTTCCCGATTTGACAATGAAAATAGTAGCTGAGAAGACAAAGTTGGTGACAAATAGTGGCAAACAAATCTCCAAGATTAATGGCAGAGGACAGTAACTGGAAACAGGGGGAAACATTAAATATATTGGTTTCATAATCGCCGAAGAGGGATCATGAGCAGACATTTTGTTATGAACAGCACAAACAACGACAGCTATGTCAAAGATAAGACCCATCTGCGTAGAGAAGAGTATACGTCTGAAAAAATAAAATCAGACTTGCCGAGGAGGGATCAAGAAAAGACATTTTGTTATAAACAGCACAAACAACGGCTGCTATGTCAAAGATAAGACGTAACTGATGAGACCAGAATATATATTTGAAAACTAAATTCAGACTATTTAGAGCACTGAGCATCTTAATCTTTTTATATTCATCGGAGGCCTGGACCCTGACAGCAGAATTGCAACGAAGAATCCAGGCACTAGAAATGAGATGCTACAGACCCATCCTACATTGACCTCCTCACAGATGAAGAAGTGCGTAACACCATCATGCGGGAAGTAGGCTAATATGAAGAGCTCAGCAACGTCAGCATTCTAGTACCGCAACGACTACACAAGGTCGAGAGACTGATGATGATGATGATGATGATGATGATGATGATGATAACATCCTGTATAGTGAGTCTCATTTTTAATAAAAAGGGAGAAAACAAAGCAAATGTTACGCAGGGTAAATTGTTTTATCTGAATAATGCTTAAATTCTGGAAACGAAACACAGAAAACGTACTTTTCGAAGTTAGAAACCAAGAACATATCGCATAATATCACGCTTGTATTAGTTAAATGCTTGTCATTAAAGATCTGAGTTATTGTGCCGATACCATATGTATTTGTCTTCTTACAATCACCTTGATGCTTATCTTATTGCCTCCAAAGTCAGATATTCCAACCATCATCAAAAGCGAGAAATGATGGCAAATGATGGTTGCGACAGCTTCATAGACAAGATGATGGCAACAGATAATCCTACTCTAGCCCACAATAATCATGGCCTGGTTATTAATTACCTTCTAGCATTTTGTCTCAAATGGTGCTTCGTTCGGTACCTCATGGTTCTGTCCTCAGCTATCAACCATTGCTAGAGACTCAATGTATTATACATATTATGAAGATACATCATTTCCAGACAATGCTCTGCTTTGATTGCATGACAGAGCATCGGCATATATGATTAACAAATCCGCAAAGTATACAGTAAAACAGTTTAATACTGGCCATGGTCGAAATAAAGAAATGATATAACGAAGTAAATAAAGTCATATTAAATTGAAGAAAATGAAAATTGACTGTCATATAATACTCGTCATTCTTTAAATACATGTTCATGTTTTGTTATGTACGTAATGTATGTGTAGTATCTTTTCAGGATCCAGAAAGTGACAAATATACCTTCATATTGAGAAACTTGCTGAAAATGGGAAAATACCAGGAATGCACATAAGTTAATTATTTAAAACTTTACTTATTGGCAGAGTGTAAGATATAAATATGTTTTACCATTCGTACAACACGGTACTGAGTATGATGCAGTTAAGGAATATGTATTAAAGGAGTACGAGCTGGTGCACGAGGCCTAGAATACAATGTTGAACACAAGGTGGAAACGTTAGAAAATCCTGCTATTACAGGTGATGATTACTTCCTGACTCACAAAACATAATTAATCCAGAAATCTTCATCGCATCAGGTTTTGTTAATAAACTAATCACAGTCTCCTACGAATACTTAACACTCTCAGTCTGGGACTTTTGTAAGAAATCAAACTTGGTAAGAACCCTTATTTATTCCTATATTAACTTATTGACGGTAGAAATATGTGTAACAATGTGTTAGATTGAAACATCAGACACTACATAAAGACAGAGGTGTTGATAATACTCTTTCATTCCGTTATAATGAGGGTGACAAAATATAATCACGTTAAGTCAATCAGGAACAAGACCATGACATTTTATGCTGCTTCAGATTGTTTTGATGAAACTGATGGCACATAAGTAACGTTAGGCTAGTATGTGGAAATGATGTCTTAATGAGAAACGGAGACCACGTGAGGTATACATTGCTGAATAGTTTTTTAGCACACAATCTTTACTGCATGGTCAATAAGAAGTCAATATGACATAAAAAAAATAATTCATTAGTCAAAAATTTAATATTACGTTTTTAAATACCGTAGATGTTGTTACACTGTTCAAATGGTCTTAGAACTTAAAAATAAAATACAAAAACTCAGCTACAATATATTTCAGCATTTTAGCCAATCACATTTAATCCAAGTCAGGGAATAACGATTGTTGATTACAATTTGTACATTCACATATCTAGATTAATTTATTTGAAGAAAACACAAATATTACAACATGAAGACATTCAATATAAGTTGTATACATTTCGGCCATTCCTAATCTGTCCAGCCTAATCAACGGTCAATTTTATATCTGGACCTTTTCAAGGCGGTATGCACAAACGTAAGTATCTTACAGCTGCTTAATTCACTTTTTCCATGTGATTACAAATGTACAAATATGAACTCGTTTTCTTAAATTGTCATGGTATTTCAACAAGACGAATACAATGTACAATCATTTTGACATTGTAGATAATACACTTGTGAAACAGCATCGTTATAGGATGAATAATCTCGAGTGGTAATGTTCAGTGTCTGTTTTAACAGACCATGTGAATGTTATTGGAGTTCACCATGAATCATTAGGCATAAGAAGGGTACGACAGTACTCATTACCAATTATTATATAAAAGACAAACGTGTTAACATAACTCGTCCATTTTAAATGCCAAGAATGAATGTCTGCATTGACAAAATTGGAAATGCATACTATGTTAGCCACTATGACGGGGCCCGAGAGGCCAAGTGGTCTAACGCTATCAGCGTTATGGGTCAGGTTAGGTCAATGTGGATATGTGAGGATGCTTGCCAGTAGCTTCTCGTGTGCCAGTGGTTCTTTCCCGGGTTTTCCTAGGTTCTTCCTACACCATTTGTATTGGCCGCCGTGTATGGAATAGCTTGTGCAGTAAAACGTTGTTAAACTCTATCACAACAACAAGAACCAACTTGGACTGCTTAAAAGGATCCTTGCAAATTCCACTGACCCAAAGAGTAACATAAATGTCGGTATTTGCAGCTCTAGATTTAGTAAAGCTTTAGAAAATGATGCCAATCAGCAAGAAAACTGCTGAACGCCACTTGCAAAATATTCATATAGTATTTAGTCATCTTAGAGATGCTAATCTGCCAGTCATCTTACGTAACAGAGAGTTTTACTGTGCTTGTGTCACATATTAGGACATATTTTCATATTAGGACATATTTTCATGTCGGTCTAGTTAAACGTGTAGACGTTCAGGTCAAGACAATTTAAAACTTCTTTGTCACTATCAGTTAAACACAAACAAATGTCATCATCGTCATCTTAATTTCCATCCATGGACGATTGTATGATATAGGAATAAATCATCTGAATGAAATAAATAATACAAATTAAAAAAAATAGAAAATATAAAAATAATTCCACTAGATCAGTCAGCAAAGTGTTCGTCAACTGCAGAAGTTGCAAGGTTCAGTACCTTATTTGCAGAAGATAGCTGCACACTGTATGACAAAGTATGCTGCATACAAGACGAATAGCTCTGAGTTGAGACAATGTTGTTGAGTATGAAAACAAACGTTCATTTGTCCGACAAATGTCACGTGATAAAGTAATAGCCATAGGTATAAGTGCACCAGTTCATACAGCTTGAACATGTTAATTATTTCAACTGTGTCATAACCCAAGTGATATAGGGGCTGGCTGAGTATTAATTCAGGAATATATAATAAGCGTGAATCGTCCAGTGTGCTAATTTTCTAAAGAACTATACAAGTAGAAGAGAACTTATTTGACAATTTAGAAGAAATGATTGCAACATTTTTATGTATATTAAATTCATGGCCTTAGTTTAGTTAGATTTGTATCGTATATATCTCTGACTGATATGTAAAATAAAGCATTATTGTATAAATCGTTCTCTTTTCTTTATGAAGACATTTATACTTAATTTACCTTGTGTATCTGATGTTTCTCTAATGCATGATTGAGGGTTCTAGAGTTGTTCTTACCTGACTCTTGACATACTTATAAGTGGTAGACAAGGCGGGCTCTAAACGTGAAGTTCAATGTATTGCTAGCGAATTAGTGTAATTTTTCATTAGCTTCCCAGATAATACTAATTATGTTTTATTAAAGTTACACATGTATTTAAAAAGGTTTTATATATACATTTGTTATTTCTGTTTAAATATAACCCTAGGAATCAATTTTAATTATGTTCAGACATAATTTGAGAGAAACGTTTTAAAAGTATTTAATGGGATTGAAAGGTGTTCGTTTTCGCTGTTTTTAGGATTACGTAGAAAGAATGTAAAGACGATCTGGTTTACATATTTATGGTTTTAGCGGCACATTACATGTTGTTTCTGTTATATCCTATTCGAGACACCTAAATTAACTATTCATAACTATATGTACATACCATAAGACTGTATATATGCATCATATCATAAAGAGTTTTTTTAAAACAATATTGTGTTTTTCAATATTGGATTATTACCAAAAGGGTCAGCATCGTTTGTTTTCTTCAACATTTTTCTTTACGCCAAATAGATAGATTTTCTTTTTTTATCAACTTAACACAGACAGTGTCCGTATAAGCTTAAATGTTGTTCTATCAAACACAATATTGCTTGTTCGAGTCCAACTTTCACAGAAAAACAATCCGATTTACCCTCATCTAAAAAAATAGTTTGAATGTAGTTAGTTATAGAACTCCCTAAGAATGGAACTAATATGTTAACTAACTGGAGTATCAGATGTAGCAGAACAACTGAGCTCTCTGTATCGTTAAATGCATCATCGAGATTTATGAAAGAGGCCTCAAATGATGTTATGTTTATTTTAGAGACTTAATCGAAACATACTGATACAT
This sequence comes from Unio pictorum, assembly GCA_030141615.1. NCBI lineage: Eukaryota > Metazoa > Mollusca > Bivalvia > Unionida > Unionidae > Unio > Unio pictorum. The sequence goes on along the minus strand of JARLTB010000145.1, from coordinate 972,190 downwards.
TATCAACTTTTGTGTGACCTTGGAAATACAAAATAGTCAAATTAAAAAATTGGGATCAGGTTGTAAAGACTATTATGTCCCATCGAGGTGTATTTTCCACCTATATAAACTGTTCCTTATGATTGAGACGCAATACATGCAGAGGTCACATCTTAGGTAATACGAACTATGATGAACATAAAGTCATTATAAATGCTGTCAAACACAAATGTCGGTGCTACATACTAGAAATGGTGTTTGACCATTGATTTTAGAGTCAAATCATGTGATCATCTTTGCCAACCACTTGGATCAGGCCCGTGTACATTATCGGGCGTTTAGAAATAATTTGACACCTGTGACTGCACAGCACCCATAATTGTTTAAAACGATACAGATATAAATGAAATAGTAGCTTGAACTAAAAATCATGAAACGTTGGTTATTTGACATCAAATTTTGTCTGGAAATCATTGAAGACAAAGACATATATGATGAAATGAAACCGCAAGAAGGTGTACAAAACCCTTTTTTATAAAGAAGATGTAGCTGTTAATAATCAAATAATGCACCATTGTAATTAAATAGTGCCACTATTAGTTGAAATGATCTAATTAAACGCGCAGAAACAAAATTAAGTGAGCCATTGTTCTATGTATATCAGCAAGGACGTATTGATTGAGGTCGACATGAAAACCGAGTTAACATATGTTAATACGATACGAAATGTGTACCAAAAACAGTTGGCAATGACAGTGTTTTCAAAATATTATTACATTTATTGACTGTGTTTTCAAAATGTTATAACATTCAATGACTTTATTTTCAAAATATTATAACATTTAATGACCGTGTTTTCAAAATGTTATAATATTTAATGACTGTGTTTTCAATAGTATAACGATTAATGACTGTGTTTTTAAAATGTTATAACATTGAATGTCTGAGTTTTCAAAGTTTTATAACATTTAATGACTTTTAAAATGTTATAACATTTAGTGATTGCGTTTTCAGAATGTTATAACATTTAATGACTGTGTTTTCAAAATATTATAAGATTTAATGACTGTGCTTTCAAAATATTATAACATTTAATGACTGTGTTATCAAAAGATTATTAAATTTTGATGATATGGTTTATATTTAATTAAAGCAACGACTACTCTTTTGTGGAACATGATTAGAACTACCAAGGTAAATTCCTAGGAGGAATATTTGGGTAAATTAACCACATGCAACACGAGTAAAATCTGAGCTTATTTATCTTCAATAAAAATAGCAAGACTAAAGAAAAACCGTCGAAAGCGAATCAATTGTTGCCATGTTATATGTTTGAAACAATCTATCGTACCTTTGGTATTTCATCAAGATGTGTTCCGACAAGAATAACATTCCTCTGTATCTGGTCGAGTGCAATAGGTAAAAACACATGTGAGTGAACAGAATTTAGCCAATAGACAACATGATCTGAAAAAAATATACAAATACGAATAACAATAAGTTCGACAATTATAGTTGTGTTTTCAAAATATATATGCGCCACTAAAATCCAACAATCAAGCTCAGTTTCATGAAATTGATAATCTAGAACAAATTAAGAAAACGTTTGTAATATTTGACCAGGCCAATTGCACACACACACACACACACACACACACACACACACTAGATGCAGTACCTTTTGCTAATTCCTGCAAGCATGGCTTTCATGAAAATAATTTGATTCAGTAACGAATTACGTGATGAACGTTTTCGACATGGCATATTATCGACAGAATGAAAATGAAACAAAATACTAATTATTCCTACATAGATCCGGAAAGTGCATATCAAGCCAAATATAGAGGCCACACGCACTGAATCTAGCCAAGTTGCATACCTTTGTAAAGAAATGTGTCTAAAATTTGATTTATGTTGAGTGTCCCTGTGATGCTGCTAACTGGCGTCTTAAGACATACCAGCAGACCAATATGATTTCAAAGACATGCCGAAACGACGTTGTTGTTTATACCATCTGCACAAAATAGCAGTAGTAGTGAACCAACTTCTTTTAAACATTCACTACCAATATAGCAGCATGGTAAATTGGTTTGTGCAATTTTCAGGAGCTTCGTTAGTTTGTGAGATGTGAATAGCTAGAATGCTGCTTACAGTCATTGTATAATCAATATCAATGTGATTACCAGTTTGAGGACTTGTCAATATTGTAATGACATAAATATTTACATTTCAGCACAACCCGTATCATATATATATATATATATATATATATATATATATATATATATATATATATATATATATATATATATATATATATATATATATATATATATATATATATATATATATGTATGTATATATATATATATATATATATATATATATATATATATATATATATATATATATATATATTGCGGCAATATATAAACATAAACCAAACAGACTTACCCTGAATGCTGCGTGGTTCGTTGTCACTAACGTTCAATCCGCAGAGGTCTTTTCTAACTGGATCACCCAAAGATAGGTTCATGTTTGTCACAAGCAGATATATGGTTCTCCCTGACATAAACGTCTGATGGGTGGTATAGTATAGAAACTGGCCAGCGAAGTCCATTATCGAAAGTGGAGACGATCTGATAAGCTGGAGAGTGACAGACTGTGCTTCGTTAACTAACTGTCTGATTTCCATATCTGTTTCAAATGTTTTAATTTTTTTTTCTTTAATGTCTTTGCGTTTGTAGATAATTTCATCTATCCCGGGTTCAATGTTTCTGGCTGTTTGTAGGATACTGTTTCCACCGTTTGAGCTGTTTTCTGCACCTTTGGAAGACTTCGAGCTTCCACTTGTGCCATGTTTACTAATTACCTTTAACATACTATGTCTATTTAATTCAGCACGATCTGAATGAAGATAAAGATATTTGTCTTAAATGCGATCATGTTTTTGGTGTTAGAACTGTAAAATGCTCTTTAAAATGCTTTCGTAAACAATAATACAAACAATTATCAAATTTAATAAAATAAGAAGTAAGTATTTCACATCCATGTCCACTCTGTCCAATAAAAATTATAAAGAATCATGAAATGCCTTAACATGAAATGCATTCGGTAAAGCTCATTAATATATACAAGTCTTATTACATACGAACGTGTTATTTCTGAACGGCATTATATAATGCATGAAATAAGTTGTTGTATCCTTTTGGGTACACGTTCGATGGAATTTTGAATATTAACGTTCAAGTGTCACCTTTATAACCTGCTTGCATATATTGTGTTTTTGCAAAGACCAAAATAACTCGTATATTTTCGTTTATTTTATCAGAGGACGAGTATGAGGGTGTGGTGTATAGGTAAATACCTGACTCTCTTTTGCTCCATTTTCCTGTATCATGGTTTATTTCTAGATGATAACAGTCAATACCCTCCGTTACTTTGGTGTCATTTTGTTTAACTTCCTCTCCAAGCAAGCGTTTGACAAGCGATGTTTTTCCCACACCTTGATGACCGATTACCATTACACGGATGTTTTCTACTTTTTTTGATCCCGATGTTAGAGCCTCTCTGTACAGCTGTTGGTCTCTTTGGTCCATATGTTGTACTTCTGGAGGTAATTCTACAAAGATAATCACATCTCATTTAAAATACATTGCATCCTGTATCCCAGCAATTTGTCTTCCTGTACATGCGCCGAACCAACATTGTTACTAAATAGAGTTGGAAATAATTCCTGCGACAATTTTTGACCTGTTTCACGAATTAAAGCTTCAGGATTCTTTATATTAAATACGTCACCAAGCCTAATAAAGGCTTGCGTCTACTACAAAGGGATATTCAGTGCATTGTTGGGAATGTTTTTCTCTTAAGTTAGATAGAGATCAGCTTAGTCAGAAGCTGAAATTGGATCATGGTGCTTCTCAATTCCATTTTCTCCAAAAGAGTGATATTACTTCCACTATGATGTCTGCTACCTTCATCAGATTTCGTTATTTTATTTAGTGCATGTACGGTCACGTGAGTGCAATTATCACGTCGGTTACACCATAATCGAGTAAGATGTTGCTTAGCTTCATCTTTTCTCACGATTATATTTCTATGCAGAAATCTACTACACTCTTCAGTTATAGTTATCACATTTACATCATAGAAAGTCAGGTTAGTCAGTGGGAGACGTAACATTACCGTGTGAATATATACTGATACTTACACAAGGTATATTATACTTTTTAGATATCAGTTAGACCAGGCAATACAAGAAAGTAAGGTAAGTCAGCTTGAGCTTTTGATGTCATCTGAAAGCAATGTGCTGTTACTAAGCTTCATCTTGTATAGGTAAGAATATAAACTGATGCTCTAACAAATATCTGCTACACTATTTAGATATATTCTTCCCATTTAGTGCAATGAAGGAAAGGTTAATCAGGCCTAGAACGTTATGTACACCATAATGTAGCTTAATGCCCCTCAGTTCATCGGTTTTCCAGGTCGGTACATTCACTGATATATTCAACAGAAATATACGTTTACCGTTTATAGTGCGATAGTCATAGATTGATACCTTCCTCCAGTGAAATATATAGGTTGTGGGCTCTGAAGCCTAAAAAGTTATATATTGTCCTCAAATTTTTGTATAACGCCAGCAATGACTTAAACCGAATATAGTTATATTATATGATTATAAAAATTCAAGGTTACTATGTTACATATAATCTTGATGGAAAATATAAGAGAACACCAAAACAGAATAAATATAAATATTAAACATGAGGATAGAGAATTAATATCATTCAATATAATATAGTTACCTTTTTATTCACTTCAAGTAAAGAAAGTTGCTAAAAGTTGAAAGAAACCTCAAAGAAGATCAGCAGGAAATAAAGTTCAATGTCTTCAACAGAATATTATAAATACAGGGACAAACTCGAAAACTACCGAATTACAATTTAGGTGATGTATAAGGAGTATAAGAAGCTGATGAAATTTTCAAACAATATGGGCATACACGTATTGTTAATCAAAACATGCAGGAACTATTACATTCAACTATTAGATTCATGTATTAGCAAAACTAAATCGACGTTAGATCGTCAATATTTACAATAAATGAGCAGTTGTAAACAATGTTTTAGAGAAAAAATACCCATCATATAGTGAACTATTAGACAGACGAAAATGATTGACCTTTCTTCCATATCCAATTTATCTGATTAGATTTAACGCCATATCTAATCACATGTCTTTGACGCCAGCTTGATTTTATAGACTAAAATTACACAAATTTGAAGGAAAATAATTCATACAAGTGACACAATACCTTAGATTACCCACATGACCCGTTCAGTGATAGGACCCACTCTATCATACTATAGAATAGAGAAGATACGGAACTTCCAAATACTTAGTTACACCTATGATCATCAATTTTCTTCTGTTATTTCCGTCTTAAAAGGCAAACTACCATACTCTATGTCTAGTTTTACTCCCAAAATGTGTTTTATTCATCATGCCATCATTGACCTTTCTACGTTGTACCAAACGGAAGGTTACGTGCTTTGAAACGTGCGATTTTCTTTAATTTTGAATCTTGAGACAAATGCGTGCTCATGAGACAAACTCTCCAGACAGACCCGGCTCTGATGGCGTTGTGGAGACGAATTGTGTTTACCGAATATTTGATCAAGTCCGATACAATATCTTGATATCGGGTCATTCAAATTTATCGTTACAATGCCATGTGGGATTGTCTGAGCATGACTAAAAACATTTCTAAAGAGATTATAATCCATATCACCACCGCACCAAGTTTGCCAAATATTTCGTAGCGTGTGTATGTTAACTCCATTAAATACAACAAGAATATTGCAGTTATCTCTGATCACTTTTGGTATTTGAGTGTATCGTTGAGTGACATATATCACATCGGTATTTTAGGTCTACCTCTGGAAAATATTCTAGCTGGATTCTCTTGATTGTCTAACATGACATCATCTTATATGACTAAATTGTTTATACTTTCATCAATAACATCAATGCTCCGTGCTTCGTCGATATCGGTTATAAATTCAATAATATCCACATCGATTTCCGATTTTGCTTTCTCGTTAAAATCCTTTCACACCTCATAATACCGCTTATCGTCTACACTCTGGGCTACTAAATACAACTTTTATCCCATTTCATCCATCTCGTTTTTAAATGCGTCTTGCCACTTCCAGATGGTCCGATTATAATCATACGAATAGAATTTGGTAGCGCTGCTTGATGCTTAACTGGTTCTCGTGTTTTTGTCGCCGAAAAATCAATTACTTTCATGTTATTATAAATAAATTATGGATCTATATATATTGTGTGAAATGTAAGAAGCGTACTAGAACAAATGACTTGACAACAATTACAACTGAAAATAACAGATCAGCATTTGCTGGTAAGTGTGTACAATGTGGTACAAAAAATGCAGATTCGTTTCCCTTTATAAAATCAAGGATTTAAAATAAAACGAGGAGGTGATATTGTAGCCAAGTTAGTAAAAATACCAGGAACAAAATGGGCAAAATATCCGAGAGAAAACACCTTCCAGGGTATAGTTATTGTGGACCCCAGACCAGACTGGATATTCGACTTGATGATCAAAACCAACCTCGACCCAGTGAATATCAAATAAACGCTATAAATCTTTGTCATGCTCATGATGTTCCTTATAAAATCAGAAATCTACAAAACAGACATATCGTGTTGAATTATATCACTGATAAATCCTTCAAAGAAAAATTAGCTTCATGTTTGATAAAATTGGCGATTAAAAGTAAATTAATGCTTGGTGCTGGTAAGTAATAACATCATGGAATCTATTTATTATTCCCCAAGAGGATACTAGAGGGGTAAAGCAGCAATCAGTAAACTCACTAACGCCGCAAAGGTGAAAAATAATACAGCAGCGGATTGGTTATCCAAACAGACGATATGGCAAATTTATCTACCACCGCCTAAACAAATTAATGTCTTGCATTTGGATGTCAGCGTCACTAATGAGGTTCATCAAGCTGATCTATTATTTCTGCCGCATGATGGTGTTTACAAGTATGCCCTAACCGTAGTTGATGTTGCGAGTAGATACAAACAAGCACAGACAATGAAGACATTATCATCAACTGAGGTGGCTTCTGCGTTTGAAAGTATTTATCCGAGGAGTCCTCTGCATTGGTCAAATCTATTACAAGTTGATCCTGGCATTTCAGGGTGCAGTGTTATCAATAATGAAGAATCATAATATCACCATCAGACGAAGACATACTGCACTACATCGCGATCAGGCAATTGTTGAACGATTTAATCGGACGTTTGCTGAGCGGTTATTTGGATATCAATGCGCGAAGGAATTTATTCAAGATAAACGATCTCGTGAATGGGTCAAGAGATTACCAGGTGTAATTACCGCACTAAATAATGAGATTACTCGAACAATCAACATGAAACCTAGCAACGCGATTAAAAATCAGTATATACCATTACAAAAGCCGCCAAATGATTTTTCAAAACAACCAATACTCGGCAATGTCACTTTTAGATATTTATATGAACCAGGAGAGCTCGATGGTGGTGACAAAAAGAGTTACTGATCATATTTGGAGTGTTACCGCACATAACATATCTAGCATAACGAGATCTACGGGTAGACCGCCAGTCTATAGATTGGATTCAACTGCTCCTCAGCGTGGATTTACTCGTGAACAACTACAAGTGATACCCGAGGATACTCAATTACTTCCGAGTGGTCTTAACTAGCACCTCTTCGTCTGTTACACTCAAGACAAGTTAACATCACATTTTCTCTGGTATGACCAAGGATGTTTTTTTTTCTTTCTACGGTAAATTGGCGGGGTCTTTATCCGACCAACACCAATGCATTATACAATTACAACTCGTGCAGTGATTATTCTGTTGTTGTTTCAGTGTAATTATAAATTCAGCATCAATGTCAAGTTTTCTGTTATTTATTTTGTCCTGTTGTTTATAAACAGTGAGTTTTCTTCTGATTATATCATCTCTGACAATATCACTGATCGTGGTGTCAGCAGCATCTAAAACAACTCTTCGATGTTGACTTATTCTTCGTACTCTGGAAACTGGTAATTAAACTAAATTCGACCACTCGATGCGATTATCTGCGGTCCTAACAATTCTATCGGATATAGTCAACCCTTGCGAAGAATGTATCGTCACAGCTTATCCTAGCTTCCATGTGGATTTATCAGCACACAATGCATCTTCGACCACACCGATATCAACCAACACAATATCATTTATCACGAGAATCTGCTTTCCACTTTGTCCTGGAATATTAACGGCACTGGAAGTGTTGCAAATTTTTCTTTATGCGTGTTAAATAACTTCATCTGAAGTGTATCTCTAACTATCTTTCTACTTGCCACTATTAAATCGTTTGGTCTCCACGCTTCCCAAAAATGATTTATTGTTGTTTCTGAAATTATTTCAAGCGCTTTTTCACATTGGATTCTATCCGGTTGTAATCTGATTAGTTTCTTGAACTAGCGTAATTCATTATCAAGTGATCTATGATCAGTGCTGATTTCTTCATAATAGTCTACAAAATTCTTCAGCCAATTATGTGGAGACAAACCGACGAATGGTGGCGGTTGACCATGATTGCCACACATTATCACTTTTGTATTCGCTAGCAATAACCAACTGAGAAACGTTTGTAATACATCTAATGATACTGTGCATATCTCATCCCAAATGATGCTTTCAGAAATATATTTCTCTCCCATTCAATCATGAGTCCATTCGTCATCTTTCCGTCGAAAGCAACTTATAAGAGCAAGCATTAATTCCTTGCTATTTCGTTTCTCTTGCAAGTCTATGTGTTGGTGTTAGCACAATCATGTTTGATTTCCCTCGAAATAATTCGATCTCACGAGCCATCTTCCCTGAACCACCACAACCGTTTAAATAACTAGTTTTATATCTACATATTGGATCGGATATCGAAGGTGCATTAGATAGTTCTGATATCTGATTTTTTTTTCAAATAATTGTTTTCAATCGTAACATCTGTTGATTTAGAGTAATCACACAGTATTTTCTTTTTAATTCTCCATGTTCCACAACTGTCGTCTGGATTAGTGAATTCAGCCACTGCTTCTTTATGTTGTATGTAATATATAAAATGAATCAGTGGCGACTGTAACTGCGGATTCAGGAAATCTATTTATCATCGAAAGTAAATTAATAGAAGCATAAGCCAGCAGAGACCCCCTTAGATGAACGTACTGAGGATTTTCTCCATCTGTGTAAGTAACAATTGTACCAAATTTTGTTCCGTCGGACAAGAAAGAGTCTTTACGACTGACATATATACCCTTGGATGTTGCATCTTCGATTATAAAATCGTCTTCAACATCATCTATAGTTTATGGTCGTATTTTCCACCCTGTGTGAATTTACCAATTATTCTTCTGCCGAGATCTTTTGCGTGTTTATTTCTAACTTCAAAGATTTCCTTGGACGATTTCACGATATATTCTACGTCGAGATTAGGAAATATTGTTTTTTTTTTCGCTGATTATACTATCTAGACTATCGGGTTATGGTAACCAGACTTCAAGTTGTTTTCGATATGATATAATTGCTTCACTTACAACCAGCGATATCAGTATTTTAGAATCATTCATATAACGTAATAATACTGTTGCCATCAAAATGTTTTACAGAGAAGTGTCTACCAAACCAAACATAACAGCACGGATGAAGTCCTTTAGCCAATTCAAATGATACCACACGAGCGAATCCGGTTAAATCAAAATCGGGAAGTGGTCCATTAATCGCAACACGGGTCATTTCGTGTGTGGGATGTCCAAATCTTTTATAGTACTCAGAACACTCTCCATATCCAAGAAAACTCCTGCATAACACGCAATCATATCAACCGAAATGATGTTTTCAGGGTCATATTTTGTATTCCATAATCCGCCATGGCCATATTTCACTCAGCTTGATTCGACATCTGAGAGAAATTCGACTGTTGTTGGATTCCATTGATTTCTCATTCTCGTGAAATGAGCTGCAACTGACAGAATTGTAAAACAGTTTGTTAGTAATTGTTCTTCGTGTTCCGTTGAAAAACCACTAGCTAGTTCTTTCATCTCCTTGTGGAGGGCTTCAGTACGTTATAATTCGCCACTGGGTTTTACAAATTGATCACATTTATCCTCTTCGTTTTAAAAACTCTGAAATAACCACACTGACACATGATCGTTTTCCCTTGACTGAGAAATAAAATCAAATAAATTCCTGCTCTCTGAGAATTCCATTGGCAGATACGTTATGGTTCTATCCCGCGGAAATATTGTTACTGCGGATGTCCACGTGTGTGCATTATGGTAAATTATTTTGATTGGAGATCCTCTCGATTTATATTTCGGTTCATATAGTAACTCGCCTGTTACTGTCTTTACGGTTATTGGAAATTTTAGAATCCGTTCTAGTTCAGCTACATTTTGAATTGTTGCTCCACTCTCCCTAACTGTTAATCCACATTCGTTTATTTTTTTTTTGCGTCTTAGATCCGTCAATTTGTTTCCACGCAACGCATTTGTAAAATGCTCTATTATTCGTTCTGCTACTCAATTTATCCCTGACAATTTTATGGGCTTTAGTTTCTCAATACTCGGTTTATCATTTAACGGATAGATCCCATAAACAACTGCTGTTACAGGATAAGCTCTCTCGTAATATGGTTTGTCGATTCCAGTCAAAATTCCTGATTTGAAATCCTGACTTACAGTAGCGGTTCTTTTATTATCAATCAAAATGGGTTCGAATTTGTCGCGAATAATCCGATTTCATGTTTCTGAACGGATAATAAATTTCACTCTAAAATTTACTTTCTATGGTCAAGATGCGAGATTATTACTACTTCTCTTTCGTCGTTCATGGTAGCATCAACACTACCTTCAATTCGAAATGTTGACCATCAGTGAGATGCTCCATCGCGCTTGAATTCATTAAATGCATCACGGAGTTTACCTATCATGCTTCTATGACTTATTCGACCCTTTGGTACATCAGTGGAGGCTCTATTGACATTGAAGTTAGCATTTTTCCATGGCGTTATTTTCGAAAATCTCTCGAACTACTCCATATTATAATTAAAACAAGTATTTAAATAACGAATGTATTATATAATGAATCATTGCAAATGGCTTATGATAGGATCGGTAACCGCTTTAAACAAATCATGCAGAAATGAATTCTGATTATATCATATACAAAGCGTACGTCTTGGATGTTTTGGGTCGTTACCTTGTATTCGATGTGTGGGTAGGTATGCGTGGTAAGTCGCAGCTATGTCTCAATTGTGGTGGTAAGCGATACAAAGAGCTAAAGCGCTATTATGATAATAGAGTTAAAAACTCCATCAAAGATTCCGTTAAAAATTCCATCAAAGATTCTATCAATGACTGACTCCATCAAGGACAAAATCATAAGTACAGGGTCATATTTTGTATTCCATAATCAGCCGTGGCCATATTTCACTCAGGTTGATTCGACATCTGAGAGAAATTCGACTGTTGTTGGATTCCATTGATTTCACTTTCTCGTGAAATGAGCTGCAACTGACGGAATTGTAAAACAGTTTGTTAGTAATTGTTCGTCGTGTTTCGTTGAAAACATACTAGCTAGTTCTTTCATCTCCTTGTGGAGGGCTTCAGTACGATATAATTCGCCATTTGGGTTTACAAATTGATCGAATTTATCCTCTTCGTTTTCAAAACTCTGAAATGACCACACTGACACATGATCGTTTTCCCTTGACTGAGAAATAAAATCAAATAAATTCCTGCTCTCTGAGAATTCCAATGATAGATATGTTATGGTTCTATCCCGCGAAAATATTGTTACTGCTGATGTCCACGCATGTGCATTATGGTAAATTATTTTGATTGGAGATCCTCTCGATTTATACTTCGGTTCATATAATATTTCGCCTGTTACTGTCTCTACGGTTATTTGAAAGTTTATAATCCGTTCTAGTTCAGCTACATTTTGAATTGTTGCTCCACTCTCCCTAACTGTTAATCCACATTCGTTTATTTTTTTGCGTCTTAGATCCGTCAATTTGTTTCCACGCAACGCATTTGTAAAATGCTCTATTATTCGTTCTGCTACTCAATTTATCCCTGACAATTTCATGGGCTTTGGTTTCTCAATACTCGGTTTATCATTTAACGGATAGATCCCATAAACAACTGATGTTACAGGATAAGCTCTCTCGTAATATGGCTTGTCGATTCCAGTCAAAATTCCTGATTTGAAATCCTGACTCACAGTAGCGGTTCTTTTTTTATCAATCAAGATGGGTTCCAATTTTTCGCGTATAATCCAATTTCCTGTTACTGAACGGATAGTGAATTTCACTCTAAAAATACTTTCTATGGTCAAGATGCGAGATTATTAATGCTGCTCTTTCATCGTTCATGGTAGCATCAACACTACCATCAATTCGAAATGTTGACCAACAGTGAGATGCTCCATCGTGCTTCCATTCATTAAATGCATCACGGATTTTACCTATCATGCTTCTATCACTTATTCGACCCTTTGGTACAGCATTGGAGATTCTATTGAGATTAAAGTTAGCATTTTTCCAAGGCGTAATTTTCGATAATCTCTCGAACCATCAAATATTCCGTTAAAAAATCCATCAAAGATTCTATCAATGACTCTGACTCCATCAGGACAAAATCATAAGGACACCTCAAGACTACATTGATAGATTCTCAAGCAATAATTAAACCAAATAATTAACTAGACAAATAATATATAGTATATAAATGAACCAAGAATTTCAGCCTCATCCTGTGATTACCAACTATGAAGCATCTCATGACGGTATTGTCAGACGCAGCTTACTGAAGAAACCAGTAGTGCGGAACAATAGCATGGGGTATTTGAAGTTTACTGCTGAAGGAGGAAAATATCTTAATCACAGATTTGCGTTGGAATGTTTTCATGGATTGATAAAAGATGGGTTTGTAATCGACCATATTGATTCAAATCCTATGACTAATTCTTTGGTTAATCTTCAAGCTATAACACAAAGTGAAAATTCCATACGAGGGGGGACTGTAAAACACTCGAAAAATGCGAGACCTATACAATCAAAAAATATTCATACAGGCGAAGAAAGAATATTGAAACCAATGACTGAAACCGGTAGCTATTTTGGTATCTGTAGAGCGTCAGTACGATTTGTAGCAGAACAAATATATGAATCCTCTATCTCCAAACGAACGGGACATAGAATTCAATTCGTTTACATCTAAATTATTATATGCAACATTAAGGGGAATAACACGCGTGGGCTTGTGTGTGGTTTCTAAAACAGAGATAAGTTACGTATCTCAATGGGATTTTTCGATGACTCATAGTCTGACTGAATGGCTTTTCTGTGTTGGTTTGACTAGAAAATGTATAATTTTGTCTACGATTTTTAATAACAGTGAAATCTACGATTGATTTATGATTTTCATCTCTAGTATACATTATTCGTTAAATTCTTTACGACGTACACAACAGTTTCGCTATATATTATATTCAAAATTATAGACTTGTAGATCTCGAATATTAGCGTATTCCGTACGCGGTTGGATCTCCTCCCGCGGCCAGCGTTCGAATTTCTTGGTAGGCATTATTATCGACGGTACCGATCGGAAGGTTTTTCTATATATAATTGGGGCTTTAAGCCATTCGAAATTCAACCGTGAAACCACCATACGTCAATATTCAACCCGGTGTGATTGTGTTGGGGGTAGGGTTGTTTCAGTTTGAATGTAGAACAGCCCCATATGTGTATGTGTTGTCCTGTGCCGTCCCTATATAATTGTTATATTGTCTTGTGCTGTCCAATTTGTATGTGTATATATCATTGTAAATATCATATATCATATATCATCATTTGTAAATATATAAATAATGGTAAATACTTGTAAATATGTATGTATGTATATATCTATATACTATGTGACGTCTATAACACCAAGCATACTTTCTAGTGGTTATAACCCGTTATTTGACGAGTTAGATCCTCTCTCGGAGATTCTACTTTGTGAATGCCCCTGGGCCTGGTCAGATGTGAGAAACAACTGAGAGGCCCACATGGGGTTCTGTTGTCTTATGAAAAAAGGGACAAAATTTTAATTTTAATTTTAATTTGTTTTATTTAATTTTTTAATTTTATTGTATTAGATATATAATATATCATATAATGAATGACATTATAAATGAGATTTTAAATTTGAAAAATCAAAGAATACAATTGTCAGGTAAATTAGATTTTAATCAGATTCTCTCTGAATTTCAGGACCTTGATGATGGCGCCCAGAATAATAGATACGTCCTTGCAAAACAGTATGGGTTGATCAAATGAATTCAGCACGCGGTCAATGACTCGCTTGTATTTTGTAACGACATCAACAAATTTATCCCGCTATTCACAGCGATCGAAAAGGTCAGAGGTGAATTGGGCAAATAATATGAAATCACACGCACAATACACTCAAAAATTAAAACAATAAAGGAAATCATCAGACAGAATGAAAATCACGCCCCCATTTGGTTACCCCAACAGAGTAAACACAACTAACATGTACAATACCCACGCAGTACAAAATACCTGTTTGCAGGTGAATAAATCCACAATTCGATAGCCTCACTGATAAATTGTATGAGTTGAAATTCTATAGGCCCAGTGATTAAGTCACCGAGACAAATTCAAAAGACATATTTGATAGTGGTTTTTTTTTGCACAATGATTAATCACTGACAAGGAAGTAATGAAAACACTTTCGAGGGTGGGTGAGCATCCACTGATTTTTAACTTACAATTTAAATCGTATGTAAATTTATAATGGTAAATAAAGCCCTAACAACCAGATTACCCTCGAGAGATTGGCTGCGATTAAGAGATTTATTCCTGTTAGTGATTCCGTTCAAAACAAGCTAAAAGCAAGACAGGAATTTCAAACCGCCTTCACAACAGGTACAGAACAATTATTCAAACCAATAACCACTGCTACCAAGGAGGGTATTATTGCTACTGTACCAGTACTTGAAAAATAGCAAAGGAAACTGAAAAAAGCATCAGCACTGTTACAAAAACCCTCTCCTGGTCAGAAAAAAGTCAACACTTTACGCGATAGATTTTCTCCTGAGTTTTTAGCGCAAATCGATAGGATTATAGAGGGAGAGTTCCATAAATTTGTTGCTACACGGTACGAAGATAAAAACAATTTTTTGAAACCAGAACAACGAGGATTTATTAGAAATCCAGTATCTTGGAGGGATATACTTTATAAAGTTAGAGAAAAAAGAAATTAAATTATTAAATAAAGGCTTCATCATGCGCTAGATATATCAAAGATGTACATGAAATATCTAATCAGAATACAGAAATGGAAGAGGAAATGCGGCTTATTCGAGAAGAACGGTTGCAAGAACCACAAAAAGAAGAAGAACTACGAAAAAAGGAAGAACAACGAAAAGAAGAAGAAAAGAACGAAAAATACTTGGAAAACAACGAAAAGAGGAAGAAAAACAACGAAAAATACTTGAAAACAACGAAAAGAGGAAGAACAACAACGAAAAATACTTGAGAAACAGCAAAAATCTTCAAATAAAATATCTTTATTTCATCAACAACCACTATCTGATGATGATAGTCAGGGTGCAACCGGTACAACTGAAAAATTCGCTAGTGGATAGCCAAGCGGAGTTCGAAACATCATTTTAGGTAGTGGTCTAGTCCGTCGTCATAGTAATATTCTAGGGGATATATCACCATTAGAAGTTCTCGTAGGAGGGAGACGAGCTGGAAATAACTCACCGGAAATAATTAATGAGGCAGCTGATATCTGCAGACGATTATTTGAGGGTGAGGGTGATATCATGGATATTGGTGTATACCGAGAGTTTATCGATGAACTAGCGTACGGTTACTACAGTGACTAATTGTCATTGGTTACTTTGTAACCAGTGATTAATCACTGATTAGATACATGTCATTTAAATAAGATGATCATGCACTACAACCACAATAAACCAACCATGACTAACGTATTAAATTTACGATTGCCTGTTTATAGAGCGTACTATGGAGATGGTCTCGGCAATAACATTGCAGGGTTGTTTTCAAGAATGGCTCGAAAAATAGCACCAATAGCAAAACAGTTATCAATGAAAGCTATTAATGTTATTCGTGATAAGGGTATAAACGCTGTTGGTGATGTTGCCGGGAAAGCATTTCTCACGGCTAAAGAAAACTTACTAGCGTTAGTTCGACGAAGAAGAAAACCAATGATAAAATCAACGGGATCACTACCATCTACGGAAATTATGCCCGCAAATATTAGCAAAATAATAAATAACGCAGTGGATCAAAAAATAGCATCGCTGAACAATGAAGGATATGATACTCAGAGGAATATTACTGCAAATATGATAGCGGGAAGTCGTTTGAAATCGCGAGAGAGATACGTTTATCGCGGTAGGAGAACTTGTAAGAGCTGCTAATACTCCTGCTGTACCAGCACCGTATCCACTTGGTACCCAAGTTGGTTTTGTCAATAATGGTATCATGGCGCTATTTGAAAGAGTAAGATATATGATTGATAACAGAGAGATTGAATCTATAGAACATGATGTTGATGTTGCCACAACAATAGTGGGTTTAGCAAGATATTCTGATGATTTTACAAAATCGGCAGGTCCGTCTATGATGTTCGCTAAAGATATTATTGACCGCACTGCTGGACCGACTCCATTTATTATAAGACGACCACAAAAATAATGCCGGTACTGCCGATATTGATGTTGAGAATATGATTATAAATAATTATCCTAATTACAACCTAGGAGCTGCAGCACGCGTGTCAATGTTGGAAGGACGGCTTTGACTATTTTCATGCGCGATTCCACTATCTCACATTTTTGAATTTTGTAGAAATGTTAGAAAAGTTACCTATGGAGCGAGGCATACAGTAGTACTCGTGCAAAAAGGCGTTTATAATGATGCAATCTGGAGGATTCCAGCAGGTCCTGCAAATCAAGATGCTGACCGTGGTAAAGTAAATATAACAAAACTATCACTGCGGATGCCAGCAATGACTCCATCAATCACCGCAGAAGAAAAATTACTACCATTTATGGATCATGGAGGAAACTCGATGATATCATGGCTAACAACAACAACGGATATTATGCAATCATCAGTTAATGGTGTATTTACATGGCACCTGGCATCAAAACAGGGTGTTGCTGCGCCACGACATATATTTATTGCGTTACAGGAGCGAGTTGGGTCACAATTACGCAGCCAAAAGAAATTTGATCAAATGGGTGTTAATGAAGTCTCGTTGAGCATAAACGGCCAACAGGAATCATCCGAAGATATTTTACTTAATTCGGACAAAACCAAATAGCACGCGTATCATCGTTGGTTGACATTTATGGGACGTGGTAATAATGTAGATAGCAGTCTGCAAATATCACAATAGGATTTTAAAAACCTATATCCCTCTACTACTTTTCGCTGGAACATCTTGATTTAACCAGACAATCCGTCGTTGACATACATTTTCGAGCTATTGTAACACGACTTCCTGCTGTTGTTGGTAGATACAGAGCAATTGCTGTCATTCTCAGGGACAAATCAATGCTACTCGAAGGTGTTGGTTGACGGATGAGCGTAATTGATGCGCCAGTAGAAAACATGTAAATATGTAACAATTAGATCAATCTGTTATTAAATCAAATGACATACAGTCATGTTAGTGTTACGTTAACTCCTGGTCAAATTAAAAAATTGCAATCGGAATCAGCTAGAAAATGTGGAATTACGATATCGCTGAAACACAATCAGATGTCTATTGATGAGAATAAAATATCACTGATAACTCGTCAGATTAAACACTTTAATGATGCTATCAAAGATAGAAACGGTGTACAAGTCACTCTCTCTCTCTCTCTTTGCGTCCGCAATCAAAGACATGATAGAATCAGGTGGTGTATTCCTACTTCTCGCTGCGATTACAGCATTAATTGCAGCTGGTAAAGCTGCTGCATTAAGAGCTGCTGGAGTATTGCTCAATCATATGAACCAAAAAAGGACAGAGATACAAAAAAAAAGGGAAAGGTCTAAGACTACCAGGAACTCCGCATTCATGATACAGCGGAAAGGGCCTGAGACTATGAACAATTTACTAACAATATCACCGATGGTTCCAATGTCAAACTTTGATTTAATTGATGCTGCTAAAAATCTAGCGATAAAAAACTTTAGAGGTGTGTTTATGAACGATCAATTACCACAACAACCAGACAACAACACTGAAACCGGTATCATTAATCTCGATCACAGCACCGGACGTGGAACTCACTGGGTTTCATACGCGATAGATCCGCGTGTGATTGTTTATTTTTATTCATATGGGTTAGCACCGCCTAAAGATTTTATGCATTATATACAACAATTAAACACCCCTTGTTGGTATTCCATGCTACAAACACAGAAAATGACCGACCCATCAATATGCGGCATAGTAGTATTAAATGTACTCGACGCAATTTCATAATCGGGAAAACCACCATATAAAACCGTACACAAATATACGAGTAATGGCTTTTTAGAAAGAAATTATATAAAATAACATGATTGATATTTGTGGGAGATCTTTATCAAGCCTGAAAAACCCTGCGCGTAAATATCTGCAACCGGTGATGTAAAAAAAAAATAATCGAAGATGAAATATCCGAGATGTTAAACCTCGCAAGTGCCGATCCCAATGAAATAGTTGTATTTCAAGATCGTCAGGGTAAATTGAAAATTAGTAATGTTTCCCTGGATGATATTTTAGTTAAACGACGGGACTCAGTAGAAGATACTATCGCGTTGTTTACCAAGGAGTGTAAACTCAAACCGGGTGTACTTGATTCGACGCTCACAGATAAAATAACATCACTCAGTGATAATTATGTATCATCTGCAGAATCATTAAGAACTCTCGATGATAAATATGACCCTCAAGTAAATGAATTTGCGGGTTTACCAACGCAAAAAACCGTACATAAATATACTAGTAATCGCTTTTTATAGAGAGTTTAAAATATAATGATTGATATTTGGGGAAGATCTCTATCAGGTCTGAAAAAACCCACCACGGAAATATCTGCAACCGGTGATGTAAAAAAAATAATCGAAGATGAAATATCCGAGATGCTAAACCTCACAAGTGTTGATCGCAATTAAATAGTCGTATTTCAAGACAAACAGGGTAAATTGAAAACGAGTAATGTTTCTCTTGAGGATATCTTGACAAAACGACGCGACACAGAAGAAGATACTGTCGAATTGTTTTCCAAGGAGGGTAAACTCAAACTAGGTGTACTTGTTTCGACGCTCACATATAAACTAACATCATTGAACGATACATAAATATCATCTGCATAATCATTAAAAACTCTCGATGATAAATATGACGCTCAAGTAAATCAATTTGCGGGTTTACAAAAATCTGTTAGTGAGGTTCAACTCCCCGTTGATAATTTCTTTGGTGTTCCAGCGGTGACTCACAGAGATAAAAACAGCTCTGTTTGAATTTGCAACACTTCAATCCAGATATGAAGAACACGTTAAACAGTTTTCAACTTTTCGTAAAAAGATCGTCGACAAATTTCTTGGAGTCTCATTTGATAAACTCGACATAAAACTCCCGGATATTAGAAAATCCATCGAAGAGATGAAAAACACCATCGAGCAATTATAGATGATGCATCGATAATGATAAAAATCATTGAAAAAACAAAAATTCCTCATAAGAAAACCAACAACGTAGTGTACACGATTCAACACGGATCATTTACGTGGACAACACAAAATATCATTAAATATCACCGCCACCGTCAAAGGTATTTATCGATTAATACTAATGTCGCCTACTCAATTTAATATTTCATCAACGAGTTCATTTGGGGTCAACAATATGTTATCAACGATCATCGACAAGGAAACAACTGAACGATTCACAATAATATCCACTGATAATAATTTGGCTAGGCTTTCAGTAACATGGTATGTGGAATTCGTAGCGGATTTAAGTAAACAACTTAATTGAATTGCTAGAAATTTGAAATATGTTGTAATAAATAAATTGTCATCATTGGCAACGTCACAGCAGTATCGCTATGATTAGGTCAGAGAATTTTCAACTAAACTCAAAACACTCACGGAGAAGTACCAAACAAAAATTAAAAAAATACCGACGAAGAATTATCGCAGTTGACGTTACTGTGTACTCGGTATCAGGTAGAATTACCGGAGCTGGTATTATACTCTCCTCGGTGACAATGGTTGCTCCGATAGTTGTTCCAATTTGTATATCCGCGGCGACAACAATCGCTGCAATAATTTAAATAATAACAAAAACATGTCATCATGCAGCCAGATCCAACAAATCCGGTCTATATGCAATGTCATAATGATTAGTTAACGAGAATTAATTTCAAACTCACTGACCAATAATTTGATTGATTTACGAGGAGAGGTTTTACAAATTAGTCTGTTTGTGAAATCCTAGAGGATTGTTGTCTTAAGACTTTTATCCTAAATACTTTTACCAAAAAAAAATGTCTCCACAACGCCATCTGGAGACTTTGTTTCCGGAGACTCTGTCTCTGGCGTGAGAAACCGAAACTATTTCTCTTTTTTTGTCTGCATAAAATAGTTTCGGTTTGAAATAGTTTCGGTTTCCGTAGAAGCCTTATTTTTGTTTGAAAACTTGGTCTGTTCACCCTCTTTACTGCTACTTACCATTAACTAGATTCAATTTTAGGAAACCTGTCATGGAAGAATTAGACTTTGTCTTATTCACTACACATACATTCCATACAAGCGACTCTCATTTTAAAATGAAATGAAAGAAACAAATTTCCCTTACATTTAGCTATAGGTTGTGTTACAAGTTGGTAGAACAAATGAGTCATTTCCTGTATCCATATTGAAGGTGTGTTTATGTCATTCAATATAAATTGCTTGTGATGAAAGCAACATAATGCAGCTATAATTTTGTAACTTAATGATGATAAGATAACATAAATCTTTTCTCTTAGAGACTTGTAGTTAAAAAGAAACTTTATCATTTTAAATGTTTTCTAATTATGATTATTGTTAACATCGCTGCATATTATTTTCTCCTCTATATAAGTAATACATTTGTGTAGCTTACATGCGTATCTAGAAACATCAATTGTTTTTCATTTTAGTGGTCACACATCTTTATATCAACCTTAGCAAAACCAAATTATCATCCTCTGGGTATTCAAATGTAAGGCAATAAGTTATCTTTTCTTGAATATCGTTTTTTGCAAGTTTTCTATGTCATAATATATACATAATGAATTTGAATTACGAGATTACTTTCATCACCAATTAGCGTTTCAGCTTGATGGAGTAGAATTTATACATAAGGAACTTACTCAGTTCGGGTACTGTTAAACACCCATACAATGGTTTTTACCATCCCATTTTCTTGAACAAAACGTAATTGTCTCTATCACTGTTAGTGTTGCAAATAAAACATTATTCCAATGTCAAAATATATTTATCTTCATTAGAACATTCCTTACTTGCATTCTCTTTCTTAAATATTCCATCTGTTTACCCAAAACGGCGTTATTCAACACTAAACAAGCCTTTGCTATTGAATGAATGTAGTTGTTAAATTTATCTAAATATAAGATCATTGAAGATGAATTTCACCATGGCTCCAGGCTGAATCAAACTGAGGTAAGTTTAGCTTTTCCTACCTGGACATCAAACATCATCAGGAACATACCACATATTGATATCTACTGACTTTGAAACATGCGTCATAGGCTCCTGAGGTGCAGTTAACAAATTTATTTGGGTCTAAATAATCATGAATTAAAGTTAGTATTCATCCATACCATCAGATCACATTTAACCTTTGTACATAATAGTCCAAATCATTATCACAACAATTCAGTTCGAAATAATCAAGACCTACATTTTACACACTTGTCTTCTTAACTCACCGTCTAAATCTAAATTTTAAATAAGCATCTAACTGTTATTAAGTTTAATTCAAACTTTTCAGGCAACATCTCCACTTGTTTCATGTGTTCATATGAGTAGAGTTTCCATTGACGTTGGATCTAAACTGATGCAATTGTCATACATGATTCCAAAATGTTTTATGATTTCTTAATTTCAGCATGTTTAAAGCTTTAACACCTGTTCTAATGATTGGATCCATTAATTTGAAAACAATCTATGAATTTTATTGTTTTAGTTAGAACAATTTCATGCAGTTTTTAAACAAATCATCAACTTTTAACCTTTACTCATCAATAAAAAACTGTAATTATTATTTTGAATAATTTACCCTTTATATTTAAATTAAGCGTTTGATCTTCTATACCTTTGAAAACCTTGTACTTTACTGTGTTGCCTGCTCTTGGGAGAGGGGTATTTTTTTCTTCAATAATCTCATGGCTGTAAATACTAGCTATGTTGCTGGAAATATAATGTATAATTTCCTCACTAAGAAATATCTATTCAGTTGCATTTCATGACCGTAGTGTTTCGTTATATGAAGTAAGTATACAAAAGACATCACATATATACGTTAAAGTATTTTCTGCATTTAAATGTTGCTACGTTTGAAAATAAACAAGGTAATGTCCATGTAGCTTTCGTGTAATATACACGATGTATCTGCCTAATAATTATTATTAACTTAGGTTTCGTTGAAAAACTCTAATAGGATAATGTAATCCCTTATTGCAGACTGAGTTATCTAAATATGAAGTATATTTTACTTGCGTGATTATAGCTCTACTTTTACAATTATTAATTCAATACAAATGCTATATTTCATTTCTAAATCATGTTACGTTGTTACAGTTCTTTGTATACTAACAAGTACAATCTGGTCTCGATTTAGACATCAATGGAGTTTGTGATGAAAGCTGAATTATAGGAGGATACAATCTGACTGAGCTTTAAGCAAAATAAAGTGTAGGAGGTGCGTATAAGATCTCCAGCGTATGAACTGAGTCTACGGAAAAGTTCAGAATAACGTGGAAAGAGAGAAGAATGCAAGAAATTGCAACATATTGGAATATGGGCAAAGAAATTTCGTAACCTTTCAATTTAGACGAGGATTTTCATCTCTCAGTACAAAATATTTTGTGAGGGATTTGCTCTGAATCATCGAGATATAGGACAAGACTTACACATGTCATATGGGCTATCATAAGAGCATGTCTTTCAGTAGGGACTCACTAGGGACACGGTATATTCATGGCAATTCTGGAATATGGCGATTATTTGTAAACTTAAGTGGGTTGCTATCGCATCTTTCAACCAACCAACAGTCCTTGCTGCACTTGTTAGATTGTACGGAATAACATCTAATTGAAATACCTCTTGGTCAAAACACTGATTTATTTTGCAAAGAGAACAGCAAAATTTATTCACTGGGCCTTACTGCGTTCTTGAACGAGGTACATCGTGAAATGTTCTTCCTGAAAAAGGTTGTTTTCATTTATAAATGTCAATTATGATGAAAACCTTCTTAATGTGTATCACCTCTTATTTGCTAGATTCCATCAACTTCCAGCGCGTCGTGACAGCGAATAAGTTCATTTGTAAATTTACAGCGACGAGCGAGCAACATGTTACTTGCTTACCATGGAAAATATTAATTCTCTATATAAATTGTGACTGTCTTTTGCAGAATCAAGCTAACCGATTACATATTGTCACGTTTTAGGTTGTGCCGACTAGACAATTATAGTCGTTTCAACTTTAAATGGAAATAGCTCAAAAACGGTTTTGAGACATCTTCTGACTAACTGACCATGAATAGTGGAAAGGAATCCATGCCACTTGGTTAGTCTCATTTTCGTTTCATTTTATTTGTTTGGTTGTTTTTAAATATATTTTATTCATATACGTTTGTTTAAGTGTAACTTCCCAACATAATCGTCTATATATTTGAACATGTAGAAAGTTTACAACCGACTGTGTTTGCATGACCAAGAGCAGCAGAGGGGGTGAATCAGACAACGTTTTTAAACAAGTTTTCGATGGGTTAGGGCTTAAACCCCTATCAAAACGGCTACAAATCAATGAAACAGGCAAAAAATGACTAAAAAATCAATGAAATCAGCCAAAAAAAAAATAATGAAAAAATCAATGAAATCAAAAAAAGAAAGCATCCATTTGCCAAACGGAGACTTAGTCATTTTTGTCTGAAAACATGATCTTGCAGGGTTTTCAAAATGGGTTAAAACTCTTCAACCGAAAATTTTATCAAGTCCGATACGATATCGTGTCCTAGGACGAAAATCCTTTCAGGACTTCACAAACAGACTTATTTGTAAAACTTCATCTTGTAAATCAATTAGATTATTAGACTGGTCAGTTAGTTTAAAATTGATTCTGGTTAATGAATTATTATGACATCGCATATAGACTGGATTCACCGGGGATTCAATTATTAGAAACCCTGGAGGAGCTATTGATGCAAAAGAGTATAGAATATATCCTTGCTGAGCTTGATTTGATCGTTCTAAATTTATTTGATAACTTCCCCCGATAACATCGCATACTAAATTCAATGCAATCACCGATGAAATTTTCACATTTTGAGGAGCAATATGCCTGCTGCCACCATCTGGGTCATTATTATGTGTTAGGATAGTTGTTTTTGGTTTTGTTGTTTTTTCCCACGCATTATGAATTATTCTAAAACCAATATCGATGGCATCATTGAGAAGTTTTTTTAGTTCTGGTACGTTATATCCTGGTAGTTTAAATGTTGGAACATCTTCAACGCGGATTTTAAATTTCGTAGCTAATTCTGTTCTTGTTTTAGGATTATCGTCATCTAATATCACTTGCATGATTTGAGAATGTTGTGTTTCCATGTCATTGATGATTTTGTTGCATGTTTCTACGACGCTGATAAATTCATCTCGGGTGAGAGAGCCGGATTTAAGAGATATTAACAACAGTGAAAAATCATTATTCATTGCTGTGAAATTTTTAGTGATATTATTTTCTTCAATTGTGTAATAGGGGGGGTTGTGGAATTTTATCACTTCAATGATAGTTATAAACCAGCCGTAATCAAAATAACTCTTTATTGGATTATTAGATGTTATCCTGTCTGTGATATAATCAGTTTTTTGTGGTTCATGTAGTAAATTAACGGGTTCTCGTTGAGGTGGTAATTCAGGCCATCCTAGTACGGTTCTAATAGAACTCTGATAGATATCTACGACATAATTTGGTGAGTTTATTTCAATGGCAGATGATAGTGTTGGCTCATGAACTGTTATAGCTATTTTTGATTCTACTCCAGTAATGGATTTTATTCTACGCGCTAATTCGTTATTGATTTGTTCAATTTGGTATGATCCGGTTGGTATGGAAACAACATTCCAGTCTGGGGTACCGTCGTCTTTATTCTTATTTGCAAATACCAGTGAATTATTCGGTTGTTGACCACCAAATGATTTTGATCTAATATTTGGCCAACTGTGGTATACTCGTAGTTTTGCTAGCGCGATTTCCTTCACTGGAACCGGGGAAGGGAAATTCACACTGAATTCTGGATTCGTTGATGTTATTGAGATCATGCTGGTTTGTACTGGATTTGTGTTCTCCACTATTTGTTGAAGTAATTCCATCTGTGTTTTCATTGTTTTTATACTGTTGTTGTCGCTCTAATTTTGACATCACAGAATCATAAATACTGACCATTGCTGAAAACTCACTCTCTGATATAACTGTATCATCGAGACATGACGATATCAATGAGGATAATTGCGAGTATGCAGTGGATACAACATGAAATTGAATTATGTAGTCTTGCAGTTTACGCTGGCTTCATGATGATATTTTTTTTGTTATTATTGAAATAATTCCAGCGATTGTTGTTGCTGCGGATATGCAAATTGGAACAGCTATCGGGGCAATCAATGTTACTGAAGACAGTATAATACCGGCTCCGGTGATTACACCACTCACTGAATACACGGTGACATCAATTGCGGTAATTCTCCTGCGATATTTTTTAATTTTCATTGCATACTCCTCAGACAGGGCTTTGAGTCTATTTTGATATTCTCTGACCTGATCATAGCGATATTGCGATGATGAAATCATTTTATTTTTAAATCAGTTTACGATTTCAATTGAAACCGTTATTTACTTAAATCTGCTACGAATTCAACATACCACGTTGTTGAAACCCTAACGAAATTTTTATCAGTAGATGTTATAGTGAATTGTTCAGTTGTATCCTTGTCGATGATCGTTGAAATCGTATTATTGACCCCGGATGAACTCGACGATGAAATATTAAATTGAGTCGGTGTCACTAGTATTAATCGATAAATGCCCGTAACGGTTGCAGTGATATCTAATTTGTTATTTGTAGGTGTCCACGCAAATGATCCGTGTTGGATTGTGTATACTATATTGTTGGTTCTGTCATGAGGGATTCTTGTTTTTTCAATGATTGTTATCATCCTCGTAAAATCAGTTTTGATGGCCTCGCTGAAGATTTTCGTCTCATCGATGGATTTTTTGATATCCGGTAGTTTTATTTCAATTTTATCCAACGGGGTTCCAATAAATTTATCAATGATATTTCTACGGAATGAGGTGAATTGTTTTCCGTGTTCTTCACTTTTAGATTGAAGTGTTGTTAGTTCCAACACAGAATTTTTCAACTCATCGTTGAGAGTTTTTAATCTATCTGTAATCGTCGAGAAAAGTACACCCGGTTTGAGTTTACCCTGATCGGAAAATAACACAATAGTATCCTCGATTGCGTTTCGTTGTTCAATCAAAATATCATCCAGAGAAACATTACTAGTTTTCAATTTACCCTGACGATCTTGAAATACAACTATTTCCCCGGGATCAACACTTGCTAGGTTCAACGTCTCAGCTATTTCATCTTCAATTATTTTTTTTTATATCACCGGTTGCAGATATTCCTGCAGTGCCATCGGCACCGGGTTTCTTCAGCG
The DNA here is from genome assembly GCA_030141615.1 of Unio pictorum. Classification (NCBI taxonomy): domain Eukaryota; kingdom Metazoa; phylum Mollusca; class Bivalvia; order Unionida; family Unionidae; genus Unio; species Unio pictorum. Next base: position 945,061 of record JARLTB010000145.1, on the reverse strand, counting down.
CTGATAGAGGTCTTCCCCAAATATCAATCATTGTTATTTTATACATCTCTCTCTCTCTCTAAAATCTCTTTGATTTCCAGCGATTACTAGTGTAGTCATTTACAAAATGTGTGGTGGATTTTCAGATGATGAAATAGCATCAAGGACATTTAATACTTCACTGCCGCATATTGGTGGATCATTCATTTGTTGTGTTGGTAGCGTAGAATACCAAGTCTTCATTGGAAATTTTTTTATAAAACGCAGAAACTCTTTTGGCGGTGCTAATCCATATGAATCAAAATAGACGATTGCACGTGGATCAATAGCGTATGCAACCCAGTGAGTTCCGGGTCCGGTGCTGTTATCTAAATTAATAATACCGGTTTCAGTGTTGTTTGGTTGATGTGGCAATTGATCTTTCATAAAGACACCTCTGAAATTTTTAATCGCAAGTTTTTTAGCAGCATCCATTAAATCAAAATTGGACATTGGAACCATCGGTTCCTCAATTAATAAACCGTCCCTGGGATTCTCAGGCCTTTTCCGCTGTACCATGAATACGGGGTTCCTGGTAGTCTTAGACCCTTTCCCTTTTTTTTATACCCTCGACCTTTCTTCGCTTCATATGATTCAGCAATGCTTTGTCCCGCTTTTGCCCCCAAGCCTCCAGCTGCCCCCAATGCGACTGCTTTTGCAACTGCTGGGGCCGCTGCCGCAAACAACGCTGGTAACGCAGCAAATAACGGGAATGTACCGCCTGTTTTAATCATATTTTTGATAGCAGCCGCAGAAAGATTAATCTGAACACCTTTTTTTGCTACAAGTGCATCATTGAAATGTTTTATTTGACGAGTTGTCAGTGATAATTTATTTGCACCACCAGTCATTTGATTGGGTTTCAGCGTGATTGTGGTTCCACATTTTTTAGCCGATTCTGATTGCAATTTCTTGACTTGACCGGGAGTTAACGCAACACTAATAACACTATATGACATATTATACAAAATATGTTGATTCTAAATCGTTTACAATTTCAATTACATATTTTCCACTGGTGCATCAATGATTCTCATTCTTCCTCCAACACCTTCAAGTAGCATTGATTTATCACTCAGAATGACAGCAACCGCTCTGTAATTAATAATACCACCTGGACGGGTTACACGGGCTCTAAAGTGTATATCAACGACAGATTGTCTTGTTAAATCAAGATGTTCCAATGAAAAGTAATAAATCGGATACAGATTTTTAAAATCCAATTGTGATATTTGCAAACCAGTATCCACATTTTGATCACGTGCCATATATGACAACAGGTTATGATACACGCGTGCAATATGGTTGTGATTGTAATCAAGTTGTATATCCTCGGATGGTTCCTGCTGTCCGTTTATTCTCAACGAGACTTCTCTAACACCTAACTGATCAAATATTATATGACTTCGATCTTGAACACCAACTCGTGCATTATTCTGTAATGCAATAAATGCAATAAATATATGACGTGGAGCTGAAACCCCTTGTTTTGATGCCAGGTGCCATGTGAATGTACCATCAACATTGTCTTGTTTAATATCAGTAGTCACTGATAACCAACTCAACAATGATTTTCCTCCTTGGTCCATAAAAGATAACAATTTTTCTTCTGTGGTGATTGATGGAGTTAACACTGGCATCCACAATGATAGTTCTGTTAAAATGACTTTACCATCAGCAACACCAGCATCACGCCAGATTGCATCATTATCAGTACCCTTTCTCACGAGTGCTATTGTGTGTTTAGCTCCATAAATAACTTTTCGGACGTTTCTACAGAATCCAAACAATATGATGCAGTGGAATCGCACATGAAAACTGTCGACGTTGTCCTTGTAATGTTGCTACACGTGTTGCAAATCCTAGATTGTAGTTAGGGATGTTATTTATGACATCAAAATCACCAGCTGGTCTTACATATCCGGCTGGTGCTGGATTAACTGAAGAAGCATGTGTTGCCTTGACTCTAGAATACTGGACGTGTTCAGGGGAATCAGTAATATCCTTAGAAAACATCATAGATGGACCCGCTGATCTTGTATAATCATCAGAATATCTCGCTAACCCTATGATTGTTGTAGCCACATCAACTTCACGGTCAATGGATTCAATTTCTTTTCCATCAATGAGATATCTAGCGCTTTCAAATAACGCCATAATACCGTTATTAACAAAACCAACTCGGATAGTTGGGTTATTGTCATATGGGGTATCAACTGCAACATTGGTTACAAGTTCTCCTTGTACTTCAATAAACGCTTCACAGGGCAAAAAGTATTTACTGGTATCATGAACTTGAAGTTCAATTCGCGATCGGAGATCTGGTTGTACTGCGTGATAAGAATGAAATTGAAAATCGCGTACAGAATCATTCTTGAGCACTGGGGCATCCATATCAAATGCTGCATCAGGTGACCTTTTGAACATTTTATTCTATTTATCAGAGTGAAATCATAATAAGATTTTCATCGTCGTATTTTTTTAAAGCCACTTCCCGCTATCATGTTTGCTATCATGTTATTTTGGTCACTTGGAGTCACCAATGATGCTAATTTTTCATCTACTGCGTTATTTATTATTTTACTAACACTTGCAGGCATTTCCGCTGTAGATGGCAATGGTTTCTTTTTTCGTGATTTCACTAATGATGTTATTTTATTTTTCACGGCTGAAAACGCTTTTCCCGCAAGATCTCCAACAGTACTAATACCCTTATCACGAATAACATCAATGGCTTTCATTCCTAGTTGTTTAGCTAACGTCATCACTTTTGGAGCCATTCTTGAAAATAATCCTAAAATGGTATCACCGAAACCATCTCCGTAATATGCGCTATAAACTGGAAACCGTGAATTAACTACATAGACACTGGCTGGTTTATCATGATTGTAGTGTATGATCATTCTTATTTAATTGTTATTCTTCTAATCAATTGACTTCGTCATCAGATTCATAAAACAATTTTTGAATTGTAAATCACAAGTGATTTCAATCACTATGATACCCATTTGCTAACTCGTCAATGAAATCTCGATATGATTTGATATCCATAATACCTCCTTGAAATAACCGTCTACAGATATCATTTAATTCATTAATTATTTCTGGAGAGTTATTTCCAGCTCGGAACCCTCCTACAAGAACCTCTAATCGTGATATATCATTGATAACACTATCAGGACATACCCTACTTGGGGTCCCTAATCCCTTTCCGCTATAACCAGTTGCTTCATCCAGTTTTTCTGTAGCCGTGGTTTGTAAATAATCAAGATCATCATCATCATCAGGTGGTAGTTGTTGTTGTTTTTTAGGAGAAAAGGATATTTTCTTTGCAGGTTGCTGTCGCTTTCCTTGCAATTTTTGCGGTTTTTGTTGTTGTTTAAACTCTTCATATCTTTTATACACGTTACCCACCGCAATGATATATTCAATGTATGATGGACTATCTGTCTTAATTTGACTTTTTTTAGTTTTGATTTTGTAGAATATATCTGCCCAGTGGGTTATACTCCTAACATATTTGTGATGTTCTGGTTTCAACATTTTTTTTCTGTTTTCATAAGTCGTAACAACAAGCGCAGGAATTTCTGCTGGATCAGTCTTATCAATTGCTCTAATCCTTCCTCGTTAAATCTCACGCGTAGGTCATCTACTGGCTTTTTTGATTCAGATGTTTTTGATTCCATTTTTTGTACAGCCTGTTTTGTTTGTTCGGTTTCCGCTGCTATTTCTTCAAGTTCACTAATAAGATTTTTCCGTATTCCCCCGTATTGCATGCTCTACCCCCTTCGTTGCTGTGGTTACTGGTTTAAACAATTCTTCAGACCCCACAGCAAAATCAGTTTGTAAACTCTGTCGTTGTTGCAGTTTATTCCTTACAGAGTCAAGAATTGGTACAAATCTCTTAATTGCATCTAATCGTTCACGAGCCAATCGGGTCGTTAATGCTTCATTGACCATTATTTGAAATCGCAAACAATTTTTCAATTGCAAAACAATTTTTCAATCCCGACCTAACACCATCGTGGAAGTGTTAAGGACATTATCATTGATGGGGAAAGTCACATATTTCCTATAAAAATAATAATACTGTGACTTTCCCCACTTTTTTGACATGTCAGATGATTTTGATCAATCTGACATATCGTCCATCGATTTATTCACTGATTTTTGACACCCCCCCCCCCTTGAGGGTCGGCTAAAAAAATGAAAATCTCTATGAGGGTCGGTCACAATCAAAAAATGATAAGGGGGTCGGGCAATCAAAAAATGATAAAGGGTCGGGCAATCAAAATTGTTCATTTTCCTGAATTAACGCCCGTAGATTTCTAATTTTAGAATTGACTTCCTTTTTCAATTCGTATTCGTTACCTAATTCTTTTCGTATCCCCTCTATGATAGTATATAACGGAACGAACACACTGATGTCACTTGAAAATGCAAGAGAGTCCCTAATAGAGTTCTGAATTCTTTTGATGAGTGCATATTTCTTTGGTAGCATATACTTGTTAGTGCTAACTCCGTATTCTATATCCTGAAAATCTGACTTGATTTGATCAGGATTTAGCCCATCTGATAGTTCAATATCATGACTCTTCAATTTTAAAATTTCAACTATGATGCTACTCATATTTTTAGAATTCATTATTCTATAGCAATGACATATCTCTAATTGAAAAATATGACGCATTAGACATAAATGAATTGAACTTTTTGTCCGGTCTTTTTTGAAATAGCCGATCGATAAATCCCCTCTGCAACTCTTTGTACAGAAGGTGAACAAATATTGAAATATTTTCCGGCTTCATTCATTGATTGAAATATTTTTTCTTCATTAGTTGTTATATTCAAAGATTTCACAGGTCTCGCTTTTTTTCGAGTATTTTCCAGTCTCACCTCGTTTCAAATTCTCACTTTGTGTGATAGCTTGCAGATTTGATAAAGAATTGTTCCTTGTATTAGAATCCTTGTGATCAATAACAAAATCACCCACGATCAATCCATTAAAACATTCAAATATGAAACGATGATTGAAACATTTCTTCTTTCCAGCGCAAAACATCAAATACCCGTGATTAGTCACAAAATCAACTGATTTTTTTTCAGTCTACAGTGTCTTACAACACCATCACTGGATGCTTCATATTTTGTAATCACAGGGTGTGGTCTGAATTCTTGGTTCATTCGTATACTAATACAATTTGTCTAATTCATTATTTGGTTTAATGATTACATCACTGGAGAATCTTTCGATGTAGTCTTGGAGGGTTCTTATGATTTTGTCAGTGACGTTGTCAGGGTCAAAGACTTTTTCAGGGTCATAATTTCTGATTGATTGTCCATTTTTTGTTCTTTTATCATAATAACGCTTCAATTCCCTGTATCGCTTTCCACCACAACTGAGACATAACTGCGATTTTCCCTTGACCCCAACCCCACATCGAATACAGGGTAACGGGCCAAGACTTCCACGTCGAAAACTTTGCATATGATACCTACAGAACTCATTTCTGCATGATTTGTTACACGGGGTTACTGATCCCATCATGAGCCATTTGCAGTGATTCATTATATATAAATCTTTCATTTAAATGTTTGTTTTTAGTATAGCAATGAGGGAGTTAAGGAGAACACCCTTGAAAAATGCTCAATTCAATTCCGATAGGGAGTTTAAGAGATTATTGAAAATTAATCCTAAATTTAATATCGATAAACCAAAAAAGCGTCCAATAGACGGAAACATGAAGGAGTTTAAGAGATTATTGAAAATTAATCCTAAATTTAATCTCGATAAACCAAAAAAACGTCCAATAGACGGTAACATGAAGGAGTTTAAGAGATTATTGAAAATTAATCCTAAATTTAATCTCGATAAACCCAAAAAACGTTTAGTTGACAGAAACTAGAGATTACCTAAAATAACACCCTGGAAAAATGCTCAATTCAATCTTGATATAGTTTCTAATACACCCAAGAATAAAATTCTTGATAAAGCCATGATTAGTAAAATCAGAGACTGTTTTAATGAATTCAAGCTTGATGGAGCATCTTATTGTTGGTCAACATTTCGAATTGATGGTGTTGTTGACGCTACCATGAATGATGAAAAAGCAGCAGTGATAATCTCACGTGTTGGGGAAAAAAAGGCATTTTTTCCGAATAAAATTCCTTATCCGTGATAATGGAAAATGGATCATTAGGGATAAATTTGAACCCATTCTCAGGGACAAAAAAAACTGTCACCGTGAATCAAGATTCCAAACCAGGAATTTTGACCGGAATTGATAAACCATACTACGAAAGATCCTACCCTGTAACAGCAGTTGTTTACGGGATATATCCGCTCAATGAAAAACCTGATATTGCAAAACTAGCACCCATGAAATATTCGACAGGGCTCAATTGTGTAGCAGAACGAATAATGGAACACTTCACAAATGCGTCCCGGGGAAACAAACTAACTGATCTAAGACGAAAAAAAATAACCGAATGGGAATTAACGGTAAAAGAGAATGGGGCAACAATTCAGGATATAACCAAATTAGAAAAATCATTGAGATTTCCTATATCGGTAAGGACAATCACCGGAGAAGTATTATACGAATCGAAATATAAATCACAGGGAGCTCCAATTGAAATTATTGATCATAACGAACACGCATGGTCATCTGCAGTAACAATATTTCCACGGGATAGAACCGTAAAATATATCCCCCCAACAGAAGAGTTTTTTTCAGAGCAGAAATTATTTGATGCTATTTACCATTTGAGTAAAGAAGACCCTGTGTCAATGTGGCTATTTCACAGTACTGCAGACGATGAATGCAAATTTGATCAGTTTGTAAGATCCAACGGAGAATTGTACCGTACTGAAGAACTGCATAATCAAATGAAAAAACTAGCTAGTGAGTTTTCACTGGAAGGGGAAGACAACGATCAATTATTAGCAAACTGTTTTACGCTACCATCAATTGCAGCACATTTTGCTAGGAAGAAAAATGCATGGAAACCAACACGAAGTGAGTTTTTATCAGTTGTCAGATTGTCCTGTCTTGAATACAGCCATGGAGGATTATGGAATACAAAATACGACACTAAAACCGTTATTTCCGTTGATATGATTGCGTGTTATCCAGGGATTTTTCTAGGGTATGGAGAATGCGAGAAATATTTCAAACGATTTGGACACCCTACACACGAAATGGCCCGTGTTGCTATTAATGGACCACTGCCTGATTTTGATTTAACAGGATTCGCTTGTGTAGAATCATTTGAATTGGCTGAAGGACTTCATCCGTGTAGTTATCTTTGGATTGGTAAACACATGTCTGAAAAACACTGGATGCCAATAGTGTTATTACGGTATATGATTGATTGTGGGATGTCAAAATCATTAATTGTCAGTGAAGCAATTATATCCTACCGAGCACAGAAATCAGTGTGGTTACCACAACCTGATCTAGAAAAAATAATTAGCGAACAGCGAAAACTGTTTCCTGATTTTAATGAAGAACAAATCATGGATTGGTCCAAACAGTTATTTGAAATCAGAAACAATGAAGCAAAAGATCTCAGTAAAAGAATAATCGGTAAATTCACTCAAGGTGGTAAATACGATAATACAAGATATTCTTCACGATTGATTATAGACAATGCTGAATACGATTTTGTAATCGCGGATTTAACGAATAGGGGCCTATATGTCAATCGTAAGGACGCATTTCTGTCCGATGGAACCAAATTAGGTACAATTGTTACTTACAATGATGGATACAATCCGCAGTATACACATTTGAGAGCTTCTATACTTGGTTATGCTTCTATCAATCTGTTTTCGATGTTAAATAGATTTCCTGACACCGCAGTTAGAGTTGCCACTGACTCATTTTACATAAACAGCAAAATGGCTGATTTTATAAAAGGTAGTAAGGCTACTGGCAACGAGAATTGGGGGTCATGGAGAATTAAGCGAGAAATGCTTCATGATTATATTCAATCAGCAGATGTTACAATTGAAAATAATTATTTAAAAAGCAATCAGTGTTCAGAATTTTCTAATGCACCACCGTGTTCTGATCCAATATGCCGGTATAAAACAGTTTATTTAAACGGTTGTGGTGGGTCAGGAAAAACAACCCGGGCAATTGAGTTATTCCGTGGAAAATCAAATATGATTGTACTAACACCAACACACAGACTTGCAAGAGAAATAATACAGAGAGGGGTAAATGCCTGCACTTATCACAGTTTTTTCCGATGGAAGGGAGATAAATGGACTCCAGAGCGTATGGGCGAGAAATTTATTCCTGAAATCCTCATTTGGGATGAAATAGACACAGTGTCAGAAGATGTATTAAAAATATTTCTTGAGTGGTTGTTATTGAAAAATACAAAAGTCGTCATGTGCGGTGATCACGGACAACCACCCCCATTTGTAGGTGCATCCCCACATGAATGGCTAAACGGTTTTGTAGACTATTATGAAGAAATTGATACCGATCATAGATCACTTGATGAAAAATTAAAAGAATTTAAGAAACTGATTAGATTACAACCGGATAGAATCCAGTGTGAAATAGCCCGTGAAATAATTTCGGAAACTCCAATGAATGATTTCTGGGAAGCATGGAGACCAAATGATTTGATAATTGCAAGTAGAAAAATAGTCAGAGACACACTTCAGATGAAATTATTTGAATTGCATAAACAAAAATTTGCAACACTTCCAGTACCTCTTTGTTATAGGCCATCGGATACACGAAAACAGAACGTTGAAGTTGATATTCCAGGACAAAGTGAAAAACAAATTCTCGTATTAAATGATATTGTGCTGGTTGATATCAATGTCGTTGAAGATGCATTGCGTGCTAATAAATCCCCATGGACGCTAGGATACACAGCAACAATACACTCTTCACAGGGGCTGACTATATCGGATACAATTGTTTGGATGGTAGATAATCGCATAGAATGGTCAAATTTAGTCTATCTTGCAGTATCCAGAGTACGAAAAATAAATCAACTCCGAAGAATTGTTATAGATGATGACATCACAATGGATGATATTGATATTAAAATTATTGATAAAAAACTCTCCGGTTACAAACAATAGGACAAAAAAAAACAACGAGAATTTGATATTGATGCTGCATTAATAATCACTTTGAAGAAACAACAGAATAATCACTGCGCAAGTTGCAATTGTATAATGCGTTGGCAGTATTCGGATAAAGATCCTCGTCAATTTACTGTAGACCGAAAAAATAACAATCTCGGTCATGTCAGAAATAATGTGATGTTGACTTGTCTTGAGTGCAATAGACGCAACGGTGCTAGTTAAGACCCCGTGGTGGTAATTGAGTATCCTCGGGTATCACTTGTAATTGTTGTCTAGTAAATCCTCGTTGAGGGGCAGTTGAATCCAGTTTATAGATTGGAGGTCTACCCGTAGATCGTGTTATACTAGATATTTTATGCGCGGTAACACTCCAAATAGGATCAGTAGCCCTTTTTCTGCCACCCTCAAGCTCTCCTGGTTCATATAAATACCTCACAGTGACATTACTACCAAGAATTGGTTCTTTGAAATCTTTTTGTGGTTTTTCAGGTATTGACTTCTTTTTAATCGCGTTGTTAGGTTTCAAATTAATTGTTCTAGTAATCTCGTTATTTAGCGCTGCAACTACCCCTAGTAATCTTTAAACCCATTCACGGGATCTTTTTTCTTGGATGAATTCTTTTGCGTATTGATATCCAAATAACCGCTCAGCAAGGGTTTTATTAAACCGTTCTACAATTGCCTGATCACGATATAGCGCAGTATGTCCTCGTCTGATAGCGACATTGTGATATTTCATTGTAGATAACACTGCACCCTGAAATTCTTTGCCAGGATCAATTTGTAATAGATTTGTCCAGTGCAGAGGACCCCTTCGATAAATCCTTTCAAATGCAGAAGTAACTTCAGTGGCAGATTTTGTTTTAACGGTTCTGCTTCTTTGTATCGACTTGCAATATCAATTATGGTTAATGCGTATTTGTAACCGTGGTCATGTGGCAGAAATAATATATCAGCCTGATGAACTTCATTGGATCCGGTTACATCAAAATGCGAGTAATTAATTTGTTTAGGCGGTGGTAGGTAAATCTGCCATAGTGCCTGTTTAGATAACCAATGAGCCGCAGTGGTTTTTTTCACTTTTGCAGCGCTAGCGAGTTTATGGACTGCTGATTTACCCCTCCAGTATCCTCTTGGGGAATAATAAATAGATTCCATGTTGTTATTAATTACAAGCACCTAACATCAATTTACTTTTCATGGCCGATTTTATCAAAAATGAAGCCAATTTTTCTTTGAAAGATTTATCAGGAATGGCATTCAACGCATGAATTAATTTCACATCTGCTAGATGCCTGTGTTGCAAATTGCTGCTTTTTATAAGAAACATCATGAAGGTGACAGGCCTTATCAATGGCGTTGATTGGTTCTTCACCGGTGTTGGGTTGGTTATGACTATTGAGTCTGATATCTAATCGTGTTCCGGGGCCACAGTAGCTATATCCTGCAAGGTGTTTTTCTCCAGGGTATTTTGCCCATGGGGTTCCTGGGAATTTTGCCAATTTGGCAGCGATATCACCTCCTCGTTTTTTTTTAAAGGTTCCTTGGGTTTAGAAACAAATCTAAATTTTTTTGTACTACATTGTACGCATTTACCAGAAAGCGCTGATCGGTTATTTTTTGTTGTAATCGTCGTCAAGTCATCTGTGCCAGTACGTGTTTTACACTTCACACAATATAGATCCATATTTTATATATAACATCATGAATGTAATTGATTATTCAGCTACCCGACGACGGGAACCTATTAAACACCATGAAATGTTACCGAATTCAATTAGAATGATTATAATCGGACCATCTGGAAGTGGAAAGACACAATTGCTACTTAATTTGATAACAAGATGGATGAAATGGGACAAATTGTATTTAATAGCCCCGAGTGTTGATGATCAGCGATGCTATGAAGTGTTAAAAGATTTTAACGAGAAAGCAAAAGAATTTCAAATCGATGATGATTTTATTGAATTTATTACTGATATTGATGAAGCCCCTTCCGTGGAAGACATCGATGGAAGTATTAACAATTTAGTTGTCTATGACGATATCATGTTAGATAATCAAAAGAATCCTGCAAGGATTTTTTCCAGAGGCAGGCATAAAAACACTGATGTGATATATGTCACTCAACGATATACTCAAATACCAAACGTGATCAGAGATAATTGCAATGTTGTGTGTATTTAACGGAGTTGATACTCATACACTACGAAATATTCATCAGACCTGGTGCAGCGGTGATATGAATCATAATCAATTTAGAAATTTCTTTAGTCACGCTCAGTCAAAACCACACGGATTTGTGACAATAAATTTAGCAGACCCGAGGACACGATATCGTATCGGACTTGATAAAATATTCGGTTGAAGAGTTTTAACCCATTTTGAAAACCCTGCAAGATCATGTTTTCAGACAAAAATGACTAAGTCTCCGTTTGGCAAATGGAGGCTTTCTTTTTTTTGATTTCATTGATTTTTTCATTATTTTTTTTTGGGCTGATTTCATTGATTTTTCAGTCATTTTTTGCCTGTTTCATTGATTTGTAGCCGTTTTGATAGGGGTTTAAGCCCTAATCCATCGAAAACTTGTTTAAAAACGTTGTCTGATTCACCCCCTCTGCTGCTACAAGATTTATACTAACATGTGATGGAATTGCCAGTCCGTATTTGTGGTCAACGTTACGGATGGTCAGATTGGCATGTGCACGAATATAGTTCATATTTCCAATTAGGCTGTTCCAACGTGTTTAAGATCATATTGTTAGGACTGGTCGGTCTAGTGTGAGGATAATATAACTGGGTGGCACATGATTCGACATGTCTAAGGCACGACGACACAGTTCTAGACATTACTATAAACTATCACACTGAAGACATATTAACGATATGACTGAACAATTATTTAAGCTACATTACGGAAAATACATTCCAAATCAAAGCTAAAGTAATTGTCAACAAATACGTAAGCAACTATTGATAGATTATATTTAATTTGACGCTCTTAATATTTATAAAACTGACCTAGTGACGTGGAAAAAATCTAGCTAAATGTAATCACTACAATTTACAGACATGCATACAATTGGAATTATTAGATAAAATCACGCACCAAAGGTTACAAAAATTGTAGATATGTATATTAGTTTTGAAGATATATAGAAACTATATGGATATCAGTGAATATTAAACATGACATCTACGTACTTAAATTATCACCCTGATTGTATTACCATTGATGCGTTCAAAACATGCATTGATTTAAATTTCATTTGATCCAAAATGTGTGAAGGATTTTCCATAAAGTGTACTTTACAAATTTTTTCAAAAGATAAGATACAAATCAGAAATCGTTCTTTACATTCTTTTGATAGTAACATTTATTCTATTCGGAAATTATACTTGTCAAAGTATTTTATAATTGCATCCGCTAACAACTTATACTGTTTTGCATATATACAGACGCTTATTGGAATTTTAGTTCAGCCAGAGACCTGTATTTACTTAAATTAGCCTATGGAATATTAATAAATTCAATGCAATGCAGATAATGCTAGCCACGAAATTATTACAGAAACTGTTTGTTCTGTAAATGATTTTCACTCACTGGGGGCTTGATTTGGTTTCAATCGATGAAGTCTCATAACATAACAAATTAGAGAACTCGAGTTAAACACGGAACAAAACCAACGATAACCTTTCTAGCTTCTGCGTAAGACGGATATTCATCCAATGAAACCTTTAAAATATGGAACGTGGCTCCAACTTAATACACACCCAATGAAAACTAGCCAGAACATTCATCTATTAGGGATTAATTAATTAGTTGTCAGACTTTTTACTGTTCACAGCATTTATAAACGAAAGGAGCATCTAAACGTTCAAACAACTGGAAATCGTTTGGATCATCGTTTTTGTCATCTGGTTTATACTTCATTTTTTCCTGTATAAATAGTTCATATGTATCTAGTTAACACCACTTTTCAGTGACCTAGATCCTTCAAGAAATAATGTCATATCATAGGTGCTAGAGTAAATGATTAAAGTGTTGCATTTTTGCCTATAAACATAACACTGGTATAAAATAAAAAGATTATTGTCGTATGATATTACTGTGCAAATCGGCTGTATGCATGACGTAATACAAGTGAGCTTATTGCTTGTGTATTTTTCTTTTCCCGTGCAAAATTAAAAAAATGAAAGGTATGTTGGCGGTGCAGTTGTTCTGAGTGGTCTAAGACGCCCACTTTTAGAGATGCGTGACACCTCACGTCTGTCAGATTACATAGATATGTGAGAATAACAAGGATATGTGAGAAAGAATCCGAAGTACCTACCTTTATGTCGATGATTCTTCGATGACTGTGCCGTGTTCTTCCGAAATCAGTATAGATAGATAGATAGATAGATAGATAGATAGATAGATAGATAGATAGATAGATAGATAGATAGATAGATAGATAGATAGATAGATAGATAGATAGATAGATAGATAGATAGAATGAGCAACTGGAATGTTACCCAAATACATGACATCAAATTAACGGCGGACAGAAGACCAAAACGTGTGCTATGGTGTGGTATATGAACACATGGAACCTAGCTCAAATGAGAGAGAAAGTACAATCACTTTATTTATATACACTTTGTGGCAGCTCTCATTTGTGTTGCGATCAGGAAGCACCTGCTGAGTTCTGTGGTTTGGCATTAGTATGAACAAAATGCTACATACACGTAAGAAATAGGAATTAATCCAGATTTGGGGCAAACTGAGTCTCTCAAAAGTACCAACTTTCACCTAATATCACAACTATGACATACATTTGTTCAACAAGCTATGTGTGCACAAAGGTTGTAGACTCGGTGACTAATACTTAAGCAAAGGGAGATACATGGTGAAAATGCATTATGTAATAGGTATATAAAATGATAAATGAAAAAATATACCTCAAGGATTTTTATTGTTTTAAGAGAAATATTCCAATGGAGATGTGTCTACGTGGACATTAATATGAAAGGTTAGAGTTTCCAACATATTTTCTTTCTGTTCATGAATACGCCCTGTATTATACGAAAAATAATTCTAGTAATTATGTAGTTAATGTACATTTTAAATACTTCAAGAAAGTAATGTAGGTACACAAGGTCGCTCATCACCTGAATGAATTACTTTTTAGCCCACTCGATGCTGCCTTTCAGTATTAGGACACATATATTGTATACGGATGCATGCATAATAGTGTTGCTCACTCTTTTTTACGCATTGTAGTGCAAGCAAGATGATATATCCTCTCGATAATGCTTGGATTACATGTTTATTTTAAATCGGAGGTCTGCTGTGATATCTACTCATTCAGCAAACAGAAGTATCTGAATTATGTGTTACACTGAGAGATAATGTCACGTGATGTGTCTTTTTCTGACATCCTGACCATCCAGCTGATACCAACGGTTTGCAGGTTACTTAAACATGATACCAACGTACTAAAATGCTGACTTACTGACTACTGTATTCTTAGATTTTTTAATATGCAGTCTAGTGTGATAACAAACGTCCTTTTAAACTAATTTCGCTTCATTTGGCACGGGAGATTAGACATTACATAACCTCGAAAAACACAGTATAATTTGTTAGTAGGTGCTGATTAATTCGCGTTGTTTATGTGGAGTTCATGTTCAATATGACATTCAAAATGTAAATTCGGAAACATACGATAGCATGATATCTGCAGTTCTCCATTACATTCTGTTTCGCTAATAGTCAAGTTGATATATTAACCTTGAACTAAATGGTAACAGTTGAGTTCCTTACCAATTGCCAAGATTTTGTTTAACTAACATTCTTAGTATCAAGTTTTCATGAATCGTTTGCAACCAGATTTTATAGCTTTGAACCTAATTTTGATTTGATTTTAAACGATGTGACATTTTCAGGGTCTCAGTCATCAAGTTCAATTTTAAAGATACAAAGATGTAAACTTTTAAACACCAGTATACATAGTATCTTTCCTCACTCCTATAAAAATCAAATTGATCTTCCGTCAATAGTGACTGTAATATTTTTGTTTATATTCCTTTTCGCATACTTTGCTAGTTTTAATATGACGTTTTTAACAAAATCATTACAATGTATGATATGCATGAGTTAAGGAATAATTGTGATCAAGTTAACTCCTTGATTTAATCCTTCCGTTCCACAAAATTGAAACCTCAACCTGTAAACAATATATATATATATATATATATATATATATATATATATATATATATATATATATATATATATATATATATATCGTTTATCTAACTATGGGTACCTTCACTGCTCGATGCTAGAAAAGGGTATATTTTGCGAATTTACATTACATCAAACTTTGTACAATGTATACCTGCCGTAATATGGCAGTATATCCCATAATAAATCAATTTTTTTCTAATTACCTTGTTGGCTTCCCCTTTCAAGACGTAATCGGCAAATCCATTTAGACCCAAAGGTTGTGACAGATAGTTCTCCTTCTTGTTCCACCATGCACATTGCCAACATCTGTTGAGTAATACTTTCTGTGTGCATCGTGACTAGTTCCAAACGCTGTGTTAGCTGAAGGATGCAAGGAGGACTCCTGTTACACACATATATAAATCCCATTCTGTCAACACATATTCCATTGAGGGTATTCATGTCTTTACAACAGTACATAAACTTCTTTTGTCCGTTCAGAACATCAAATGCGTAGACACCATTGTCAGGTGAGTTATCTTCACTATTGATTGCAATGTAGACCAAGGAATTGTCTTCACTTAGAGCCAAATGACTGTCTCCGTCACAGTAATCGTTCTTACATATTTCGTGAAGAGTGCCGATCTTTCCGTCCTTGACCGATACAAGGCCCCAACAAAAGTAGTACTCCGAAGGATCCTTGTTCTTACTCATCTTTACACCGCTCACCACAAATTTTCCCTCTGACCTCAAAAATCCCAATCCATGACACGAGTAGATTTGTTTGCTAACATTCAATGTATCTAACAGTTTTATTGATGATGACTGACCCATGGACTCAATTGACAGAATTTGAATATGACCTTCTCCTAGCGTGACCGCAATTTTGGTCCCTGTATCGTCCATCTCACAAATATCCCAGGGATCTTCCATTTCGTCGTATATTGCCAGTAACTTCCCGCTGTGACGATTGCAAAGCCAGAGTTCGTCCCTTGTGTAGTCTCTTACGATCAAGGTATTTGTAGACAAAACTGCAATGCTTCTGTACAGAACGTCATGGCGGGCTGCGAAAAGAATAAAATCATAATAAATAAACGTTGTAGGTGTAATCATATAAATAACTACCGAAATGTACGGCTAAGGTACTATCAAAACTAAGTTTAAATCCGCTGTATTTAATTTAATGTTGTATATTAAAGAGTCCTCTCATCACTTTATCACTTGCACCAAACTCGGAATCGTCAGGATATGATGCACTTACCAGCAGCTTTACACGTGTATTATTATTATTATTATTATTATTATTATTATTATTATTATTATTATTATTATTACTACTACTACTACTACTACTAGTACTACTACTACAACCATTCCCCCTAATAATTTTCATTGAGTCAACTTAATGTAGTCAATTTTTGTTGTATTGTGAGATTATCATGTGATAGCTTATATTTTCAATTATTATTACTTTCTGGAAATACATGTATGAAGTAGATGATGGCTTAACTAATTAAATTAGCAATGGAGAGCCAACATTTAAAATAGTACAATCCCACTCTGACAATTTAATCAGTCACAACCCGGAGAGGCAAAATTTTGCAATTTGTAATGGGTAATTAATAAAATAAGTAAAATTAAGTTCACTCCCATTAAAGGAGGAAATTACAATTTAAAAAGTATCTGTTCCTAACACGGTTATTATTATACCGGTTGAGAGAGAGAGTCGGTAGCCTACATGACAATCATAGAAAAAAATAATACTTAATGTTATCGTACGTATGCTCCTTGGTGTAGGCTGGGTCACATTCACTACTTGAGTAACTGAACAATGACTTCGTCTTGATGGGCATACAATCGAAGCTTAAAGGAAGAAAAGGTAACGCTACACTGCCAGAAGGCGGCAAAATAATTTTACCCATCACGACCATTGAAACCACAAGGGAGGACCAAACTGATCAAGAAATAGCGATCCTGACTTGGGCAGACTAACTTCAAGAATAGTCATCCTTCCAGATATATACCGTACTCCGAATTTATCCATCTTAAGAGCTTACATATTTCCATAGAATGAAAAGGAGCAATTTTACCTGCCGACGCATTAGGTTTGTTTATTTGTTGTTTTTATAACGGCGCGCCAGTACTTTTAGACTATTTAGCGTCTTACAATAGGCTGTGTATATACGTGTTTAAAAATAGTAAAAGTTTTAAGTAATATCGACCAGCGATATTTAAAACCAAATAGTTCAAAATAACATGGTATATGTTAATAAGGAAAGACTAAATGAGACAGAAACACGGCACTTACATTACATAAAATTGCTCTAGGCGGTGACATAAAAGTTAATTTTTAAACTAGAGGTTTACTTCCTTAAGGAAGTATATATTGTACTGGGTTATGTAAGTATCACCAATCT
The DNA here is from genome assembly GCA_030141615.1 of Unio pictorum. Classification (NCBI taxonomy): domain Eukaryota; kingdom Metazoa; phylum Mollusca; class Bivalvia; order Unionida; family Unionidae; genus Unio; species Unio pictorum. The sequence continues at coordinate 927,294 of JARLTB010000145.1, read as the reverse complement.
GGATTCTTGCAAAGACGACATCCTGCCTACGGATGGTTATTTAGGAGGGAGACCATTAACAAGGGTTAGTTTGAATGCGTGAAGTTTGTTATTAACTGCATTATTCAACGATACCTGCCAAAAATGACGTAAATACTCTTTGATACCAGGTTTAAAAGCAGTAAACGGTATTTTAGAATCAGACGGTTCTTGAGATAGGTCCTTGTTAGCGGCACGATCTGCTTCCTCATTACCTTTAATACAAATATGGATAGGTAACCAACAGTATTTTTGATGAGATTGATTAATAATAGGTTATCGAATTTACTACTGTGTAGTGACTGAATCACTGATAGTGAGTCACAACAGATAATACTGTTTAAAATAAGTTTCATTTTAATAAATTTCAGAGGAAGGTATATTGCTCTAATTTCGCCTGAAAAAATTGATGCATCATTTGGCAAACGGACGGTTTTTATGTGCTTGCCACAAGCGAAGGCTGCAGCTGCCTTTGCCTCATCCTTTGCTCCGTCAGTATATATTCTAGTGTAGTTTCTAAATTCGGTGAGGAATTCAGGATAAGAGTTCTGGAAGATAGAAGGGTTTCTCTGAGGTGTTTCCCCATCGTGCAACGTAAAAAGCACTGTGGGTTATTTAAGGAGTAAGGGTGGTGTTTCCGAGACAAATGCATTCTGAACTGTAGAAAAATTAACTTTGATACTGTCAAGACTGAATGATATTTTGATACCATATAAAGGTATGGCATATGTTCTCGTATAAGGTTTTGACCTATTTGGATTGAAAAACAGCTGAAATTGCAGGGTTCAGAGGGTTTAATCTTAATTTGACAGCGGTCTATGCAGAAAACATTTCTCTTCGATGTGATAAAGGTGGTTCATTCGCTTACGCGAGAAGGCTTTCAAATGGAGATGTTTTAAATGCTATCAGAGTGAAACCAATTCCCTGATGATGAATTGGGTCAAGCATTGTCAAATATGACTTCTTAGCTAAACAATAAACAACGCATCCATAGTCTAGTTTGGAGAGGATAAATGTTCTATTCTAATTTAGGAAGACTTTTTTATCAGCTCCCCAGTCAGTGTGCGCAACAACTTTAGCTTTCCAATTCTTGATGTGTGGAATAAAAGTCAGTTTTCTGTAGCAAATAATAGCCAAAAACTGTTTTCTCAACAATTGGAATACGTGTTCCGTCCAGCGTGAGTTTAAGGTCATTATGATGTCTTCGCAAGTGACAGGACTGCATGCATACTGTTTTCGATTTTGTAAATTTTAAACCGTTAGTACTGGCCCAATTTTAAATCTTGTTGATAGTTTGTTGTAGTTGTCTTTCAATTATATACATGTGCTTTGATCGATAACAAATTAATAGATCATCAACGAATAATGATCAATCCACACCGGGAGCTAAACACTTAGTGCTGCTATTGACTTTGATATTAAATAGCGTCATATATAAAATGCAGCCCTAGGGAACACCGAGTTCTTTCTCGTGCATATCAGAGAGGGTATGGCCCACTCGTACTATGAATTCTCTGTCTTTGAGAAAACTTGATATGAAAGAGGGCAGACGCCTTGTAGACCCAGATCGTGCAGGTCATTTAGTATCCCGTACTTCCATGTTGTGTCATAGGCCTTTTCTAAAGCAAAGAAAACGTCTAATAAATGTTCCTTCCTGGTAAATGAATTGCGAATAAATGTTTCCAGTATAGCCAGATGATCGTTGGTACTACAACCAGAACGGAAACCACTTTGTAAAGGAGATATTAAATTGTTACTTTCCACGTACCATACTAGCCGAGAATTAATCATTCGTTCCAGTGTTTTGTACACACTGCTTGTCAGTGCAATGGGTCGATACATTGTATGGGAATTGGTATTACTGTTACTTCTTTCCAACTCTTAGGTACATTACCAGCAATCCATAAATCATTACAAATTTTCAGACGAGACGTTAGTGATGATTCTCGCAGGTGTTTCAAGAACTGGTAATTTACTTCATCAAGCCCAGCGGATGTATCACGGGCCATGTCTCAATCCAAACTAAGCTCAAATAGTGCAAACAGTTGTTTATAGCTTTCAGAGTTGTTGGATATGAATTTTAAACGTGATTTTTCTTTTTGATGTTTTAATATTCGGAAGGCATCTGAATAATTATATGATGAGGAGTCTTTTCGAAACTGTCTGCAAGGATATCTTCAATGTCACGTTTGAAACTAAAATTGTTATTCTTTGTTTTCAGGTGACGGAGAGAATTGTTTTTTCTCTTTCCATTTAATTTTCGAATATTATCCCAAACCATGTATATTGAGAACGAGAGTTTAAAAAAGAACTATATTTCTTCCATGATGCACGTTGACATTCTTTGATTGTGCGGCGAGTTTTGGCCCGGGTAATACGGTATATGCTTAACTTTTCGGGCGTTGAACGTTTATTGATTTGTTTAATGCTTCTCGGCGTTGTCTAATGGCTTCTTTACAATCCTTGGTTTCCAAGGTTTTCGGGTCTTTTTACTGTTCGGCGAGGACTTTGGAATAGTCTCTTCTGTAATCACGGTTAGAATGGAAGTTGAATGCACAATAGGATTATCAGCGTTGAATACTTTACCACCATTTAGTATAGGTTTACAGGAGGTTTCGACCGTAGCCCAGTTGGCCTTCTTTATATTCCATTGCGAAATTGCATCATCAATTTTTTAACTTGGGAAAGGAAGAGCTAAAGGGATAGAAAGTAGAGGCAACGGTGGTTTCAACAGAGATACAGGAAAGATAAAGAAGGTAATCAAGTAAACGAAAACTTTCTAACTTTCTACGGCTCGGCATGAGAGCCGATTTGTCAAGACAGGGCGCGTCCCGACCACACGTGTGGAGATTTTGAGGCCAAAGGAGTCTACTGCACCGGAAAAGTCTCGGCTCAACTACAAGTATCCTTTCATTCCCTGACACAGGTCGCAACCCACGCAATCAGGTTGCATTTACTTAGTCGCCTCTTACGGCACGTAGCGAGGCACTTCAGGCCAATTCTACAACCTCGAGCCCATAAGGGGAGCCTGGGGTTTGATCTTTGGGTTCGTGTGCAAATAATTTAAAAGTAATTAGTATAAATCTGTTAATGGTAGTGCATTACCTGATATATTCCGTGAGGTGGAAAACATGACCCAAACAAAGTAAAATAGACAGTAAAAGTAAAACAGACAATGACTGTTAAATACCTGATGTATATAGCCAAGGTGTTACATGAAAATTCAAGAAGGATTAGCACCAGTAAATATAGATTAATGAGATCGATATAATTAGAAGGGTGCGGAAAACAGGGTTGATGATCACGAAGCATTTGCACTGGTAAGGATCAATATTTGAGAACGGTAGCACTCTATATACCCACAACCATAAAGGGTATATTCTCATAAAACAGCAGCAACACCGGTATATATATGAGAACAACAGCAGTATAGTAAGCATCTTAAACAAAGACAATGGGGTAAAATAACCATGAAGTACAAGAATCACAAAAGATCTCAAATCGTACAAAACCAAACAAATACCTACATTCATGCGGAAGTAACATCGGTAAATCTATAAGAAAAATATAACTACATACCCACAACCATAAAGAGTAAATCCTCGCGAACCAATAGTTGCACCGGTAAATATAAATATATGAGAACAGCAACACTGTAAGTGAGAATCCTCTGAGTGCAGCCCTGAGTCACAAACACTACAAACATCGACCATGAAACAGTAGCATCGCTAAATATAAATATATGCGAACGGTAGTACAAGAATAAGAATATACCCACACAACAGCTCTTACTGTCAATATTGTATTTGTATTCCAATATATATATATATATATATATATATATATATATATATATATATATATATATATATATATATATATATATATATTATATAATGAATTCCGAAAATATTGATACAATTATATTTCAGACATTCAAACATTACATTACCCTACCTTCGCTGGTTGTTGGGATGTAAAACTTTCGGATCAACTCGATCCAGAAAAATCCCAAATTAACGAAACTGTGAAGGAAGATATAAAATAGCTTCCCAATACATATTGATGAAATTACTCATGCAGGTAACGACATAATCGCTCGCTAAATCGTGTATGTGAAGATACACAAGTGACAACTTCACTAGGGAATATTAGAACAAAACATGTAATTATGGTGGCCCTTTGATAAACCGGTGTTATTTCTTGCCAGCCGAAATACTGTTCTGATTGATCATTTATGTATATCGACGCTATAGTCAGGCGTTGATATTTCTAACGAAGCTTATAACGTTTGGCTTATATATAACTCGTTGAAATCCATTGTTGGTATGTTTGATTTAACAACGGCCGATACGTATGATCACAGCATTCAAGTCTCATGAAGTTGATTTTGTATCTAGGTTTGTTTTTTCAAGTTTCCGCTTCATTCCTTCCGGTTGATGTTCTCTTTCTGGCTTTACTAGCTCAATATACTCACCTACTTCGAGTTGCTTAGCACTGAAAATAATGCGATATATATCATTACGCCAATCATCACGACGTTTAAGAATCTTAATATATTCGGGTTTGAAACTCTGGTCTCTTTTGGTAAACCCTAATGCAGCAATTTGAAGTGATTGGTCTTTATGACTGATAGTTGCCACACGTTCCTCTGATACTTTATTTGCTAGATCAACTTTAAAAGTTGCTCGCTCTTCTTCTATATAAGGCGCTGAAATATTATCTTTATGTGGACTGATATCAGCCTCAGTGTCAGAGAGACTCTTCATTACCTGCCGTGATTGAGCAGTCATCTTCTAGATAGTCTTTCTTGTTTCCTTAGGTCGTCTAGCGAAGTTTATTGTGGATATAGCGGAGTTTATTAAACGGAAGCAAGAGTTTATCAGTCAATTTGTAACGGGTTAAATAATTCCGCAACAACTTCTGCCTCCTAGCACGCATATAGTTTCTGATTGACAGAATCATGGACGGGGAGATGTTTATTAAATGCCTCTAGTCGCTGCCAAAAGAGATCAGTTGTACGTGATTCCATGATTAGCTCATATTCGCTCAATGATATTGATTATACTGATTTAATTACAGACACCTGACAAGACTGTGGACCGAATACAAACATCTGACTGTTAGCTAAGGCTGGATGATTTGGCTCCCCTGAAGCATAGAGTCACGTCGGACAAAACAGCATGGATGGGGAGTGATAATCAAAAATGATGTTTCAGAGCAATGAACGAAGACGCATACACATTTTGATACAAAAAAGAAAAATAACAAATAATGCGCTAACAAGGTTAGAGGGCTCAGTTTAGTGTTATTGACTTTGGTGCCAGTTTTGTTTACGAGGGGTTGATTACAGAAATGAACTGCTCCTAAATGTTGTAGGATTCTCCCCCACTCAACTGGTGCTTGAATTGATGAGAATTGAAATGGTACATATGCTGGGAACCTGTAATCGGTAACAATGTTACCGGACACAATACCGGTCTCTGCTCTTTTAAATGAAATGCCCCAACACATCATCCGTGTTACCTGACCAAACCGTTAAACAAAGGGCTCAACCTGCATCAGAAGGGATTCTTGGAAAAGGAAGATTCTCGGGAGTGACACGGTAGATGCGACCCCTTTGTCCTTGGGGAAATATGGAGAGGTCAGACGTTGACCATTTAGACTGCACCGCATTGAAAGTGTTCCCGGTGTGTATATTTACAAGAAACCGTGTTGGTACCTCTAACAGCTCTGACGTAAATAAGTGTATGTGACCTTCGAACAGCATAACCGTCTCAAGCGGTGCAGCCTCCGGAACGTTTCTGCTGTCGTCCATTAATACATCAGTGTCTTTATGAACTGATCTGTGTATAGGTGAAGAAGACTTACCATAAGTGTCGTTGATTTGGAAAGTTAATGACACAACATCCTCGATATGGCCTCCAGCTAGCTCGTCAACGCTTCTCAGCTTTTGAATACTCATTCAAGAAACTGACAGAATGCGTACTAATAATAGATCAGCATGCGACGCTATAAACATGGGCATACGTGTCTTAAGATCCATTGCTTTCGTGACCGAACCAATAAACTAGGACATTAGCCAATATCCTCAATTAGACCACACTATAAATAATGAGAGACATGTGATTCAATAGCCAACTAGGAACGTAAAGTCGATAGTGGAAGCTGGAGCTCAAAATGGGGCTGAAAGACTACCTATTATGCTGCCTGGAACAATCCTGATCTATGTAAAAGAGAAGCGAAAGACGTATTTGAGCTATTTGGCTATTGGACAATACTTGAGTATTATTATATCATAACATGAACCAATACAATGATAATTATAACTGAAGAGAGTCTTAAATTGTCTGTTATACTAGATTCAAACATGTCCTAAACCACGACCCTTCTTTAGAAAAGATCTTCCTTTCTTTGATGTATTTTGAAGAGAGTGACGTGGAAATAATGTGAATTGCAATATTCCAACGCCACTTATGGAGGTCTGATGTGACTATCCCCACAAACTATCTATGTGACCAAACGGGGTCGCTCCCATTCAAAACCGTATTGAAATATTTTGAAGATAGGTGGAGACACCCCACCCAACACTAACTTTGAAGGCAAGATAGAAATATCTAGTACGACATCGACCTGTGGTTGCTGAAGTCTTTCAAAAGCGGATCAAACATTCACTAAAACTAAACTTAGACATAGAGTAATAGGGATGTTGATCCAATTCGCATCCTGATAGCCATCAGAATTAAACGGCAACTTAGCAATTTAGCATTTTTATAAACTAGATTTATATCTCGACTCTGACATTCCAAACCTGTTGACTCATGACTGAAGCTTTTTGTGCAGTTTATGACCAGTGATCAGGCCGTAGTGATCGGACAGAGATAAATCCAGCGAAACGAATTTGATGGGCGAGTTTGCTGATCGTCCCTTCATGAATGCGTTCTTTTTGCTTGCTCGATCACCAGGATGCATGGTGCTAAATATAGGACCCTCGGAAGCATATAGAGGCTGAAATCATAGACCTTGTGGGCATCTCCGACGTAAAGAGAGCTTGCGGTATTCTTCTTCTAAATTTGATAATTGTATCTCGTAACACTGGAAGAGATCCATACCCCAATGAAGACGGTTAGGTTTTCTAATGATGATAAAGTGTAGGCGTCCTTCCATACGTACACACATAATAGAGATGCAGACTTATCATACATTATTCAACCAGTGTGTTCTAGCATTGTCAATAAGCTCAAGCATCGTTTCATAAGGCAGTAAGAACCGTTTGACCTATGCTTGTTTTTTTCAGCTCGTCCGATATATTTAAAGGGTTTACCAAAGGACATGTAAATGCAGTTGGTCAAAGATTAAAGAGTATTTTATTTCAATATTTGTGTTATATCTTTATAATGTTTGCAAAGATGGTAACTAATAGCAGTCACAAATGAGAGTACATAATATGTAAATGTGTATTAACATTATGAAATGTCAGGTGGACTCACTTCAACTTTGTCGACTAGGAACTGCAGATAAAAATGTGCACTGAGATATTAGGCATAATCGTATTAAAAATACCTTGCATTGTAACTTGTCAAATAAGGATGTGCAATGATAAGTCCATGCTGCTCACTATTTAAAAGAAAACAGCTTTAAGAATATCATGAAAATATTGTCATTTAATAGAACATTGTTAAACCATTTCATACATTTATTTGTTGAAATATATCTCCAGATGAAACATTAATTGACGCAAAACTATGCGCAGTCACAATCAATATACCTTATCTTCACTATACCATTCTATATCAAAAGAGGTATTTTGCTCGCTATGTCAGAGTGAAAAGTTTTAAAAACTGAACAGTATATTTAATTGGTGAGCAAGATGAGATGTTGTCTTAGATAAAGTACTTAATTGGAACAATAAATCATACACTGGGTGACGGTGGAATCATTGCATTGACAAGTGTTATAGAGGAAGATATATAGTAGTTGTGTCACTCAAAGGACGGCTGCCAAAGATCATTAGTATGGTAACATTAATCACTGAAGTACTTTACCAGATTATCCTATCTATACCCTGGCACACACGAGCCAAGGTAAAAGTCAATATGAACAAAACTATATCTTGGCCAAGGTAGTTTTTTTAATTGACACCTTTAAAATTATATTAGTGATCGTATACAAATGTACATTTTTTCACCGAGACTAAGAGAGTATTCTATATTTCTAATGAATAGAATACCCTCAGAGAGTTAAAAGTATGCAAATTAATTACGAAAGTTATCAATATAGCTAGTTGTCGCAGGTGGTTTGTGTCTTTAGTAGCCAATATCTTTATTAGTCACTTCTAAAGATTTAACAAATATTTTGTTCCACATCACATACACGTTTGCTATATGGCATGTTGTACTTGTCAAGCTCCAATCAACGAAACATATCAGGGTATCATATCATACATCAAAATGACTGTCAACGGTTTGCCCTACATGTACCTAACTGAATACATGATTAAACACTACAAGATGTTATTGTTGTTATTTTGTTGTCTCTTCTTAAAAAGGGTTAATTTAGATAAATTTGATATATCACATACTATCGTCCAGTTCCAGAACCCCAACCTTGACCAGTCTGAAGTCCATTGGCTTTTCCACTTTTGTGGTCATGGTGATGTTATAGTGGACCTTGATGTTCTAGGTGAATTGACATTACGTCAGTTGAAATTTCCACCTGACACAAGAGACGACGTTAGAATTGGGCTGCAAGAGATAACAACACATCATCTATAGACGTTAGAATTGGGCTGCAAGAGATAACGACACATCATCTACAGAAGTTCTTGTCAGATACGAAACAAAATAACTGGAAACGTTTGGGAATTTCGAGCAAATTTTGTAAACTTTCATGATGGTTGAACTTTAACATCAGGCACAGCACAAGCCTATTAGTGATCTTAATTCAGAAGTAACAACACAAGCATATATATATATATATATATATATATATATATATATATATATATATATATATATATATATATATATATATATATATATATATATATTTATATTTAGTATCTGGCAAAAGCTCGAGGATACACAGTAGTATGTTCAGCATATATTTATTTAAGCCACAAAATCCACCTAGGTAAGCAGACTCACTCTAGCAATAGGGGTAGAATGAACTTGTTGAAAAATTAAAGCAGTTTCCTGCACAATTTAATCACACTTAATGCACAGTCTTTTGTTAACATGATTTAATTCACTGAAACAAGGCATAATTGTTGCCAAACTAAATTAAACTTGGCAGTGTATTTTTGCAATCATCTTTTTGGGATTCATTAAGCTTTTCATGCATCATTGAAGTCCTTGTTACGTTTGCTGTCAATGATAGTACGTCATCTTTCCTAATAAATATGATGATTCAACCATTGGCGACCCAGATGAAATGTTCTCGATAATTGGACGTAACGTGCCGTTTGTGTAACGTTTCCTAACATACCAACCCTCACATATCACTATCGTTCTAAGCTGTGTCGGTCTCTTTATGATGCTACTGTGAAATGGACTCCAATTTTGTTTTTCCTTCCTCTGCTGTACTATTTCCAATGCTGCTGCCATAACTAAATCACCCATAAATCTTTAATCAAACAGTTCTATCACTGCTAATTGTACCTACTGATTACGCTGCATAATGCCCAATAATATTGAAATGATGAACACACTGCATACTATGTTGCATCGTTTGCTAAATAGAGTTGAGGTCTACTTGCTCCAAAGATGATATAATATTCTAAATGTGTAAATATATTAACAGTAATTGGGAAAAAAGCTACTAAGCTTGAATGGAATATTTAATGTTCCAAATTAAGTTGGATTGTGTGGAACTTGGACACATCTGTGCCCCTTTCTGTTTGGACATATTGGTCAATGCGTGCTTGTGTAGTACAACATACCCGTCAAAGAGTCAATTTCCTGAGAATATCTCTGCCACATGAATAAACATTAACTCATTTTTGTCACATGTTCAGTACATGAAATCAATTAATGTTGTGTTCTGATACACTTTCAGAAATTAAATTTTTTTTTGGAATTATTATGTTCTGATTGACCGTTTGGACTAAACCATCGATTTGTGCTTATCATGAATGCACTAAAGGATATTAAAGATTTATCACTATAGTAAATCAACACTATTTGTAGATCAGCATATTCAAAATCAACTGAACCTATTCAGAACATTTCTATTATTTTGGACTTGTGATAAATCATTTAAGAATTGTTTGTAATTTAGTGCATAAATCTGTATGTTTGTGTTAAAAGTTCACTGTATAACGTATATAAAAAATATATTGTAATAACCTGCATTTAGCTGGTAAGGTGTGCATGTTTGTATAAGCACAGGAGTCTGATGTTTTATCTGAAGTACGGCGAAATGTATGACAAAATGAAATACCCTTATCAAATATATATATATATATATATATATATATATATATATATATATATATATATATATATATTATGACAAAATGAAATACCCTTATCAATAATATATATATTATGTTTATATATATATATATATATATATATATATATATATATATATATATATATTGATAAGAGTATTTCTTTTTGTCATACATTTCGCCGTACTTTATTGATAAAACGTCAGACTCCTGTGGTATAAGGTAAACACCATTCATACAAGTCGTCCAATTTGGTCTCGATTTTTTTTGGTTGTTGCTAATATTGGTGCATTACAAGTGAATTGTTCAAATGACTTGACATTCATTTTTCTAGGATCCTCTGTTTTGTTTAATTCATCGATTCATAGTTAGTTGATATAGTCTACAGGTTTTGAGTTAACGAATAAAGGGAGTATTATGCCGGCGGCTTCAATCCTTGATATTTGTTTAATGACTATTTCTACTATAAGAAACGGCATAATCGCACACCCCTGTTAGGCCAGTAAACGTGGACATGAAAGTGAGGCTGTTTTTTTTTAGTGCGGTAAGAGTTGTGTCCCTTATTGGTTCATGCTAGTTAGAGGAAATGTTTTATTCAGTTTGGCTTGACTCTGTGAATAATGAAATACCAGCTTTTGCAGTTAAATCAGTCTGTTTTGTTGCTGCTGATTAAACTTAAAATCAACCAGATATAGTTATTTGCATGAGGATAAAATAGGTGTTTTGATAACTGTTATTGTAAGATTAGAAAATGTCAGATCTTTGACGTGTACGAAAATAGTATTGATTTTTCGAATGCATTGACAGTAAAGAATTTTGAACAGTGTCGTGGTCGGATTGATTCTGTAATGAAGTATAAGCCTTTATCTTCTTAGTTTTGAAATATCACTTGACAGTAAATTAATTAGATATTCCACACTGGATTAGAACTGATACACACCAACAGCTGGTTTATGTTGGACATTCACTACAGTTTATATTTGATGGGTTTGATGCCCTGTATTAAATAAATAGTATTTATCATTCAAAGATTTTAAAAGTCAAGTCTGAACTGTTTTAAATAATTATTTCTGATAATGGCCAGCGCCAGTCATTTACTATTCTTGTTCATGACTCTTTTCAACAATTCACAAAACCAGGCCAGATCCTATAAAAAAACAAAAAAAACCCCAAAAAAACCCAAAAAAACAAAACATCAGTTCTCTGGTTTTGGGGAGCCCAATATGATTGTATCCTTACTGGCTGGTTATATATTTACATCTGTAAACAACCGCTAGACATCATATGTAAAAATTTTATCTGAAAATCCTTTTTGCAACTATAAATTATACAGAGCCTATGATAATACACATATATCAGTTATATGATAGAATGTAGGGTGTAGTAGTAATCCTAGAGTTTGATTATCATGGGTGAGGTCGTACGTTGTCTGACTAGGGCTGGGAGGGCCAATCATTTACTTACAGAGTATGTCAGTGGTGAGTTGATTGGGGTTGGTTGGGGCCAAGCACATAGCAACATAGTGTCAGTCAATGGGTTGGGGAGTGGGGGCAAAACATCTTAACATCAATATCACTCTATTGTAAGATGTTTGGTCCTGCTCATAACATTGTCTATTTACTAATGCTTGTAATTTCATCGTCAGATAAACTACGTAACAACATAAAATCATTTCTTCAGGAGTATTATGGGTAAAATATGTCACTTTTCTTAAGTCAGATATCCTGTTAATGGAATGTGTCATATTTTGACACGACATTTTAATTATTAATTTACATCAAACCTCAGTTGTATATAATAATAATAATAATAATAATAATAATAATAATAATAATGCTTTATTTATAGAGGGTAACTCATTAGTCAAGGACTATTCTCCCTTGAGGCCCTCTTAATGAGAGTATAACAAATGCACATTGTGTGAAGAAGCAATAATTAGTGCTTATATTAGCATGTTTTGTATTAAAATAGTATCATTGTATCTTCATGATAGTTGTATACTCATGATAGTTTCAGCTTCTGCAGTTGTATTTATATGAATTTCACATGGAATGCACAGGATATAATTTTTCAAATGTGTCCATGTTCATTTATTTTAATGGACAAGGCTATATTAATGGATGCCATGCATTTTAGCTGTGAAGGACTGTTTGTATTGGCACCGTGTGCCTCATTTGGAAAGATCATTTGCGTTACATCAGTATATATAATCTGTGTAAAGCTATCTGTGTCAATGCAGTTTACATGATCTGCAGGGGCCCTGAGTGGCCAAGTGGTCTAATGTGTTCACCATTATGGATCACTGCCATCTCACCTCTGTCTACATCAGTTCAAGCCTCAAGCTCGGCCAATGTGGGTATGTGAAAAGGCTTGCCCGTAGCTTCTCATGGGTCGGTGGTTCTTTCCAGGGTTTTGCCAAGTTTTACCTCCATGGTTGATACTGGCCACCATGAATAATCTGTCTTGTGATGAAAAATGGCTTTAAACCCTACAACAACAACAACAACAACCTAATCTGCAAAATATACTCATACTTGCAACTGATTACATTTAAAGTCACTTTTTGAAAGCTTGTACAACTATGTACATCATCACCTCAGGTAGATATAAAACATTTCTCATAAATATTAGTGAATTTAGTAAGTCAGATCTCTGTACTGTCACATTATACATGATATTTTTCCATTATTGAATCAGAACATCAGCTTATTTGTACTCTGAAGTGTAGTTAGAAATTGAATGTAGCTTTTTAAGTAATGTCAGCTGTTTTAATTCTTCAGTGCTTTGTGTAGATCTGAATAACATTATTCATTGTTAATTCAGGCTGACAAAAGCATACACAATTTCATAGGGATATATAGTTATTTGTTGTCATTTTTGCGACATCAACCTATTTTATCACTTCATTAATATTTGTTTGTATTTTCCTTTTGCTAATACATGTATTTATGTCACTGTACTCATAGGTAAATGAATTAAATTCTAGATGAGTTTTGCAAACACTTTAAATAGGCCATTCAGATAGCCCTGGGATAATTGATCAGATTAAAGAATCTCCACTGACCCTTGATTAGCCATTCAATATAACTGACCCTATCTGACCATTTTCACAATTGTTGCAAGGGTAAATTATAGTTCAAAGCCCTGGATAGTAGACAGTAATGACTGAACATGTGTATGGTTTGTGCTTGATTGGTTTAGTTAAGAAAATTACATCATACATGTAAGTAATTAGAAGCAACTTATTAATTGGTTTTTATTTACTTAACATTTACGCATAAAGTTGCTGTTATTACTGATTTATTTATGATGTAACGAGGCACACAATCAAAGTTTACATAAAAATGTAGAGAAAAAATCCCACAAGCAAACAATATGGAGTACTTTTGTATGTATAATGACTGAGTATAGTGATATTTATTTTGTGGGTGATAAGTCACTGTGACCCAGACCAAGCTAATTATTAAGTAAATTGGGGTCAATGTGACCCAGACCAGGCTAATTATGAAGTTAATTCAGATCACAGTGGCCTATACCAGGCTAAGTATGAAGTTAATTCATGTCACAGTGGCCTATACCAGGCTAATTATGAAGTTAATTCAGATCACAGTGGCCTATGCCAGGCTAATTATGAAGTTAATGGAGGTCATTGTGACTTAGATCTAAACTAATTATAAAGCTAATGAGGCCTACTGTGGCATAGATCCAGCTAATCAACAAGCTTATGAGCATGACAATGTCCCACTTGTAAGCTAATTATGAATCTAAGCTAATTATGAATCTAATTTTGGTCACAGTGATATAGACCCAAGCTAATCATGAATCAAACTTTGGTCACAGTGATATAAACACGTGCAAAGTATGAAGGTAATATGGGTCACAGCGAAATAGACCCAAACTAAGTATGAAGATAATATGGGTCACAGTGATATAGGCATAAGCTAATTATGAAGCTAATATGGGTCATAGCGAAATATTGGTCACTGTGACATAGACCCAGGCTAATTATCAATCTAATGGGGGTCAGGATCTGAGATGAGAAGGTAGGGTCACTTGGGAACTTGGGGGTCAGTAGATACACTAACTTAATCATTTACTTGTCTTGGCTCAAACACAAAAGATTATTTGATGAATTTCATTGTAAATGAGCACACCTGAAGATTTTGTACATATATCACCTCCACCAATTTGGATCAGGGAGTTTTGGGCTCAGCCATTGTTGGTATGTGAGGAAGCATAGGGCTGTTGTTCTTACTAATATTTTCCTGTGTTCTTCCTTCATCACTTACCCATATGATATACTCAGTTTTGTCTGGTCCACATCTATATCCAGTCTAGTCATGTCTTGTTAGTGATGTTGTAGGCTTTTAGGCAATTTTTCAGCACAAGATAGGCCATACATATCTGCCAGTATAAATGAATGAGGACTGTGGCATGACCATGTCACATATATATTTATTTGTATTGGATTATATGTAATTTGTTGATCTATGATATTGATATAAATGATTATAAGGAGACTGATAAAAGTATGACTTTAAATTAAAAGAACAATGAACTAATACACCAGACACAAAAGATAAGCCAGTAATTGGCATCTTTGAATAAAAAGATTTTTAAATGTTTGGGATAGAAGTAGCTACAGTGTACATGATAGTAAACACAGTCACAATTGCAAATAATGTGTGGAATGCTTATCAGTACAGGATACTATACACAGTCACAATTGCAAATAATGTGTGGAATGCTTATCAGCAGATATTAAAATAAAGCAGTGAAAATAACCATGCCTCAACAAGTTTCCAGTTTATATTCTTGGTAAATGCCTGATGTTGATAATTACCCCATGAAATGACCCCTATAGACAATTACCGCATGAGATGACCGCAATTGAAAGTACTCCCTGAGATAACCCCAATTGACAAGTACTCCCTGAGTTGACCCCAATTGACAGTTACCCAATATGATGACCCCATTTGACAAGTACCCCATGAGATGACCCCAGTTGACACATACCCCATGAGATGACCCATTTAATAATTACCCCATGAGATGACCCCAGCTGACATGTATCCCATGAGATGACCCCAACTGATAACTACCCCATGATATGACCCCAGTTGACAATTACTCCATGAGATGACCCAGTTGAAAATTACTCCATGAGATGACCCCAATTGCTAATTACCTCATCAGATGACCCCATTTGACAAGTATGCCATGAGATGACCCTAATAGATAATCACCCAAAGAGATGACCCCAGTTAAAAATTACTCCATGAGATGGCCCCAATTGACAAGTACCCCGGTAACCTATGAGATGACCCAGTTGATAATTACCCCATATAGATGAACCCAATTAATAATTACCCTATGAGGTGACCCCAATTGACAAGTACACCACAAGATGACCCCAATAGATAATTACTCCTTTAAATGACCCTATGAGATGACCCTAAGTGACAAGTACCCCAGTAACCCATGAGATGACCCAGACTGACAAATGCCCCATGAGGTTACCCCAATTGACAAGTAGACCATGAGATAACCCCAATGACCCCAGTTGACAATTCATAGATCCGACCTGTCAATCAAATCCACAGATGTTGACCAATCGGATAAGAGCGTCCAGTGCTATGGAAACATCCGCCATGTTTTACCCACAAACAAACGTGTGGTGAGAATACAGCTGCATTACAGACTTTCATGATATTTTGTATATATTTACAAAATGGTGCTTCTGTGTGCATAGGGATCATGCAATGCAGATGAGAGATATCTGGGAAGGTTGGATATAATCGTTTTATACAGGAACAGTGGTGAAGTTATGTAGTTTGAAACCCTGTAGGGACTTAATTAGCCTTACTACATGGGAGCAATATCCACTGACACTGCAACAATACATGTTTATTTTTCAATATTATACACATTCATTAGTAAAAGAAATGCTATTGGTGCATATATCTGAAACACACTGTTTACAACACTCAGTGAAATGCCAGATGAATTGTTTATATATTATTTATTAGGTTTCCAAAAAACTTGTGATAAAGTTATAATTTTGATAACTGCAAGTAGTAATTCCTCCCAGTGACATAAATACAAATAAGAAATGTCAGATGCTGTTTTTTTCTCTCATTTTTTTTTCTTTAATGCTGCTGTCTGAGATTCCAGCTTATGTGAGCTTACCTCATCCAACTATATCCATTTACATAATTTAACATTTGTTTTTGCCGAGAGTACTTCTTGAACAGTGTGTATATAATGAATTTCTAAAGGAATATGGATGTATGAGGATCCATATAAAGTGAACGCTCGCCATTTAATGTATGTGAAATCAAATTTGAAAAAACAATAAGCCACATTACTTAAATAGTTGGTACTGATCGGCTACATGACCTGCATGACTTGTACTATAACAGTTGCCATTACTTCAGGGTATCAAATAGTTCAAACATACAAAATTGTTCATAAAAAAGTACAAAACATTAAATTTACATCGCATTACATCAAAAGTATGCATCTTCACACTTTTCCTTGCAACACTTTACTGGAAAGTTTCTCTTATCAGGAAGGTATTTAAGTGAAATGTTATCTGGAATTCGCAAGAGAGAATCTGACATGACACCTGTATTTTGCGATGTGTCAGCCATTTTAATGGGATGCTTGGGGTTCGTAGTAACGGTCTCTAAGGGGCGGAGCTTAACTAGTCATTCAGATCTATTCATTACCCATGAGATGACTCCAATAGACAAGTACTTCAGTACCCCATGAGATGACCCATTTAATAATTACCTCGTGAGATGACCCCAATGGACAAGTACTTCATGAGGTGACCCAAATTGATAATTGCCCCATGAGATTACCCCAGTTGAAAATTACCACATGAGATGACCCCAATTGACAAGTACCTCAGTAACCCTTGAGATGGCCCAGTTGACAATTACCCTAAGAGATGACCCCAATTGACATTTATCCTTTAAGATGACCACAGTTGACACCACATGAGATGACCTCAATTGACAAATGTCCCATGCGGTGACCTCAATTTCTAATGCAGTTGCAGTTGGCTGAGTCAGCATAAACTATGTCAAGCAGCTCATGCAGTTAACATCAGTGAGTTTTGGTCTTGTTATAAAGGGCAAGATTACCAAAGCTAGCTAAAATATATTAGTAATAATGTGGCACTCTATAAATTATAATTGTCAAGATGTTTTCATTTTTTTTAAAATTCCTAATATTTTGTACAACTCTTATCAATTATTAAATAAAGTTTGCCATATTTTGAATATCCACACATTTTTGCCCCTCACAATATAACCCCTCAGTATACCACTTGTTCTCTTTTAATGCCTGTATATTGTGAATCCCATTACATTGTTTGCAATTAGTTATTTCATTTAGGACTTAAATTTCACCTGTTTTTAGATCATAGCTATTTAGAAATAATTATGTTTTGACATCAATATATACTCTTTGCTTTGTGTTTTAATTTAGCATTGAACCTCCCTCACTTTTAATGCATGTTATAAATATAGTGTTGAAAAGGGTACTATGTTACTGTGTGTTCTCCATCCATCTATCCATCAGCCTGATACCAGTTTGATTTTGCAGAAGTTCAGTTAACCACTATTTATAGTTACCAAACCTTTTAAATGGATTGTACATGGAGTACGGGTGAACACTTTGATATTGGTGGTCAAAAGGGCAAAGTTTAAGGTTATTGAGATTGAAATAAGAAAGATGGCTTCAGCACATCTTGAGGTCACCAATGTCTGCAGCAACTGTCTGGAAGGCTTGTACTGTAGATAAGGAAGAACCTTATTGATCTTGAGATAAAAAAATCAAGGTCAAAATTTGTGACTGACTTGCACTTGGAGTAAGGTGATTTTGTTTCCAAAGGTACAAGGTCAAGGCCATTGACTTAAATTTTTTTAAATGTTCTCTCTGCACAATACTTTGTTATTATTGTACTTTCAAATGTATACATTTTGCTTAATTTGTGTCCTTTCTAGCTACTCATGTGGAAGCCGCACGAGGTGGTGGAGCACGGAGTGGAGGAGTGCGGGTGCAGACACGAATTAGTAGTGTACGATCATCATCTTCATCATCTGGTGGATTCATGTCTCGCTATAGTGGGCCAAGCTACAGTAGGTCAAATTGGAAAACTGGTTTTGCGGTGGGATACGTCTGGGGTGTAAGTCATTACATGACACGTCGACGTTATCTCAGTAATCCTGATAAAGGTAGGTTGCTTTTGAAATCAGCATTCTTGGATCACTTCACTTGCTCTCTCTTTTTGAATGGATGGATTTCAGTCCCTGCTTGATTTTTGCATAGTATCCATTATGTTACCAGATATAGTTTGAATTACTAAATTTAATAACTAAGTATGTGTCCACAATCCTTTCATGTTAAATTTTAAATGTAAAGGGAGGCAACTCAAAATTGGGTAAATGACCAGCCTATTAGTAGTTATCTTACTTGTATATTTTATCCAGTAGTATTATTATTAGTAGTATAGCTATTGCACATGTACAGTTTCACTAACACTGAGTTACTGAGTGCTATCATATCTGTTATTCAGACTACTGAGTGCTATCATATCAGTTACTGAGACTACTGAGTGCTATCATATCTGTTATTCAGACTACTGAGTGCTATCATATCAGTTACTGAGACTACTGAGTGCTATCATATCTGTTATTCAGACTACTGAGTGCTATCATATCAGTTACTGAGACTACTGAGTGCTATCATATCTGTTATTCAGACTACTGAGTGCTATCATATCAGTTACTGAGACTACTGAGTGCTATCATATCTGTTATTCAGACTACTGAGTGCTATCATATCAGTTACTGAGACTACTGAGTGCTATCATATCTGTTATTCAGACTACTGAGTGCTATCATATCTGTTACTGAGACTACTGAGTGCTATCATATCTGTTATTCAGACTACTGAGTGCTATCATATCAGTTACTGAGACTACTGAGGCTGATTGTTTGGCCGAATACTAGAGCATCATCAAGGCTGACTACAGAAACTGATATAAAAGCATGGATACTTTTAATTTCATTATTTCATTAGATTTTGCTGGATTCAGTGAAATGAAAAACAGCTTACTTTGTATAGCATCTGTTATTCATACATTTAAACTTTATATACCCATACATCCCATCGCACAAGAAATCCCAGTCATGTAAACTGTTTTGAATCCCACAAAATAAATCCAATACCTCTCAAAAACAGTTGTTATTCACACATAAACGATGATGTTGTATATGCCCAAGTTTATGTGATGCTGATTTCATGTCTTGATTTAGTCTCTAATTTCTTGGCAAAATTGTTTTTATCTTTCACAAGCTTTTCCACATGACATTCTGGAAAAAACTTGTGAAAAAATCTCTCATTGCTTAGTGGTCCAAGCTTGATTGTTGAACCAACATGAAAGTCAAAATCATTATCTCGAACACAGCAAGGTCTTCATTCCATATTGCAAGTCAGACTACATCCATCTTGTCATCCTATTAAAAATCACTTGCATCTGGTGTTGAAATGTGACTAATATCAATATCTGATCCATTTTCTAAAAATGATCCAATAAACCCTTCGATATCAATTGTCCTGAACCCTTTAAAGTCACTCATATCTGAATCGGAATACATCTTTGTTTATCTCAACTACATATGTTGCATAAAGCATGTAAAATCCTTTACACTTTATTTAAATTTAACCTCTCAGCTTTTAAACTTGTATCAAAGTGTTGAGTAAACAATCAAGATGATTGGTTATTATAACCAAAAATATATACCCACGTTTCAAGTACTGCTGAAATTTACACACATAAGTGACACTGGGGTAGTAAACTAGGATTATCGGTACTGCAAATATGTGTCATTGGGTTCAGGAACTATTTATAGGAGCCACCATTTTCCTTTCTTCTTGGTTCCATGAAGAATGTTTCTTTAAATGGGTTATTTAGTGGCGTAGCCCAGTAGTGGTATCCCGTACACTATTCCAGGTACCTTGATGCTCTATTGGTTGCAGTTAATTTTCTACAATCCTAAACGGCAGCATTTATCTACATTCCGCACTCGCACACCGTAGCCCGCTGAAAACCGGTCCTGTCTGCTCCATGTCCACTGCCTGAATGATGATGAAAGGATGGTGAGGACTAATCTTTCTGCTATCCAAAGCAGAGAGAATGTCATTAACTACTTTCAGAATAGTAGAATTTTCAGTATTGTGGCAAGGGCAATATGCAGACTGTACAGTGCTAAAAACACTGTTTGAATTCAGATGAGATACAAGATGGATTAGAACAACTTTTTGAAGATTTCTTTATATGAACGGGAGATCAGAAACTTTGATGGTTGTTCTTTAAATATTTATGGTCAAGTGTTGGTTTCTTCAGCAGAGGCTTTACGATGGCACTTTTGAAAAATGATGGGAATTCCCCGAGAGAGAGTGAGAGAGAGAGAGAGGTATTAATAACATCAGTTAGTGAAGGCAATATTGGGTCTAAGCACGCAAGCAGCAGTGATGTTGGAATTGGATCAAGTTTACATGACTTTGGTGCACTCTTTGTCACAATTGTCCATACTAAATCCATAGAGACTGGTTCAAATGCTACTAACAGATGTCACTGAAATTCTGTATTGCAACTGTATGGTGATGATGAGTCAGTTGAAATTGTGTTGTCAAGCATATCTCTAATGGTTTGTACTTTGTCACTAAAACAAATTGCAAATAGGTCCGGAATGTCCACTGGAGAGAAGGTATAGTAGTTGGAAGTGGTGTTAATTTGTTCCTTGACATTAGTTTGTTAGTTATCTCGAAGAGCTCTTTGCAGCTTGAACTCTCTGTGATCTTAGTACTGTAGTGGGATATTTTGGCTAAATGGAGTATGTCATGTTCTTCTTAGAGGCTTCATAGAGTTGTTTATGAATAGCGAGTCTGGTGGAAAGCCAAATCCTCTCTGCTTTACGGCGGTATCTATTAGCAGAGAGAAGCTGGTCCTTAACGCTGCTATACCATGGAGAACACATTTTAATTGTTACTCTGCACTTGGTGGCTGGGGCATGTTTTTCAAGCAATGAACGCAGGCAGTTATTGAGTTGTAAGAAAGGTAAGAAAGCTGTTACGTTTTCTTGGATGTCATGTATTAGATTGGTTCTATTTATCATACGGAGGTTTCTCTTAGCCTCTTAGTAGCAACTAAAGTTGGAGGGTGAGGGACTGATTCATCCAGATGGCATATAATGCAGATATAATCTGATGCAAGTTTGTGGGATACAAGGTTGGAACGTATAATATTATCATCAGGTCTACGAAGAATCCAGTCTAAAATGTAACCATGTTTGTGGGTGGGTTGGTAAAGTGACTGTTTAAGGTTGAAAACACGAATGGAATCTCAGAGTTTTGATGTGTATGGGTTTCCAGGACAGTCAAAGTGAAAGTTGAAATCTCCAAGAATAATCAGGTTGCCACCTATCAAATTTCCAGACTCAGAAACTGTTCCAAAAAGAGAGATTCAGTCAGCTTGGTTTTTTTTCTAAAAAGGAGGAGGAGGGTAGTAGAGACGGAAAAATAATATCTGTATATTCATGGCAGTTGTTGCTAAATGTACATTGTATTTCTTTCATGCTCCAAAGACATGAAGCAAAAATCCATTTTGCCTGGTACATTGGGGTGGACAGCTTTAGATAAGTTGGTATTTGTTTTTGTCATGAGGTAAGGTTATTTTATTTGCTGAGGAATATTAAAACGATGATATGTTCACTGCGGGAGCGGGAGGTCAATCCCCGGCCAAGTCATACCAAAGACTTACAAAATAGGTAGAAACAGCTGCCTCGCTTGGCGTTCAGCATTAAGAGGTTGTGTTAGGACTGGTCATCCTGGTGTCAGGATAATGTGACTGGGTGGGTCATCATGCTACATGTCTGTGACATGATGCCCCAGTGCTAAAGATCACTATAAACTGCCTCACTGCAGACATTATAGTGATATGACTGAAAAATTGTTAAAGCTATGTTAAAAATCCTAATCAAACAAACAAACAATGCACAATGCAGCATGCATAGTGTGCACATCTGCCAGTTGCTTAGAGGGAATGATGTCCAAGACATAATTAAGATAACCAAGTTTGACTGCATACCATCAGTTTATATGTAGTTCTGGCTTGTTATCTGTTAATTTACCATACCTTATATGTTCACGTAAATTTACCATACCATATATACTCATGTCAATTTTCCATATCATATTTATTCATGTAAATTTACCATACCATATATACTCAGGTAAATTTACCATACCGTATATACTCGAGTAAATTTACCCTAGTTATCTCTATTGGATATAGGCCAGGTCTTATTTGCATATGCAACTGCTTGTTTCCTTTTGTCTGTCTCACAATAGCACATGTTTGTTAATGTCACTCTTCCTAAAATACTTGCCATTAAAAGTTCCCAATGTCTGATTGGTTTTGAGGAAAATTAGTACCATATAGCACTTATACATCCACTATGGTCATCACTGGAGCACTGTTGAAAATCTTATCTGATATAGACAGCCATATCATCATGGGGTTTTTCTTTAAAAGACTTCTTATGATGTCTGGTTGGCTCTAGATAAAAGTTTGACATCCAGTATAGATACACTGTTGTCATGGCTACCTTTTTAGAAACAAAAGCCATATCAATATGCGTTATTTTATCAGAGGTCTATATAGATAATACTTAATGAAAATGTTGGTAATTTGGCCTTCAACATGGCTGTGAAGGCAACCATACTAAAATTCTGGTTGTTACTTCTCCCTAATTGAAAGTCATACGGTAATAATCCGAATACTTCTTAATTGATTCTAAATGAGAATGGTACTGATCTGATATCTATTATGTCTGCCAAGACAGCCATCTTGAAAGTCTTGTTACCACTGTTTTTTCTAGATTGTCAGATTAACATAGCTTGTTTCCCAAAGACTTTTAGTTGGTCATTTAGGAAAAAATTCTTGTGATGCCCAGTCAGCAATCCATCCTGTATAAATTGTTATAGCTACTTTTCCAGAATGGATGGTCACAATCCCATGTGGCTTTCGCCAAATGACTTCGTAAGATATTGTGTTGGTCATATATGTAAATGATGCCACACTTACATTTGGTAAAACAGCAGTAAATTCGAAATTCTTGTTATTTGCTTATGAATAAGAGAGATGATTTTGACCCTTGACAGTTAATAAAGAAAAAGTCATGTCATGGATTCCTGAAATTTTCTTTTGGTTTATAAGAATGAGTCCCTTTGAAGGACTGTTGTGTAATATCACCATACCAGCAAGAGTTCTTATGATGACTGAGAATAGGGTAACTGATTATAAAGAATAGGGTAACTGATTATAAAGAATAGGGTAACTGATTATAAAGAATATGGTAACTAATTATGAAGATGGATCAGTGTTTATAAATATTTAAAGGAACTTTTGAATTAAGTTAGTCTTTAAGCTTTGATTACATTAATCTAGATTTTTTTTGGTATGGTTTGCCTTTTAGTACAAGTATATTTTCATGGACCAATTCATAACAGGATTGTGAAATAAATTTCTGTAAATTTAAAGTTTTCTTGAATTCCACAGTTTTATTCTTTTAGATGAAAAGGAAAGATTTTGATGTTTATTCCTTTTACTAATAACAGAGCCAACAGTATGCCCGAATGGCATTGACTTGAAGAACGACACATATGGATACTTTTTTGCCCGATGGAGGATCTATCGGACAGCTATGAGTACTGCTGTGGGGAAGAAGGTGAACAGAATTGCTGCAGATTATTTTATGAGTACGTTTTCTTTACTTAATCCTGCCTTATTATAATTAAACCTGTTTAAGCTGACACCTCAGTATATGAAAACCTGCTCCTGATAAACAGATATGGGGAATCCCATCTCAGTTTACCTTCATATCTGACCTTATATATATTTGTTTTTCTGGAATGGTCATTATCAGCAGAATTCAGTGTTTAAGAGTGTGAACTATTGTAACATTAAAGTATGATGCTGTATTCATTTTCGGAGACAAAGAATGTAGTATAAAGATAGTATGACTTGGAGCAGGGATTTTAGCATATAGATAACATGGATTCCTTCCCATTGTATTGTTTGTCAGGCACTTGTATCACCATATCAGCTACCAGGTGATGAGGTCACTAAGCCATATTAAGCAAATGTGCAAAGTCGGCCCATAATTAACAACAAGGGATGCAATGTTTACTGTAGTGAGCATGTGTTATCAACTGGAATGTTGCAATTTGTTTTTTTTGTTCAAACAAAAATAATCATTTTATTTTTTTATCAAATTCTGGCCATAGTGGACCATATTATAATGTTTAAGTAAACACGTAATGTATAGTGAGTGAACGTTAAGCAGAGGCAAAGGACCTACTTGAATAGCAAACCTCAAGTGAGTCAAAGGGCCTACTTGAATAGCAAACCTCAAGTGGAGTCAAAGTGCCTACTTGAATAGCAAACCTCAAGTGGAGTCAAAGCTCCTATTCGAACAGCAAAACTCAAGTGAGACAGATGGCCTATTTGAATAGCAAATCTCAAGTGAGTCAAATGGGTTACTTGAATAGCAAACCTCAGTTGAGTCAAAGGGTCTTTTTGATAAGCAAACCTAAAGTGAGTCAAAGGCCTACTTCAATAGCAAACCTCAAAGTGGAGTCAAAGCTCCTACTTGAATAGCAAACCTCAAGTGGAGTCAAAGCTCCTATTTTAATAGCTAACCTCAAGTGAGTCAAAGGGCCTACTTGAATAGAAAACCTTAAGGTGGAGTCAAAGCTCCTATTTGAACAGCAAACCTCAAGTGAGTCAAATAGCTTATTTGAATAGCAAACCTCAAGTGGAGTCAAAGAGCCTACTTGAATAGCAAACCTCAATTGGAGTCAACGCTCCTATTTGAATAGCTAACCTCAAGTGAGTCAAAGAGCCTATTTGAACAGCAAATCTCAAGTGGAGTCAAAGAGCCTACTTGAATAGCAAACCTCAAAGTGGAGTCATAGCTCCTATTTGAACAGCAAACATCAAGTGAGTCAAAGGGCCTATTTGAATAGCAATCCTCAAGTGAGTCAGTAGGCCTACTTGAATAGAAAACCTCAAGTCGAGTCAAACGGCCCACACATGTACAGATGACTTTAAAAGCACATATATGGGAAATAAAGTGTATACAATCTACACCTAGCAGCAGAGAGGGTGAATCCTACAACGTTTTTAGACAAATTTTGATTGAAATCCTAAAACGAGCCGTCCTATAATCTCATTTTAACCAAAAAAAAATATCTCAGGGGCAAACCCTACAACGTTTTCAGACAAAAAATTGATTGAAATCTTAACGAGCCTTCCCTACGAAATCTCATTTTAACTAAAAAAATGAAAACGGAGATTTTACGATTTTTTAATCAATTTTGGTCGCAACTTGTTGTCATCACCCTCTCTGCTGCTATGGGTTAACAAAAAATAAGAAATGATTTGATCGAGTCTTTATGATGAAAGTTCTTAGGACGAAAATCATTTATGATCTCACAAACAAACTAATCGCTAACACCTCTTCTTGTAAATCAATCAGATTATTTGACTGGTCGGTGAGTTTGAAATTAATTCTGGTTAATGAATTATTATGGCATCGCATGTAGACAGGATTAATTGGGTTTTCAATAATTAGGAATCCTGGAGGAGCTGTTGGTGCAAATGAATAAAGAATATATCCTTGCTGAGCTTGATTTGATCGTTCGAGATTAATCTGATAGCTTCCTTCGATAACATCACATACTAAATTGAGCGCAATCACCGATGAAATATTCACGTTGAACGGAGCGATATGCCTGCCGCCACCATCTGGGTCATTATTGTGTTTGAGGATTTTTATTTCCCCTGATGCTGTTTTTTTCCATGCATCATGAATTATTTTAAAACCAACATCGATGGTGTCACTGAGAAGTTTTTTTAGTTCTGGTACGTTATATCCTGGTAGTTTGAATGTGGGGATATCTTCAACGCGGATTTTATAGTCTAATGCAAATTCTGTTCTCGATTTTGGGTTATCTTCATCTAATATATCCTGAATAATTTTTAGGTTAAATGTTTCCATATCGTCGATAATTTTATTGCATGTTTCTACGACGCTGATAAATTCATCTCGGGTGAGAGAACCGGATTTAAGAGATATTAACAACAGTGAAAAATCATTATTCATTGCTGTGAAATTTTTAACGATTTCAGGTTTTTTAGCAAAAGGATACTCTGACAATGATCTACCATCCGCCTTTTTTTCGAATATGAAACCAAAAAAATCTATAGTGAATTGGTGATCTTTATAACTCCTTATTGGATTATCAGGTTTTATGCTGTCGGTGATATAATCAGTTTTTTGTGGTTCTGGTAAATCAACGGTTTTCCCCCCTGGTGGTAATTCAGGCCATCCTAATACGGTTCTAATAGAACTCTGATATATATCTACGACATATCCTTCTGTGCTTATCTCAATTGCGGATGATAGCGTCGGCTCATGAACTGTTATAGCGATTTTTGACTCTACTCCAGTAATCGATTTTATTCTACGCGCGAATTCATTATTGATTTGTTCGATTTGGTATGACCCTGTTGGTATCGAAACAACTTTCCAGTCTGGGGTACCGTCGTCTTTATTCTTATTTGCAAACACCAGTGAATTATTCGGTTGTTGACCACCAAATGATTTTGATCTGATATTAGGCCAACTGTGGTATACTCGTAATTTTGCTAGCGCTATCTCCTTCACGGGGACTGGGCTAGGGAAATTCACACTAAACTCGGGTTCCGTTGATGTTATTGATATCATGCTTGTTTGTACTGGGTTCGTGTTCTCCACTACTCGTTGAAGTAATTCCATCGGTGTCGTCATTGTTATTATACTCATGATTTATTTCTAATTTTGGTATCGAGGAATCATAAATACTGACCATCACTGAGAACTCACAATTTGGTATGGTTGAGGTTATTGAGATCATTTTGGTTTTTGGGTTCGTGTTTTCTAATTCCATCGGTGTTATCATTGTTATTATATTCATGTTGTCGCTCTAATTTCGATATCGCGGAATCAAAAATACTGACCATCGCTGAGAATTCACTATCTGATATAATCGTATTATCGAGTGACGATGATATCATCAATGATAACTGCGAGTATGCGGTTGATGCAATATGAAATTGAAGTAAGTAATTCTGCAGTTTACTCTGGCTGCATGATGATATCTTTTTTGCTATCCCGGTTGATATACCCCCGATTGTAGCCACCGCAGAAATGCAAATTGGAACTACGACCGGGGCAATCATCGTAACCGATGCAAGTATTATTCCGGCGCCAGCGAGAACGCTTGACACCGAGTACACAATAACATCAATTGCGGTGATTCTTCGTCGGTATTTTTTTATTTTTATTTGATACTCCTCAGTGAGGGTTTTGAGTCTATTTTGAAATTCTCTGACCTGATCATAGCGACATTGAGTTGATGAAATCATTGTTATTTTAAAAACGCTAGCGTTTTCAATTGTGAAATCCGAACGATTTTCCTTTCAATTTAGTTATTTACTTAAATCCGCTACGAATTCCACATACCAGGTTGCTGAAACCCTAATCAAATTTTTATCAGTAGATGTTATAGTGAACTTTTCAGTTGTATCCTTGTCGATGATCGTTGAAATCGTATTGTTGACCCCGGATGAACTCGACGATGATATATTAAATTGAGTCAATGGTGTTACTAGTGTTAATCGATAAATACCCTTAACGGTTGCAGTGATATCTAATTTGTTGTTTGTAGGTGTCCACGCAAATGATCCGTGTTGGATGGTGTACACGACGTTGTTGGTTTTCTCATGAGGAATTTTTGTTTTTTCAATGACTGTTATCATCCTCGAAAAATCACCTTTGATGGCTTCGATGAAGGATTTCGTCTCATCGATGGATTTTTTAATATCAGGGAGTTTTATTTCAATTTTATCCAACGGGGTTCCAATAAATTTCTCGATGATATTTTTACGAAAAACTGAAAACTGTTTTCCGTGTTCTTCAATTTTAGATTGAAGTGTTGCTAGTTCTAACAGAGAATTATCCAACTCATTGTCATGGGTAGCAATCTTATTGTCGTGGGCGGCAATCCTGTTGTCGTTGTCGGCAATCATGCGGTTGTTGGTGATAATCATCTTGTCGTGGGTGGCAATCGCGTCTGTGATCGTAGACACAAGTGCACCTGGTTTAAGTCGTCCGTCGCTGGAATACAACGCAATAGAGTTTTCAGTGGCGTCTTGCTGCCGTTTTAAAATGTCATCCGCGGATATATTACTGGCTTTAAGTCGTCCGTCGTTGGAATACAGCGCAATAGAGTTTTCAGTGGCGTCGCGCTGCCGTATCAAAATATCATTCATTGACACATCACTGGATTTCAATTTACCCTGTTTGTCCTGAAATACAACTATTTCATTAGGATCAACATTTGTTAAGTTCAACGTCTCAGCGATTTCATCTTCAATTATTTTTTTTATATCCTTGATAGAATCAGGGGGTGCAGTGTCATCGGGTTTGGGTTTCAAAGATCTCCCCCAAATATCAATCATGTTATTGTAAAACTCTTTCTCTCTCTAAAATCTTTGTTGACGACTTCGTTGAAAAATCTTCGATTTTCTCCAGCGATTACTAGTGTATTCATTCACGACGACATGTGGTGGTTTTCCGCTTGGGTTACTCAAGGAGTTAGAAATAGCATCAAGGACATTTAATACTTCGCTGCCACATATTGGTGGGTCATTCATTTGTTGTGTTGGTAGCGTAGAATACCAAGTCTTCATTGGAAGGGTTTTTATATAACGCAAAAACTCTTTTGGTGGGGCTAATCCATATGAATCAAAATAGACAATCCCACGTGGATCAATAGCGTATGCAACCCAGTGAGTTCCAGGTCCGGTGCTGTTATCTAAATTAATAATACCGGTTTCAACGCTGTTTGGTTGATGAGGTAATTGATCTTTCATAAAGACACCTCTGAAGTTTTTAATCGCGAGTTTTTTAGCAGCATCCATTAAATCAAAATTGGACATGGGAACCATCGAAGATTTCTGAATTAATAAATCGTTCCTGGTAGTCTTAGACCCTTTCCGCTGTACCACGAATACGGGGTTCCTGGTAGTCTTAGACCCTTTCCGCTGTACCACGAATACGGGGTTCCTGGTAGTCTTAGACCCAATCCGTGAACGGATCGTCCCTTTTTTTTATATCCTTTCCCAGTTGCCTTCTTTAGTTCCATTCCTGCTGCAGTACCAACGGCTCCTAACGCTGCCGCTTTAGCCACCGCTGGGGCTGCTGCTGCAATCAATGCTGGTATCGCAGCTAACAACGGGAATATACCGCCTGTTTTAATCATATTTTTGATAGCAGCCGCAGAGAGAGTAATCTGAACACCCTTTTTTGCTACTAGTGCATCATTGAAATGTTTCACCTGACGAGTTGTCAGCGATAGTTTATTTGCACCACCAGTCATTTGATTAGGTTTCAACGTGATTGTGGTTCCACATTTTTTAGCTGATTCCGATTGCAATTTTTTTAATTGACCGGGAGTTAACGCAACACTAATAACACTATATGACATTATACATAATTGATTGATTCTAAATCGTTTACAATTTCAATTACATGTTTTCCACTGGTGCATCTACCACTCTCATTCTTCCACCAACACCTTCAAGTAGCATTGATTTGTCGCTGAGAATGACAGCAACCGCTCTATAATTCGGGATAAGGATAGGAGGTACCCCACCAACTGGTGGACCAGTCGGACGGGTTACACGGGCTCTAAAGTGTATATCAACGACAGATTGTCTTG
This sequence comes from Unio pictorum, assembly GCA_030141615.1. Classification (NCBI taxonomy): domain Eukaryota; kingdom Metazoa; phylum Mollusca; class Bivalvia; order Unionida; family Unionidae; genus Unio; species Unio pictorum. The sequence continues at coordinate 896,918 of JARLTB010000145.1, read as the reverse complement.
TTAAATCAAGATGTTCCAGTGAGAAGTAATAAATCGGATAGAGGCTTTTAAAATCCAATTGTGATATTTGCAAACCAGTATCCACATTTTGATCACGTGACATATATGACAACAGGTTATGATACACGCGTGCAATATGATTCTGACCGTAATCAAGTTGTATATCCTCGGATGGTTCCTGCTGTCCGTTTATTCTCAGCGAGACTTCATTAACACCTAACTGATCAAATATCATATGGCTTCGTTCTTGATTACCAACTCGCGCATTATTCTGTAACGCTACGAATATATGACGTGGAGCTGAAACACCTTGTTTTGATGCCAGGTGCCATGTGAATGTACCATCAACACTGTCTTGTTTAATATCCGTGGTCACTGATAACCAACTTAACAACGACTTTCCTCCTTGGTCCATAAATGATAGTAGTCGTTGTTCTTCGGTGATTGATGGAGTTAACACTGGCATCCACAATGATAGTTTTGTTAAAATGACTTTACCGGGAGCAACCCCAGCATTACGCCAGATTGCATCATCATCAGTACCCTTTCGTACAAGCGCTACTGTGTGTTTAGCTCCATAAATAACTCTTCGGACGTTTCTACAGAATCCGAAAATATGATGCAGTGGAATCGCACATGAAAATCGTCGACGCTGCCCATGCAACGTTGCTACGCGTGTTGCAAATCCTAAATTGAGATTACCATTAACGCCTCCGAGAATATCAAACGCAGCTCCGGGTCTAGTTCGACGTTCTGGATTAGCTGCTTCCTGTTGATCGGCTTCTGCATTATCTCTTGCTGTTAACACTTTAATGAATTGAAGGTGGTCAGCGTTATCAGAGGTATCCTTTGCAAACATCATAGACGGACCAGCCGATCTTGTATAATCATCAGAATATCTCGCTAACCCTATGATTGTTGTAGCCACATCAACTTCACGGTCAATGGATTCAATTTCTTTTCCATCAATGAGATATCTAGCGCTTTCAAATAACGCCATAATACCGTTATTAACAAAACCAACTCGGACATTTGCGTTATTGTCATATGGGGTATCAGCTGCAACATTTGTTACAAGTTCTCCTTCGATTTCGATAAATGCCTCACACGGCAAAAAGTATTTACTGGTATCATGAACTTGAAGTTCAATTCGCGATCGGAGATCTGGTTGTACTGCGTGATAAGAATAAAATTGAAAATCGCGTACAGAATCATCTTTACGCACTGGGGCATCCATATCAAATGCTGGATCAGGTGACCTTTTGAACATTTTATTCTATTTATCAGAGTCTAAATCGCGATTTTCCATTTTTCATTGTCGTAGTTTTTTAAAGCCACTTCCTGCTATCATGTTTGCTATCATGTTATTTTGGTCCCCTTGATTTATCAAGGGAGTCACCATCGATGCTAATTTTTCATCTACTGCGTTATTTATAATTCTACTAACACTTGCAGGCATTTCCGCTGTAGACGGTAACGGTTTTGAAAATCCTTTGGATTTCATCCGTGATTTCACTAATGATGTTAATTTATTCTTCGCAGTTGAAAACGCTTTTCCAGCAAGATCTCCAACAGCACCAATACCCTTATCACGAATAACATCAATTGCTTTCATTCCTAATTGTTTAGCCAACGGCATCACTTTTGGAGCCATTCTCGCAAATAACCCTAAAATGGTATTACCTAAACCATCTCCGTAGTATGCTCTATAAACCGGAAACCGTGAATTAACTACATAGACGAGGGTTGGTTTATCATGATTGTAGTGTATGATCATTATTTGAAATCAGAAACAATTTTTCAATTGTTATTTATCTAATCAATTGACTTTTCAATTCAGTCACTATGATACCCACTTTCCACTAACTCGCCAATGAAATCTCGATATGTGCTGATATCCATGATACCACCCTGAAATAATCGTCTACAGATATCAGCTGCTTCATTAATTATTTCCGGTGAGTTATTTCCGGCTCGGAACCCTCCTACAAGAACCTCTAATCGTGATATATCACTGAGAACACTACCAGGACATGAAACGCTAGCGTTTCCAACTAGACCACTCCCCAGAAATTTTTTCTCATCGTATGGCTGTCTTATTTGGAGTTGAAATTTTCTTTTGAAGTCTCTGTAGTCCTTCATCCTTCTATCTAAACCCCCAGTATTTATTTTATACACTATATCAGCCCATTCATTATGTGACATTCTATAATCCGAATAATTGTCCGTGAAAAACTTCTCTTGTGAATCATAGCTGTTAGCAGCGAATTCACCTAAATTGTCTATATCCTCGTTGAGAATTTGTTGTTTAGCGCTCTCGGTAAATATAATTGATTTAGGTAGTCCACTAACTAGTTCTTCCTGAAATCTTTTAAATTTTCGTTCTGAAGCGGTTGATATATCCTGAGGAAGTGATTGCAAGGATTTTTTTGTTTGTTTAGTTCTTTTTGCTATTTTTTCTAACACAGGAATAAGACCCTCTTCTTTTCTTTTACCGTCAGGATCATCTCCCAGTATAGCACGCTCTATCTCCTTCGTTGCTGTGGTTACTGGTTTAAACAATTCTTCAGATCCCGCAGCAAAATCAGTCTGAAGACTCTGTCGTTGTTGCAGTTTATTCCGTACAGAGTCACGATTTGGTACAAATCTCTTAATTGCATCTAATCGTTCACGAGCCAATCGGGTTGTTAATGCTTCATTGACCATTATTTGAAATCGCAAACAATTTTTCAATTGCAAAACAATTTTTCAATCCCGACCTAACACCATCGGATGGTCATGGAAGTGTTATTTCATCCTATAACGGCTTCTGTCAATGATGGCGAAAGTCACATAATTGCTATAAATAAATATAATAATGTGACTTTCGCCATTCTATTTTTGATCAATCTGACATATCGTCCATCGATTTTTGACATCCATTGAGGGTCGGCTAAAAAAAATGATAATGGTCGGGCAATCAAATAATGATAAATGGTCGGTCACAATCAAATAATGATAAATGGTCAATCAAAATTGTTCATTTTCTTGAATTAACGCCCGTAGGTTTCTAACTTTAGAATTAACCTCCTTTTTCAATTCGTATTCGTACCCCAATTCTTTTCGTATTCGTTCTACGATGGTATACAACGGAGCGAACACACTTACGTCACTGGAAAATGCGAGAGAGTCCCGAATAGAATTCTGAATTCTTTTGATGAGCGCATACTTCTTTGGTAGCATATATTTATTGTTGTTAACTCCGTATTCTATATCCTGAAAATCAGACATGATTTGATCAGGATTTAACACATCTGATAGTTCAATATCCCAACTTTTCAATTTTGAAATCTCGGATATGATGCTATTCATGTTTTCAGAATTCATTATTCTATAATAATGATATATTTCTAAATGAAAAATATGACGCATTAGACGTAACTAAATCGAATTTTCTGTCCCGTCCCCTTTGAAATAGCCGATCGACAAACCCCCTCTGCAACATATCGTACTGAGGGTCTACAAATATTGAAATACTTGCCGGCTTCATATATTGATTTAAATACTTTTTCTTCGTTAGTTATTGTATTCAAAGATTTCACAGGTCTCGCTTTTTTCGAGTATTTCCCAGTCCCCCCTCGTTTGGTATTCTCACTATGTGTGATTGCTTGAAGATTTGATAAGGAATTGTTCTTCGGATTAGAATCAATATGATCAATAACAAAACCATCTTTGATCAATCCATTAAAACATTCAAATATGAAACGATGATTGTAATATTTCTTCTTTCCAACAGTAAAGAACAAATACCCCATACCATTATCCCACCCAACTGGGTTCTTCAGTCTACGGTTTCTTACAACACCATCACTGGATGCTTCATAATTTGTACTCACAGGGTGCTGTCTGAATTCTTGGGTCATTCGTATACTATACTATTTGTCTAATTCAATGACTGATCCATTTGCAGGGATTCATTATACATAAATCTTTCATTTAGACACTTGTTTTTAGTATAGCATGAAAGAGTTCAAGAGATTGACTTCGAAAAATGCTGAATTCAATGTTGATAAGGAGTTTAAGAGATTATTGAAAATCAGTCCTAGATTTAATCTCGATAGACCCAAAAAACGTAACAAACGTCCAAGAGACGGAAACATGAAAGAGTTTAAGAGATTATTGAAAATCAGTCCTAGATTTAATCTCGATAGACCCAAAAAACGTAACAAACGTCCAAGAGACGGAAACATGAAAGAGTTTAAGAGATTATTGAAAATCAGTCCTAGATTTAATCTCGATAGACCCAAAAAACGTAACAAAATCAATCCTAGATTTAATCGCGATAATCCAAAAAAAACGTCCAAGAAATTACCCTGGAAAGATGCTCAATTCAATCTCGATATAGTTTCTAATACACCAAAGAATACAATTCTTGATAAAGCCATGATTAGTAAAATCAGAGATTGTTTTAATGAATTCAAGCGTGATGGAGCATCTTATTGTTGGTCAACATTTCGAATTGATGGTGCTGTTGATGCTACCATGAATGATGAAAAAGCAGCAGTGATAATTTCACGTGTTGGGGAAAAACGGTATTTTTTCCGAATCAAATTCATTATCGAAGTCGATGGCAAATGGATTATTAGGGATAAATTTGAACCAATTCTCAAGAATAAAAAAGCTGTCATTGTGAGTAGAGATTCCAAACCAGGGATTCTAACCGGCATTGACAAACCATACTACGAAAGATCTTATCCCGTAACAGCAATGGTTTATGGGATATATCCGTTAAATGATAAACCCGATATCGCAAAACTAGCTCCTATGAAATATTCGTCAGGGCTTAATTGTGTAGCAGAACGAATAATAGAACACTTCACAAATGCATCCCGAGGAAATAAACTAACTGATCTGCGACGTAGGAAAATAACCGAGTGGGAACTGACAGTGAAACAGCATGGTGCAAAGATTTCTGATATAGCTAAATTAGAAACATCATTAAGATTTCCAATAACAGTTATGACGATAACCGGAGAGGTTTTATACGAACCGAAATATAACAAAAATGGAGCACCAATACAGATTATTGATCATAACAAACACGCGTGGACACCTGCGGTAACAGTATTTCCACGAGAACGAACCGTGAAATATATCCCTAAGGAGTTCGTCGGGGATGTTTTCTATGAAGAGAGATTATTTGATACTATTCATGCGTTGTGTAAGGATGATCCTGTGTCAGTGTGGTTACTTAGAAGTGATGAAGATCCCGAAATAGGATTCGATCAATTTGTAAAACCAAATGGTGAATTATATCGCGTTGAAGAATTAGATAACAGAATGAGAAAAATCGCTAGTGATTTTTCACCGGAGAATTCCCATGAAAAACTACTCACGGATAGTTTTACTATTCCATCAGTGGTAGCTCACTTCGCAAGAGAAAAAAACTCATGGCGTCCAACACGAAGTGATTTTCTCGAAGATGTTAAATTGAGTTGCGTCGAATTTGGTCATGGAGGACTGTGGAATACGAAATACTCACGTGATGGTATGATTTCAATTGATATAGCCGCGTGTTATCCCGGAAGTTTTCTCGGATATGGGGAATGTGCTGAGTACTTCAAACGATTTGGACACCCCACACATGAAATGACTCGTGTTGCGATTAATGGACCATTGCCTGATTTTGATTTAACCGGATTCGCTCGTGTGATATCATTTGAATTAGCTACAGGGTTACATCCGTGTAGTTATGTTTGGCTCGGTAGACATCTATCTGAAAAGGCCTGGATGCCAATAGTGCTATTGAGATATATGATTGATTGTGGTATGCTAATATCGTTGATTGTTTCCGAGGCTATTATATGCTATCGAGCTCAGAAAGAAGTTTGGCTACCACAACCCGATCTAGATCGTATAATCAGCGAACAGCGAAAACAATTCCCTGATTTCAATGAAGAACAAATCATGAATTTGTCTATGAAGTTATTTGAAATTAAAAAAGAACAAGCAAAAGATTTTGGACGAAGAATAATCGGTAAATTCACTCAAGGTGGACGGTACGACAACGCAAAATATTCTTCGCGGTTGATCATAGACGTCGCTGAATACGATTTTATTGTAGCGGATTTAATGAAACAGGGAAAACTTGTATCCCGTAAGGATGCTTTTCTATCCAATGGTGAGAAAATGGGTACGGTTGTTACCTACTGTGATGGATATAATTCCCAGTACACACATTTGAGAAGTTCAATGCTAGCCTATGCTTCTATTAATCTATTTTCGATGATAAATAGATTTCCTAATACCGCGGTTAGAGTGGCCACTGATTCGATGTATATACACAATAAGTACAAATCAGCTGTAGCTAAATTCACAGATCCCTAAGAAAATTGGGGGCGTTGGCGATTTAAAAAGGAGATGCTACATGAGTATTGTGAATCCGCAGACGTTGCCATGGATGATAAATATCTTTGTTGTAACCGTATTGAAAATCAATCAGAATTTTCTAATGCACCACCGGTATCTGATCCAGTATGTAGATACAAGACAATTTATTTAAACGGTTGTGGTGGGTCAGGAAAGACAACTCGTGCAATTGAATTATTTCGTCGGTCAACCATGATTGTGCTAACACCGACTCACAGACTCGCCAGAGAGATGATACAGCGAGGGGTAAATGCCTGTACTTACCATAGTTTCTTTCGATGGAAGGGTGACAAATGGACTCCTGAGCGTATGGGTGATAAATTCATTCCTGAAATCATCATTTGGGATGAAATATGCACAGTGTCATTAGATGTATTACAGACATTTCTTGAGTGGTTGTTAAACAAAAACACAAAAGTCGTCATGTGCGGTGATCACGGCCAACCACCACCATTTGTCGGTGCATCTCCACATGAATGGCTAAGGGGTTTTGTAGACTATTATGAAGAAATCACCACTGATTATAGATCACTTGATGAACGATTACGAGAATTCAAAGCGCTAATTAGATTACAACCGGATAGAATCCAATGCGAAATAGCGCGTGAAGTGATTTCAGAAACTCCAATGAATGATTTCTGGGAAACATGGAGACCAAATGATTTGATAATTGCAAGTAGAAAAATAGTCAGGGACACACTTCAGATGAAGCTATTTGAATTGCATAAAGAAAAATTTGCAACGCTTCCAGTACCCCTTTGTTATAGGCCATCGGATACACGAAAACAGAACATTGAAGTTGATATTCCAGGACAAAGTGAAAAACAAATTCTCGTATTAAATGATATTGTGCTGGTTGATATCAATGTCGTTGAAGATGCATTGCGTGCTAATAAATCCCCGTGGACGCTAGGATACGCAGCAACAATACACTCTTCACAGGGATTGACTATATCGGATACAATTGTTTGGATGGTGGATAATCACATCGAATGGTCGAATTTAGTCTATCTCGCAGTATCCAGAGTACGAAAAATAAATCAACTTCGAAGAATTGTTTTCGATGATAATGACACAACAATAAGTGATATTGATGTTAGCATCATTAATAAAAAACTCTCCGGTTACAAACAACAGGACAAAAAAAAACAACGAGAATTTGATATTGATGCTAAATTAATAATTACGCTGAAACAACAACAGAATAATCACTGCGCGAGTTGCAATTGTATAATGCGTTGGCAGTATTCGGATAAGGATCCTCGCCAATTCACCGTAGACAGAAAAAATAACAATCTCGGTCATGTCAGAAACAATGTGATGTTGACTTGTCTTGAGTGCAATAGACGCAACGGCGCTAGTTAAGACCATGCGGTGGCAATTGAGTATCCTCGGGAATTACCTGTAGTTGTTGTCGAGTAAATCCTCGTTGAGGGGCAGTTGAATCCAGTTTATAGACTGGAGGTCTACCAGTTGATCGTGTTATACTAGATATCTTGTGTGTAGTAACACTCCAAATAGGATCAGTAGCCCTTTTTCTACCCCTTTCAAGCTCTCCTGGTTCGTATAAGTACCTCACAATGACATTACTACCAAGAATTGGTTCTTTGAAATCTTTTTGTGGTTGTACGGGTATTGACTTCTTTTTAATCGCGTTGATAGGTTTCATGTTGATTGTTCTAGTAATCTCGTTATTCAGTGCAGTAATCACAGATGGTAATCTTTCAACCCATTCACGGGATCTTTTATCCTGAATAAACTCCTTCGCGTATTGATATCCAAATAACCGCTCAGCAATCGTCCGATTAAATCGTTCGACAATGGCCTGATCGCGATGTAGCGCAGTATGCCCTCGTCGTATGGTGACATTATGATGTTTCATTGTAGATAACACTGCACCCTGAAATTCCTTGCCAGGATCAACCTGCAATAGATTTGGCCAGTGCAGAGGACCTCGTCGATAAATCCTTTCAAATGCAGAAGCGACTTCAGTGGCTGATTTTGTTTTTAACGGTTCTGCTTCTTTGTATCGACTTGCAATATCAACTACGGTTAATGCGTATTTGTAACCACGATCATGTGGCAGAAATAATATATCAGCCTGATGAACTTCATTAGGAGCGGTCACATCAAAATGCGAGAATTGAATTTGTTTAGGCGGTGGTAGATAAATTTGCCATAATGCCTGTTTGGATAACCAATTAGCCGCAGTGGTTTTTTTCACTTTTGCAGCGCTAGCGAGTTTATGGACTGCTGATTTACCCCTCCAGTATCCTCTTGGGGAATAATAAATTGATTCCATATTATTAATTACCGGCACCTAACATCAATTTGCTTTTCATAGCCGATTTTATCAAAAATGAAGCCAATTTTTCTTTGAAGGATTTATCAGGAATAGCATTTAACGCATGAATTAATTTCACATCTGCGAGATGCCTGTGTTGCAGATTGCTGCTTTTATAAGCAACATCATGAAGGTAACATGCCTTATCAATGGCGTTTATTGGTTCTTCACCGGAGTTGGGTTGATTTTGATTATTGAGTCTGATATCAAGTCTGGTTCCCGGTCCACAGTAGCTATATCCGGGAAGGTGCTTTTCTCCGGGGTATTTTGCCCATGGGGTTCCAGGGAGCTTTGCCAATTTGGCTGCGATATCACCTCCTCGTTTTTTTTAAAATCAGATCTCATAGACACAAATCTAAATTTCTTTGTACCACATTGCACGCATTTACCAGAAAGCGCTGATCGGTTATTTTTAGTTGTAACCGTCGTCACATCATCTGTGCCAGTACGCGTTTTACACTTCACACAATATAGATCCATAATTTATGTATAGAAATATGGATATAATTGATTTTTCAGCGACTAAAAGAAGAGAACCGGTTAAGCATCATGCAGCGCTACCAAACTCTATCCGGATGATTATAATCGGGCCATCTGGATCCGGTAAAACGCAATTGTTACTCAATTTAATAATGAGATGGATGAAGTGGGATAAGTTGTATTTAATTGCCCCTAGCGTAGATGATCAACGATGTTATGAAGTGCTAAAAGATTTTAATGAAAACGCTTCAGAAATTAAGGGTGAGAACGCCATTGAATTTATAACCGATATCGATGAAGCACCGAGTATTGATGATATTGATGGAGATATTAACAATTTAGTCGTATACGACGATATAATGTTGGATAAACAAAAAAATCCTGCTAGGATCTTTTCCTGGGGGCGTCACAAAAACACTGACGTGATATATGTCACTCAACGCTACACTCAGGTTCCAAAAGTCATCAGAGATAACTGCAATATTCTTTCTGTATTCAACGGCGTTGATACTCATACTCTTAGAAATATATGGCAGACATGGTGTTCTGATATGGACTTCAATCAATTTAAAAACTTCTTTAGTCATGCTCAGTCAACCCCGTACGGATTCGCAACAATAAATTTGCATGATCCTCGGACACGATATCGTATCGGACTGGATCAAATATTCGGTTAAAATCATTTATTATTTTTTGTTAACCCATAGCAGCAGAGAGGGTGATGACAACAAGTTGCGACCAAAATTGATTAAAAAATCGTAAAATCTCCGTTTTCATTTTTTTAGTTAAAATGAGATTTCGTAGGGAAGGCTCGTTAAGATTTCAATCAATTTTTTGTCTGAAAACGTTGTAGGGTTTGCCCCTGAGATATTTTTTTTTGGTTAAAATGAGATTATAGGACGGCTCGTTTTAGGATTTCAATCAAAATTTGTCTAAAAACGTTGTAGGATTCACCCTCTCTGCTGCTCACCTACAGAAGTTTAAAACCTGGTGCAGGAAATATTCTATAGTATTCGACATTGTTATTTGGTGTTTGACACATGCTACTTTGTAGGTAGGAACAAAGAAATATTTGTGTTTTCAATGCTGTTGATAGATTACTGTTTTGGTCATGGAACTTGCTTACATTATAATTCAACATTGTTATTTGGTGTTTTAGACACGCTTAAATGAACAAAGAAATATCAGTGTTTGTAATGCTGTTGATAGATTACTGTTTTGGTCATGGAACTTGCTTACTGTATAATTCGACATTGTTATTTGGTGTTTTATACATGCTTAAAGGAACAAAGAAATAGTGTTTGTAATGCTGTTGATAGATTACTGTTTTGGTCATGGAACTTTCTTACTGTATAATTTGACATTGTTATTTGGTGTTTTATACATGCTTAAAGGAACAAAGAAATATCAGTGTTTGTAATGCTGTTGATAGATTACTGTTTTGGTCATGGAACTTTCTTACTGTATAAGTCATGTACATACTTTTTAATTCAGCAATAATATCAATAAGTATTTATTATTGTTTTCCATTTCAAATTATTGATGTTATGTATGTAATGAGAATGATGGTATTTGGGATATCTGCCATTTTTTTAGGTATAATGAAATATTTTATGAATGAAGTGAAATTATAATTGTCTCCATTGGTGAAGCCACATGTGTCAGTACAAATGGTTTCACTTCATGAGTGGTTTAGCCACTTGTAATAATACAAAATGTTTCCACTTCATGTGTGTTGAAGCCACTTGTGATAATACACATTGAATCCATTTCATGAGTGTTGGAACCACTTGTGACAAAAAAACTGTCTCCATTTCATGAGTGATGATGCCACCAGTGATAATACAAACTGTTTCCACTTCTTGAGTGGCAAGCCACCTGTGATAATACAAACAATTGTCACTTAGTGAGTTGTGAATCAGTTTGTGACGATACAAACTATTTCCACTTCATGAGCTGTGAAATCACTTGTGACAATACAATATGCATCCAAATCATGAGTTTTAAATCAACTCATGACAATTCAAATTATGTCCACTTCTTGATTGATGAGCCACTCATGACAAAACAGAATGTATGACAATGTAAAATGTATCCACTTAATGAGTGGTGAAGCCACTCATGACAATACAAACTCTTTCGACTTCATGAGTGGTGAAGGCACTTTTGACAATTCATGTTAACACTTAATGAGTTGTGAGGCAAACTGTGACAATACAAACTTCATGAGTGGTGAAGCCACTTGTGACAATACAAATTTCATGAGTGGTGAAGCAACCTGTGACAATACAAACTTCATAAGTGGTGAAGCCACTTGTGACAATAAAAACTTCATGAGTGGTGAAGCCACTTGTGACAGTTCATAATGTTTACACTTCATGAGTGGTGAAGCAACCTGTGACAATACAAACTTCATGAGTGGTGAAGCCACTTGTGACAATTCATAATGTTTACATTTAATGAGTGGTGAAGCAACCTGTGACATTACAAACTGTTTCTACATCATGAGTGGTTAAACAATTTGTGATAATACAAAGTGTTTCCATGTCATGAGTGGAGGCAGGTTTCTTTCCACTGTAAATTGTATTACCGTAAAATGAGACAATTTTATTTTAAATATTTTTGTAGATTTGTTGATTTATAATGGTATGCATTTGGAGTTAATCTAGTTTTGATTTATTTTTTCTTTATTCATTTATTTTTAGTCCTGGCAGGGCAGCTGGTACTATCATTGGCATTATCGTCTTTTGTTCGCTAGTAGCACTTGCCATTTACTGCTGTTGTAAGAGAAAGCACATAAAAAAGAAGTTTAGCGGAACCTTCTTCAGTAAAAAAGGTAAGCCTTTTGCTGTTGAGCCCATCGCCGTAACTCAAAACAGCATACAAAGCATAATTCAGTTAGAAAATATTCCTTTATTTGATGGAGACATTTCAGATGTAGAAAGTACTACAAACTATATAACATTCTAAAACCCATCTGAAACAAAATGACAGCATTATTTCGTGTCATCTTTTAGATAACACTTCCTATAAATGTCATATTTCATTGTAACATGTAGCAGGTATATGCAATAGTTAGTTTTTTTTGCTATGTTTGTTGCTTTGCTAGAGCTTTGCAATTTATCTAAAGTCTATATATTTCTCTTAATTTAATCTTGATATGCAGTACTATGTATCTGAGAAAAAGAACAACTCGGATATCTTTACTTTTATTCACAAACTAGGTTAAAAGTCTGAAAAATGACAAAATCTTGCAAAGCAATCAGCCTTTTCTCAAGTAAATGAACCAAAATATTTTACTAATTGTCTCACCTATGTAGGTTATATTTAGAGTTTCATCATCTATGCATACAATACTACAGAAAATACTACTTTTATAATGTACAGCATTGCAAACAAATAGACAAGATGGTCTGAAAAAGGACTCATTTTGAAATTAAAAATTAAAAATCTGAATGTCTATCACTTGGTAAAAGAAAGACTTTTAATCAAAGTAAACTCTGTTTCAGAGATCTACTTATGGCCTAAATAATGAAAGAAACACCAAAAATATGTTTCACAAATATCAACATTGCTTATATATTGAACTGAAAAATGATTTCAGTTTTTGCAGAATGTAAAAAGAGATAATTTTAAAAAAATGGACCTAACATGTCTTGAAATTTAATGTTTTCTTTGAATAATAAAAACCATTATATACTTATTTTTCTTATTACAGGCATTAAAAGATGCATGTGCAATTTGACTCCATTCAAATTAGAAAATGTCTACTAAATAATGTACAATGCAAAATTTTGTGTACCAGTTTACGATCTTATAATTTTCAAAAGGTCTTATCATTTAATACTGCCTGTTACAATCTTAAACATATGCATATATCTGTATAAAAGCAGACATTATTAATATGTGTTCCTCTACAAATAAAAAAAACACCAGTTTGCTCGAATAAGAAAGATCAAAAGTACAACAACAACAACAACTGTGGAAGCAGGAGATCATGGGTTCGATCCCATTCTGAGTCATACCAAAGACTTACAGAAATGGTACTAACAACTGCCTTGCTTGGCGCTCAGCATTAAGAGGTTAGTGTTAGGACTGGTCGACCTGGTGTCAGGATATTTTGACTGGGTGGGACATCATGCTACATGTCTGCAGCATGTTGCCCCAGTGCTGGACATCACTATAAACTGCCTCACTGCAGACATCATAGCGATATGACTGAAATTTTGTAAAGCTATGTTAAAAATCCTAATCATACATACATACATACACACACACAACAGCAACAACAACAACAAATCAAACACAATAAAACTGATCTGATACTAGTCTTGTTTACTGACACAATGTCAAAACAGAAGAAAAAAAATGATTTCCACAACACAGTGCCTGAAAAATCCTAAAACAAAATGTGAACAAAAGTTCCAGATGACAAAGAAGGCTCAGGTTGGAGCAAACTTTCCAAACACAGAAATAGCCAGTCATTAATGTGATAACTTCAAACCGAATGTCACCTTCTAGAAACACTAGGTGTACATACACATCTGAATGACAATTTGTGATAAAAAATTAATTCAACTATGGAATTAGTAAATATTATTTTTTATCCAACATGTGTAAAGGGTCCTTTGAGTTTAGTCGATAAACGAATTTATCTTTGTTTAAAATTTATGTTGATTTTCATTTGTTGCTTCGTTTTATTGAAGGCTTTAACATTATTTTAGCCATATTAAGAAAAATTTGGTACTGGGTTGGGGAGAAATGCAAAGTCCGAATAATTATTCTAATTATAAATTCTCTAAATACAATGGCACATTAAATTCCCCATATATCGTACTCATTGAAAATTCATTAATAAACTGGTTTATTAGTATTGGTTACTAACACATACTATTGCCATGAATTTAGACAATCGTAAATGGGTTGATAGGCTGCAAAATGCCCATCCAATCTTTAAATACTAAAATTGAAATAGAATCTGGATTATAAAAATATAAACTAATGAATAGCTTAATAGATTAATTAATATGAATTATGATTAATTAATATGAATTATGATTAATTAATATGACATTAAATATCATAATAAAAGAACACAAAATAAAATATCCTTGGTTCAGATTGATTATTCATAGTTAAGACTATTTATTGTGCAACATGTATTGCATTTACCTGGCAAAACCGTATCCCCAATTAAAGTTTAGAAACGTTATTATTAACATAATTTATTAGAGTTGTGCAAATTGTTTCCATTGAATATGTGCTGAATTACATAGTTGTTGAACATGTGTAACTTAAGAATCTATTATAATTGACCTACCATATACATGTGTAACATAAGAACCTATTATAATTGACCTACCATACACATGTGTAACATAAGAACCTATTATAATTGACCTACCATATACATGTGTAACATAAGAACCTATTATAATTGACCTACCATATACATGTGTAACATAAGAACCTATTATAATTGACCTACCATATACATGTGTAACATAAGAACCTATTATAATTGACCTACCATATACATGTGTAACATAAGAACCTATTATAATTGACCTACCATATACATGTGTAACATAAGAACCTATTATAATTGACCTAACATATACATGTGTAACATAAGAACCTATTATAATTGACCTACCATATACATGTGTAACATAAGAACCTATTATAATTGACCTACCATATACATGTGATGAGACATAGTGACCAGTTTATTCTTGACACCCAAATCATCTTGAAAACTTTAATTCGATGTGCTGCATTGTAATTTCCAAAAGAAATGATTTGGGACTCATTCAATGCAGAAAGGAAAATATTTGACAGCATACATACTTGTGTATAAATCAGGTACTATTTATACTTGTGTCCGAGTCAGGTACTGTACTTGTGTACAAGTCAGGTACTGTACATACTTGTGTATAAGTCAGGTACTGTGCATACTTGTGTATAAGTCAAGTACTGTACATACTTGTGTATAAGTCAGATACTGTAAGCATTTGTGTATAAATCAATTACTGTACATAATTGTGTATAAGTCAGGTACTGTAAATATTTGTGTACAAGTCCGGTACTGTACATACTTGTGTATAAGTCAGGTACTGTACATATTTGTGTATAAGTCAGATACTGTACATACTTGTGTATAAGTCAGGTACTGTACATACTTGTGTATAAGACAGACACTGTACATATTTGTGTAAATAAGTCAGGTACTGTACATACTTGTGTATAAGTCAGGTACTGTACATATTTGTGTAAATAAGTCAGGTACTGCACATACTTGTGTACAAGTCAGGTACTGTACATATTTGTGTATATAAGTCAGGTACTGTACATATTTGTGTATAAGTCAGGTACTGTACATACTTGTGTATAAGTCAGGTACTGTGCACACTTGTGTATAAGTCTGATCCAGCTGCAAACTTTATAAATCCCAATCTGTTTTCACATTATCTGCTGTAATATCTGAGTCTACACAGTATGTTAGGAGTAATCATTAGGAGTAATCATTAGGGAAAACAACATAGACTCTGATGTTCCAAAGGCTTTATATCACAGACAAATTTGATCTATCTAGTTTACAGTTGGACTACACTTCTAAGCAGGTATGTATGGTAAATCATATTGGTATTATTTATAAAATATCAGTACAGTTTCTAATTAATAATCCTAAGCTAAGTAAGCTATTTAGTTCTGTTGTATAGCAGCTATATTGAACAATAATGATGGATGTAATTTGTGTTGACCACAGGTATTTCAAACAGGTAATTTGTGTTGACCACTTGAATTTCAAACAAGTAATTTGTGTTGACCACATGTATTTCAAACAGGTATTTTAATTAGCAATGCATTATAGAACCTTGAGTATATGCTGAGTTTACCTGATTGTTCATTGATTGACAAACAGAGAGCAACTTTATCTTCTTCCCAGGCATTAAAACAAGTCAGGCAGGTCAAAGCAAAATCTTGCTCCACATTCCATGGTGGAGAGAGTCATGGATGTTCAAGTGGAACTGATAAACTGGTATTTAGGGAATTTTAATTATTGTTAATACTCAGAATTCCTCAACCACATGGCTGTTACTTCCATTCTAACATTAATCCTCATTCTCATAAATGACTGTTGTCCCCATTCTAAAAAAAAAACTGTTGTCCCCATTCTAAAACAATGTTGTCCCCATTCTAAAAAAAACTGGTGTCCCCATTCTAAAAAAACTTGTGTTCCCATTCTAAAAAAATTTGTGTTCCCATTCAAGCACATGACTTTTTTTCTCATTCTGACAAATGACTGTTGTCCCCAATTCAAATACATAATTCTTGTCTGCATTTCAAACACATTTTGCATCCCAGCTGTATGTTTGTAGGTTTCCTCCCATTCCACAGTTACTCCTGCAAGAATTCAAATTTAAAGTTTGAGAAGTCTCGCAAAAGAAATAAAATTCTCGCATGTTTTATATAATGGTGCATGATAACTATAATGAAAATTTAAACTCAATTTAAGTAGTTTTATATTCTACATCAAAATATACCCAATTCCATTAGCTTTATGACTTTACAAGGATTATACTGAAATCTGAAATTCTTGGAAAGTCAGCCACTGATAGGTAATCTTACCAAAGCAATGACTCCTTAAATAAAGGGGATAGCAATTTGTTATGACAGAGTACTGACAGCAGACAAGATATTGATGTCCTTCATAAAATGCTCCTGTCAAACTTGAAATGGGACTGCTGGTGAAACAGACTAACATGGCAGACATGCTGTTCGTGTTATTGAGGTAATGGACAATGATTGACCAAACAAAAAAAATATGATCCAAAATCATAACTAGCATGGTCAAAAACATTTGCATGGTTGAATTGGAACAAAAGATGTGGCATAACATGATGTATGTATCGGCACATTTGTTCGTAATATCAAGCGAACAAAAATGAATCTAGCATTACACTCATGAACCACCAGTCATGAATTTCACATTAATTACACTTATAAATTACACTCACAAATTACACAATTACACTCATAAATTACACATAAATGACACAATTACTTACAAATTAAACAATTACACTAATAAATTACACAGATAAATTACACTCACAAATTACACAATTACATTCATAAATTACACATAAATTACACAATTACACAATTAACCTCATAAATTACAATGATAAATTAGAGTTAATCAAAAATTACACATGAATCACTTTCATAAGTTACATATATAAATTGCACAAAAAGTACGCTTATAAAAAAAACATAAATTACACTCATAAATTTCACAACCACACTCACAAATTACCAATAAATTACTTAGATAAATTACAAATAACTTGCACTAATAAATTGCAAATTATTGGCAATTATGCTAAATTCAAAATATCAAGAAAAATGACCTGCCGTCTGTCAAAAAGGGTGCAAGGAGGAAAATATAGAGAGAATTAGTCAAGAAGGCCTTGTGATTAGAGCATCCGCCTCGGATGAAGGAGGTCGTGGGTTTGATCCCCAGCCAAGTCATACCAAAGACTTACAAAAATGGTACTAACAGCTGCCTCGCTTGGCACTCAGCATTAAGAGGTTAGTGTTAGGACTGGTCGACCTGGCGTAAATAATGTGATTGGGTGGGACATCATGCTACATGTCTGCGACATATGTCCCAACGCTACATAAAAATGGTAGTTAGTGCATTGTTCTTCATGATTCATCATAATTTTAAGACTCTCAATAATCTAGACTGGAGGCAGGAGACATTTGCTCAAAATTTTTAGTTCTTCATTACTACCATTTTTGTGTGAAATTTAAATTTATTAACTAATGTCTTGCGTTTGCATCTTCCTTTGTTTTCTAATTATTGTTTCTAAATACCAGAGAAACGTGAGAACGTCCCTCTTCGAGATCCAACATATGAATACTCAGGTATTACAGAAACTAAAGAATAACATGCTTGAAATATCTTTCTACTAAACTGTATTCTAGCATTAATCCTGTAGAAAATTACCATATTTCTTTTAAGAAATAACCATATTTATTTCCTAGTAAAATGCTTCTTTACTTTTCTTGAAAAGGAAAATAAAGCTAAATATCGGCACAGGACACACTTTGTCCACTTAATACTTCTTCTGGTTTTTAGGACCTTCCCAGAAATGCCAAAATAGAGAAGAAACATCACAATAATTACCTTAAGGGTTTAGTTGGATGAAATTCAGTGGCAAATAGAAATAGCTTGTTTAAGCTGATATTATTATTTCAGAATGGAATTATGACTGACCAGTCTTAAAAAAAATTGATAATCAGAAGCGTGATTTAGTTACGTATTCTATATTCACTTATGTTAGAAAATTGTAATGCCATGGTATGAATATTAGAAGAAATATGGTATCTGTTAATCATTGATATTTAGTCATTTTATGCATGACATTGATATTGCCTCACTGTGTGTATCATTTGACCATTGGTTAGAGGTTAGATCACTTCTCACTATACTATTACTACACTATTACTATTTTATTACTACATTATTACTACACTATTACTATACTATTACTACACTATTACTACTCTTACTACACTTACTACACTATTACTATACTATTACTACACTATTACTACACTATTACTATACTATTACTACACTATTACTACACTATTACTACTCTATTACTACTCCTACTACACCATTACTACTCTATTACTACTCAATTACTACACTATTAATACACTATTACTACACTATTACTACACTATTACTACTCTATTACTACTCTATTACTACACTATTACTACACTATTACTACTCTATTACTATACTATTACTATACTATTACTACTCTATTACTACACTATTACTACTCTATTACTACTATTACTACACCATTATTCCATTATTACACTATTACTACACTATTACTACAATATTACTATACTATTACTACACTATTACTACACTATTACTACTCTATTACTACTCCTACTACACCATTACTACTCTATTACTACTCAATTACTACACTATTAATACACTATTACTACACTATTACTACACTATTACTACTCTATTACTACTCTATTACTACACTATTACTACACTATTACTACTCTATTACTATACTATTACTAAACTATTACTACTCTATTACTACACTATTACTACTCTATTACTACTATTACTACACCATTATTCCATTATTACACTATTACTACACTATTACTACACTGTTACTAATAAAGTCACATTAAGCTAGTGTTTCACAATGCTATTACAGTGAAAAGTTGGTCAAATTCATTTACACAGACACTATTGCCTATGAAGTCACATAACTTGGTATGTAGTTGCACCATTATTGAAAACATCTTTTTCACATTTGGATCAAAGTACAAAGTTAAATACGATTCATATTATACAGCAAAATCTTCTTCTCACATGCAGGTAATACACTAACATGTCAAGCGACATACCCTAGCATATACTGTTAATTGAATAATTATATAAACAAATTTAGGTGACAATATCCTCTGCTATGGTTTTTTTTTCTGCTTGCAATAATCACCTTATGCAATTTCATGCTTGTGATATGTTACTTATTGTACTTAACCGCTTCAGTGGCCTAGTGGTTAGAGCGTCCACTGTGGAGGCGGGAGGTCGTGGGTTCAATCCCCGGCAGAGTCATACGAAAGACTTGCACAAATGCAACTAAGACCTTCCTTGCTTGGCACTCAGCATGTCTGCGGCATTATGCCCAGTGATAGACATCACTGTAAACTGCCTCAATGCAGACATCGTAGCGGTATGACTGAAAAATTGTTAAAGCTATGTTAAAAATCATAATCGCACACACACACTTATTGTACTTAAGTAATGTTTCATTTCTTCATTTTTGGTAATACACTAACATGTCAGGGGCCCCAAGTGGCAGAGTGGTTTAAAGCGCTGGCCGTTAAGGATCACTGCCATCTCACCGCTGTCTGCGTGGATTCGAGTCTCAGATTCGGCCAATGTGGGTATGTGAGAAAGCTTGCCAGTAGCTTCTCGTAGGTCGTGGTTCTTTCCGGGGTTTTCCGGGTTCTTCCTCCACCATTAATACTGGCCACCATGTTTAGCCTATATTGTGTTGATAAATGGCATTAAACCATAAAAAACAAATAAAACACTTAACATGTCAAGAGACATACCCTAGCATATACTGTTAATGCAATAATTATATAAACAAATTTAAGTGAAAATATTCTCTGCTATGTTGTTTTTGTTTCTTTTACAAGTAACACTTGCAATAACGAATTTTATGCATTTTCAAGTTTTTGATGTGTTACTTATTGTAATTAACTGCTCCAGTGGCCAAGTGGTTAAAGCGTCTGCTGCAGAAGCGGGAGGTCGTGATTTCGTTCTCTGGCTGAGTCATATCAAAGACTTAACGGCTAAAACACGATATTGGTGCTGAGAGTAGTCTCACTCACTTAAAAAATTGAAATGTTTGATCGAACATTTCAATGAAGCTCATTATATACCCTAGGGTGTCCCCTAGTCAGATCAAGTTAGATTTAGCTTGAACATGCATGCGATTTTGTTTAACCATTATTTCAATTCTGTGGTATAACAACAGTTACAGACACTACACTTGGTGTATAACATGCAAGAAAAACAGCATGAAAACTTTAAAACTTTATTTTTTTTAACAGTAACATCAGTAACAGGATATCAACATTTAAAGTAAACAACATGACTGGAAGTGGTAAACAACTTAATAACAAAATCAAAACACCTATGACAAAGGTATCACTTAGAAAAAAACCTAACCATGAAACTTTTGCATAACAAACATAAAAGACATAGAATAATCTTATTTAGGCATTTATCTAACACCAAGAAGAATATTTAAACAAACAAAATCATTAATACTGGCCAAAAGTATTGCAAACTTCCATAAGAGTCAGAAGTACATTGTCCATAAAATTGGTTACAGACACTACAAAACTATAGCATTTCAATACAGCTGCAGAACCATACATATCTCCATAAAATTCACTTCAAAAATAATTCAACATGAACACATTGACTAGAATTATTCATTAAATGAATGTTGATTAGTTAATAAAATGATAAAACCACATTGTAACAGGTATATGTCCAATACTTGTGTTAAAATTATGAACTGGTAAATAGCACTTGAAAGTTTAATACTAAATAGTGTTTGTAAGAGTAAAATATTGAAGTATAATGAATGTTCAATAAGTCATAGTCACTAAAGTATTGTTCAACCCAAGGTGCTGACTCAAACAGACCCATATGTGATTGATCTTAAGGTTACAGACACTAAACATTAAACCTTGACTTTATATTGTCATTTCAAATAGAAGTGCTTATGATTTTGTTCCAGATTGGACTTGAGCTTAGACAATTCAGCTGCATTAAACTTGAAATGATCCCTTTCATTGACTATTTGTGGAGCTTTTACCCTGTACAAGATAGCAACTAGAGCCTCTTGTGAATAATCATCTTTTTCAGGCCAAACATACATGTTGCCAGACTTTCTCATGTATTTAAGTCTAACTTCGTTATGAAGAATGTCTATTACTTCTGCTAAGTATACATCTAGAGGTCCCTTCTTTGGCTTAAGTCCTACAGCAACAAATTCTCCAGGGTGGTATTTCTCTATTGGTTTCTCTGTGTTGGTTGGTGCTTTTTTGTCAACTTTGATCTTCTTTGTCACAATGTTTTGTCTTTCTGTTGACTTCTGTTTCTTATTAGGCTTTTCGCTTGTTGCTGAGTTATGATCTTTCTGGTTACTTCCTTGTTTTCTTTTCTTGTCATTATTTTCTATTGTTGATGGATTCTTGTCTTTAAGTTGTTTTCCTTTCTGACTTAAATTATCTTTATTGAGTACTAACTTTCTCATTTCCCAGGCATTAACATTTTCGCTGAAGTTGCATCTCCCGTCAACCTTCATGCATTGCTCACAATAACAGCTCCGATTTCTTATGCTCAGTTCATAATCATTGCTTCCTGACTTTACAGCATGTAATTTTCTTGTACCTTGCAGTGTTTGCACATCAGTTTCTTCTCTATTTCTCTCAACATCTTTAACAAGGATGAACTCCCTTCTCGAAACTGTTTTAGCTTCATTATCTGTATTTTCCATTTTCAGTTTCTCTGTACAGAAATGATATACATCTTCTGCACAACCTATCACCTTTCTATTGCTGATTACAGCTCTGTAGCAAGCATTCTTGACTGTCGCACGGAGACCATCGCAAACACTCTTTCCATGTGATGTTTCGAAATAATTTCGTGTTACAGATGGCTTTTTCCTCAGACTTATGTCAGCAAAGGCTTTCTTCCCCTTATACTGGGCAGCACAGCCATCTGTCCACTCATGGATCTCCTCTACTTTCACACCTTTCTTCTTCAGAATTTCTATAGCTTTGTTCTCAAAAGTGATAGCTAAGTCTGCATCATGTTTGGTTTCTTCACTGATGCCAATAATGTCATGCTTTATCTTGAATTCTTTTTCTCCCTGTTTTTCTGTATAGTAACACATGATTGGATGTATTGTAACTTGGTTCCTGTCGAAGAATCCAGATTGTACTTCACTTTGAAAAACACACCCATAGTTCTCGGATGAAATTTAGACTTTACAAAACATACTTGTAATGAGTACGCAATATGCTTTCATACATAAGCAAACTGGAATAACCTGTAGATTCTTAAAGAAAAGTATCTGATTGAAAAAGAAATAGCATAAAACCTGATGATTATTCAATGTTCTAGCATTTACAATGATTGCACACTTTCCTTAATAATGTAAACAACAGTCGGGTCAATTCACATGTCTAGTAGTGTCTGTAACCATTTGACAATATCAGCAATGTATCCAATACTAAGTCTGAGCTCATTGAATTCTCATAATATTTCTGTTTGAATTTACTAGTCTAATGATATGGAATGCAAATATACTCAGTTTCAATTGCATATTATAAGAAATCACTGAAAATGTTGCCTGTTATCAGAAATCTAGATGAAAGAAACTATAAATATACCAAAATATTACAAATTGCAGACAGACAATATGTCAAAATTTAGCCTTACACATCAATACTGTAATAGGAAACATAATTTGGCTTCATTTTTTAAAAAAAAAACAGGGATAAAGTCATAGACAGTATAAAAAGGGGATATTGGTTACAGACACTACAATTTAAGAGTGTGGTTTACCAATTCAATACAAACTTAACAGAGTTGTTCCCAGAGGTTTGCTTTTGTCGTCATCCCATGTCTTAGGGATGTACCATGGTAAAGAACAGAAAAAGTAATTAGGCAGCTTCTTCTAGGATAAGAAATTCAGGTTACATTGTCTTGTAGTAAATTACTCAAACAGACAGTGCTGCAAGAATGATGCAATATTCAATCAAGAGAGTTATTGCATCACTTTTTTGCTCTTGGCTGCAGAGGTAAATAGATGATGCAACATTACATCACATAAGATGGAACTTTCTATTGAGAAAAACAATGTTTTAATGACAAGTAGAACAATACTTTTATCTTTCATTTTGATACCTGTTTGTGTAGTGTCTGTAACTTTTTTTTTATTGAGTTGCTGTTTTTTAATGGTACAATACAGCACCACCAATTTTGGCCAACTTGGACATCACATGGATACACATGAGCCTTTGTAGGATTTATACTTTTCCATAATGAAACAACAAAATTATTGCCATATAAACTTGTAAAGGTTACAGACACTACAAAATTTAGAACTGGAAAGTTTGACAAAGAATAAGCTCTCATTCGAATATCTTGGCTAGCCATGTGATTTAAATGGTTTTACTACTTATTATAATATAAAGTCGAGTTCTAGATGTCAATAAAAGTTATAATGAATGTTATTTTGTACAAAATGTTGGCATATAACAACAGATTAGTGTTTGAATTTCAGTGTTGAAACAAAACTTCTACTGACGGTATTTTGCTTATAAAATCCATAATATTTTACCGATTTCTTTAATTCAAGAAGCAATATTTGCAGGATAGAATTCCGCATAAAACCAGACCAATAAATGCATAATTTCAGTATGATATTTAGAGAATTCTCTATTTTATATTCAAGCTTTTTTCGAGTGAGACTACATAACGCTCAAACATGGCCATTTTTAGAGCTTCTTTCCATACATATCTCAACAATGGGTTACACTAACCTCTTGAAATTTTCAGGAAAGTAAGAGAGGTATATGCCAGGCTTACCAATCTTTAAAATTGGTTCATATCTTGTTTATTTTTTCTATTTCATGCATATAACATGAAAATTCCTTTATCAGCGCCAATACCGTGTTTTAGCCGATTGTATTTATAATAAGACATCCCCAAAAATGAAATAAATAAAGGAAGGTTAATTCTCTTAAAATATGCACTCGCCATTCACCAATATATCAGTTAACAATTTTTGACATGTAGTGTTGCGTGTAGTTCATCCGGGATGTATAAATGGTGTATGCATTAGCGATTGGTTAATGGAGAGATGTAGATGGCACAGCGGTTGTCAAAGATCAATCATTTTTATAACAGCGAGTTGTAAGTTGTACGTAGTATGTACGCATTCATTTATATCCGAAAAATGCAATATCCTAGCATAGTGGATTAGTTTCACGCGCAGCTGTTTGTGGTTTATTTGAGCTTCCATTTAATATTCGTTAAATAAGATGAACATTGTATTCTGCTGCTTGGTGGGTGAGTGGGCGGGTGTCGATCGTAATTTTGACCAATATGAATATTCTTCAAAGATGTTAACCATTGCTATAGATTTTAGCCGAACTGAAGGAAGATACTGAGCGTTATGAAACCCAAAACACCGATAGCAGATGTCAGCTTGGACATACAAATTAAAACATGGAATAAAATCTAAAATTACATTTTGTACACAATACGGGTTCAACATTCCTTGTTAGATAGATAACTGCCAAGATCACGTTTAGCGATGCCAGGCTCTGGATCTCCAAAATGGAGAAGCAACACGCGTATTATAATATGCTAGTCATGTTAATTGACATAAACCAGGGGTGGGCAAACATTTTCTACGGAGGGCAACATTGAAAACTTTATTGTTATCGAGGGGCCGCATATATATTTTGTCTACTTCACTTACAATTTACAACGTATGAAAATATGAATTGATGATAATAACTATGTATTTGTCATTTTATTTCACATTCACACTGTATTACACATGCACATTATATTTTAAAATACGAACTTGACACAGTTTCTAATTTGGTAATAAGATTTTACTATTCATAATTATTTCAACAAAAGTTTACTGTAGTAGTTCTGGAATGAATCGGCTAAGCAGGTTATAGTTGTGTGGGGTGACACCTTTATTCATAACCTTTATGCTCCACCAACTTTTATGAAATGTTTTTGTTGGAATAATCTATAGATCATTCTCATAACACGTGCTAGGATTTTCAGACAAGAAAAAGCTTGCTCACAGATGTATGTGGACCCAAATAGTGACAAAAGTTTGTCGGCAAAGTTTATTAAGTGTGGAAATGCTGCTGCTGACAAAGATCCATAAAACTCCAGCAGAAGAACTGACTTGAACTTCTCCTTCAAATCATAATCTGCTTGTAGGTCAAGCAGCTCCAACTGTATATCCTCTGGGGCTGAATCAGCTTCTGCACTAAATGGCGAACTGAGGATATTGAAGAGTGGTTCCAAGTTCTTGAAGTCTTGGAACCTCCTTTCAAATTCCACAACCAAGGCATCCAACTGAGCCTTATACCTGTCAGCCATTTCACCACAAACGGTTTTCTGTTTCAAAAAAGGGAAATGGCAAAACCTGCTTTCACCTGCCTGCCTGGAGAACAGGGAGAGTTTTGCCTGAAATGATTTATCATGCACATACATTTCATGTGCAAACAAGCTATTGCCCTGAAGTTTAACATTCAGTTCATTCAACATTTCCATAATGGTTTGTGGGTGTAGTACGTCTACCATATTTTTTGCATGTCCCTGAAGATGAAAAGGAAAAGCATTCAAAATCTTATCATCTGACAATTCATAAAACCTAGCCCATTGTACAAAATGTTCTAACCATTTAACAGGATTCTGAGATTGATCACCATTAAAAACATCTAATTTAATAGCTGAGGACATACCTGTTTGTGTGAATCTGTTGTCTCCGGAATGAATACGGGTCCTTGAGAAATGTTCATAGTCTGACACGGGTAATGTTTTATTAAGTTCAGGCACACAGTTTGGTTGGATTGTTTCACTTGTTGGGTCACACGTCCGAATGTTGAGGTGAGATCAAAATCAGGCTTGCGTGGGGTCACTACTGGTAGACTGGGCGTTGGATCCGTTGAATCGAGGTCAGGAGGAGGTAGAATCACTGGTGCTGGACTAGGAGTGGTAAGAATGCTGGTAGCGTTGGTCAGGGTCGTCTGTAGAGTAGACGAAGGAGGGTAGATCGTTACTGGTGAAGTATATGTTAAAGCTGTCGTGTCCAATAGCAGGGAGGTCGTTGGAAATGTACAAGGCTCTTCGGAATGTAGTGGTGCTGTTGCTCTGGGAGTCGAAGTAAGGCTGGGCGGAGTGAAGTCGGAATGTCGATGTAGTTCTGGAATGAGTCTGCTACGCAGGTTATAGTTGTGTGGGGTGACACCTTTATTCATAACTTTTATGCTCCACCAACTTTTATGAAATGTTTTTGTTGGAATAATCTATAGATCAACCTCATAACACATGCTAGGATTTTCAGACAAGAACAAGCTTGCTCACAGATGTATGTGGACCCAAATAGTGACACCTTTATTCATAACTTTTATGCTCCACCAACTTTTATGAAATGTTTTTGTTGGAATAATCTATAGATCAATCTCATAAACACATGCTAGGAATTCAGGACGATAGAAAGAAGAGAAGAATGAGTTCCTAGATAAAGGATGTCACATGATGATGAAATGTCTAGGGAATCGGGTACGGAATCGTATGAGACTCTTGCTGGCACGGAAAACCTTATTTATGATGTTAGTCCACTAATGTCGCTTTTTCAAAGAATCTTCTCAATAACGTTTATGAAATAATTCTCTCAAAAGAAAAAGTCACTCATAACGGTGTAGATACGGCTACATCTTTGAGAGAGAGAGAGAGATAAGAAAGAGTTCAGGCTCTCTTAAGAAAGCGTCGCCGCGATGATAAGACAGCTACATAGTTTGTTTACCTGGAATAAAGAAGTCAGAATCTTTTTTCTGCTGATACGGAAAACTGAATCTGACCTGATTTGCGCATCGGCCAGATTCAGGGTTAGACAAGGTCATACCCTCCACGTATCAGTCAGAAAAACGCTCACTCCTTCTCCCAAGAAACAACCGGTTCCAGCAGGTGGAAACCACTTTATCTTACGTCATAAGACTTAATTTTGTAGTTATTTATATTCGTGACCAAATATGGATATCCGTTAGTTGAAGCCATTTTATTTCTGTGTCGTCCAGAAGATTCTTAGAGAATTTTACTCCACTTTTATTAACCGAATTGGACTGGAGCCAATGACTAGGTTACGGAACATATTTTTACTGATGGAACCTAGAAACTATAGTTGAGTCGGCAAATGTTATACAATCTCACAACACTGTACATTAGCAAGATTCTGATGTTATGTAGTATAGTTACATACATTGCCTTTTTCCACTTTGCTCAGCAACCATTTTTATTTTATATAGTTGTGTTACAAAAACAAATGAAATTACCTTTAATATCTTTTAGAATATAAACAAATAAAACATTACTTTAATACAATTTAAAGAAAATAACAATCTTATTAATGTTACTAAAAAATCATTTCCTAACAATGCTGTTATTTAACTTCCAATAGCTTTTTTCCCATTTAATAAATACATAAGCTTTGTAATCTAAAGTTATCATTTTGTGATCCGCAACTTTCTTATCTGTGATATCACATCTTACTATATTCTTATTCTTTTGTAATATATAAAAGTGGTCGATTCTAGATTTTATATTGGTATTTAGATATTGATAAGTGAAGTCTATTGTATTAGGTTTCAAATGACGATAAGCATCTATTATGTTCTTATTATAAATATAATTGTTAAGAGCTGTAATTTGTCTCGGGTATTTTTTTCAAATTGGATCTGTCAATACTTTCTTTACATGCATTAAAGTCCCCACAAATAATTAAATCTTCGTGGTTAAATTCTGAGGCATAAGTGCTGAGACTCTCATAGTATTGTAGTTTTTCTTCGTTTTTTGCTGGAGCATATATATTGATTATGCGTGTTTTGTTAATTTCAATGTATATCAATCTGTCTTTCAAGTTTCTGGAGTTTCTTGTAATTTCCAATTGTTTTGAAGAATTTTATTGATTCTTATAAAACCAACTCCTGAGAATTTTTCAGAAGGGTTTATTTTGCCCAAAAATAAAGCATCTAAATTATCTTCAATTTGGTTTATAGCTTTTTTGTTAATTGTGTGTAGCTCTTGAATGGCTACAACATCAAAATCGGTGATGAATTTCATTAATTTTTGAGTTTTTTCTACAGATATTCTTCCTATATTTACGGAGGCTAGTTTTATACTAGGAGTATCAGCCATTATGTATGCTGCGGGCACCTCCTTCTCTCATGCCCGGTTTTGTTGCACATACCACAGTCTGATATTTATCCATAATACCAGGTTTGTACCTTTTATCCAAACACGTCCATTTGCAGCACCAAAGATTTTATCAGTACCCAGCAAAAAGTGAAATAGATAAAAACTATACAAGTAACAAATAAATATAAAACCAATTATAGATAATTTTTCCATTGTATTTATAATAAGAGAACCCAAAAAAATGAAATAAATAAAGGAAGGTTAATTCTCTTAAAATATGCACTCACCATTCACCAATATATGTTAGCAATTTTTGACATGTAGTGTTGCGTATAGTTCATCCGGGATGTATAAATGGTGTATACATTTGCGATTGGTTAATGGCATGATGTAGATGGCACAGCGGTCGTCAAAGGCAAATCATTTTTATAACAGCGAGTTGTAAGTTGTACGTATTACTTGCACTAAGCTCTCTGTACTGTACAGACGTGTTTATCGCAGCTCTCTGAAAACCTTATACTCACGCCTTATAGGAACCTGTTACCTGTTTTCGGCTGCCACGGTTTCACAGTGAATCCCGGATAGCAAGTACCATACCATTCTGCAAGTCAAGTAACCAGCTTTTTCAAGAGGGATACAGATTTGATAACAAGATATTCTATCAGGCTGCACATCGAATTAAGGTAAATTGTTAAACCTACGGGTACAAATTGAGTGCCGTTGACTTAGTTTCTAAACAAAGCCCTAACAACTAATAATCACTATTAAATACAGACTACTACAGTTACTATATAACTTAGTCTATAACAAAACATAAATATTAGAATATTATTCAATTTATTCTCATCTCATAAATATTAGAATATAAATTCTTCAAATACTTTCAATAGCATTAATCAAAATGAATAGAGATAACATCAAACTCGCAGCTTTGGTCAAATCTGGACTTCCTAAGCCCATCCAAACAAATGTGGCAGACAAAATTGGTGTTATTGATGTTACACCTCAACCAAATAAGAGGTCAGTACAAATCAAGCAACTAAATTTTCTAACATCGCCTGAATATCGCCTAAGAAAAGAGCAGGCGGACAAACTAAATCCTCTTTCTCCCGTTAGATTTAATCTGGGGGACAATTTTGTCAATGAAATAACCACCAAATCAAAGAAAAACAAACCAGTAGGCATTAAAATTATTGATGTTTCAAACACACAAAACCTTGATGATACTCTGCCTTTCGATACACCCACCCCCCTCTTCGCTAATTCGAACAAAACTCAGCCCATACAAAAGGTAGGGATTAAAATTGATAAGGCACAAACTACCAAAGCACCGCTCGACTCTACACAAATGATAGAGGACAAATCTATGCAGGCCGGAACCAAATTTCACCAGCCTAAATTTACCTACGCTCAAATAGTTAAAACTAACAGAAAAGTAGGTCAAATCAAGGCAGACAAGGCTACATTGTATCATAGTAGCCAGATCTCAGAAACATCTGGTAGTAATAAAGACAGCAAAGTAGCTATAACTCAACAAATTAAAATGAATAGGATAATGGTAGGAAAAACGAAACTAGCTAATAGTTTCGGAAAATACTTCCCCCTGCGGGTTCGGGGTTGTAGAATTGACCCGACGTGCCTCGCCACGTGTCGTAAAAGGCGACTAAGTAGAGGCGACCCGTGTCGGAGGAGGAAAGGATCCTGGTAGTTGAGCGGAGGCTTTTCCGATGCAATACACTACTTTGGCCTCTACTTCTCTTAGACGGGTGGTCGAGATGGGCCCGGTCTCGACAAATCGGCTGGTCACGCCGAGCACTAGGAGGTCTTTCTTTACTAGCTCACGTTCTATATCTTTCTTGTATCTCTCTTGATACCACCGTTGCCCCTTCATTCTAGCTTTCATTTTCCCAAGTACTAGAGGACCTCCTAGATAGCGGTGGCTTAACGGGTCAATCGGGAGGTAATTTTGCCGATCCTTGGTAATTTTATCTAACGAGTATAGCATCTGTGTATCCCTGGCACTTGAAAAGTGTCCCCTTGTTGGGCTCCGTGGTGGGCGGGGAGCATGGGTGCTGAAACTTTAAAACAAAATCATGGAAAATTCAAAAAAAAATCAAAACAAACGAACAAAACCACTATCTGACTCTGATGAAGAACCATGTGGTGTGGAGTCATTCCCACGCTTCATGGTCATACAGTCAACAGATACTGAAAAACCAATTACAGCACTATCTCCTTTTGTAATTGAGAAAACGTTGATGGGTTTAATCGGCACACCAAAAGGTGTCAAGAAATTGAAATCGGGCTGTCTTCTCGTTGAATGTGAGCGAAGGGGTCAATCAGAAAATCTAAAAAAGATGAAAACATTCTTTGACATTCCAGTGACCTCATTCGCTCACACTTCCTTAAATACGTCCAAAGGCGTGATGCGGTGTCGTGACTTGGCTGGAGTCAACGACGCAGATATCATCGAAGGGATGAAACATGAAGGTGTCACTGCAGTGCGTAGAATACGTATTAAACGTAATAACAACCTGCAGGACACCAACACGTTTGTACTCACCTTTAATAAACCAATTGTGCCCAAAGTGGTCAAGGTTGGGTTTTTGCAAGTAAAGGTTGAGATCTATATTCCAAACCCCCTTCGATGCTATAAGTGTCAAAAATACGGCCATCACGAAGATCGATGTTCCAGAGCCAAGGTATGTGGCCGATGCGGAGAACACTCTCATCAGGAAGCTGATTGTAGAGCAACTCCGCATTGTGTCAACTGTGGCAAGGAACATCACGCCAGTTCCAAAGATTGTGATACATGGAAACAGGAGAAGGAAATTCAGAGGGTAAAGTTTACCTCGAACATACCCTACCCAGAGGCCAGAAAACTTGTCCAGGCGAAAACATCCCTTCCTGGTCCATCCTTTTCCACAGTCTTAAAACACAATCCAAAAAGCACGAAGGACGCCCAAACACAGACGGATCAGCCCGATTCAACCACAAGTACCAATATCCCTAATTATAAGCCACAGAAAAGCACAACATCAACTCAGACAACTTTTAATAACAATCCACCACCAAAATCACCAAAACAGAAACAAAAAGCAAAAACAAATAAACCGCAAAAGGGGTCAGATGACCCCATTAAACTCTACAACAGGTTTGGAGAGATTGAGAGCATGGATGCAGAAGAAACTGCTCCATGTACTCAAAGTAGTTCCAAACCTAATAAAACTAAATATACTCCCGTACTTCCTCCAGACAAATAACAACACATGCTTCCATCGCGAATAGTCTAACCTAGTTCCAGAATCTCCAGCATAACATTAGAATGAAGAACACCATCATACAATGGAACTGTCGAGGACTTAAAGCTAACTACAATGATATTCTTCTGCTTTTAAATGAACACGATCCTGCTGTACTATGTTTACAGGAAACATTCCTGAAAGAGACCGATAAAATTACTTTTAAAAACTTTTCCCTGTTTAATGCGTACTTTCAAAACGCAGACAGGGCCTCAGGAGGAGTCTCTATAGCTGTGAACAATAGAGCCCCTCACAGAGTCATTCCTTTAAACACAAATTTACAAGCCATTGCTGTAAGTGTCACTCTACATCGAGTGATTACTTTTTGTTCCATTTACTTACCACCAAACACCAACCTAGTACAAAAGGAATTAGACAATCTTGTTGAACAACTTCCCGCGCCCTTCGTTTTACTTGGGGATTTTAATGCCCATAACATTTTATGGGGATCAAATCAAATAAACGACAGAGGCCATAAAATAGAAGATTTCATTTCTAGACACGATCTGTGTCTATATAACACTAATTCACCAACATATTTACACCCAGGAACCGGTACGTACACATGCATAGATTTGACAATTTGCTCTCCCTCACTGCTTTTGGACTATGAATGGAAGGTCGCTGATGACCTTCACAGCAGTGATCACTTTCCAATCACTCTTGAAAATAACACTAAAATTGATGATACAATTCCACAATGGAATATAAAGAAGGCCGATTGGGCTATGTTTGAAGCATTATGTAAAACTAGACTAAATAATGATACAGTATTAAACGCTGTTAATCCTATACAGCAATTTACCTCCGTTCTAATTTCAATTGCAGATGAATCTATTCCCAAGTCCTCAACGAACAGTAAGAGATCGCAAAAACCTTGGGTAACCAAGGAATGCAAAGAAGCCATTAGACAACGCCGAGAAGCACTAAAAACATTCAACACTCGTCCAACGCCCGAAAATTTAAATAAATATCGTATTGCCCGGGCTAAAACTCGACGCACAATCAAAGAATGTAAGCGTGCATCCTGGAAGAAATATATTTCTTCTTTAAACTCTCGTTCCTCAATGAAACAAGTTTGGGATACTATTCGGAAAATAAATGGAAAAAGGAAACACAATTCTATTCGACACCTAAAAATAAACAATATCAATTTCAGTTCGAAACGTGACATAACAAATATTCTTGCCGATAGTTTTTCGAAAAACTCATCATCATCTAATTATTCAGATGCCTTTAGAAGATTAAAATCTCAAAAAGAAAAGTCACGTTTAAAATTTACATCGAACAACACTGAAAATTATAACCAGCTGTTTTCTTTATTGGAGCTTAGGGAGGCATTAGACAAGGCCCATGATACATCCGCTGGGCCTGACGAAGTACATTACCAGTTCTTGAAACACCTCCCAGAATCTTCTCTGACATTGCTTCTTAAAATCTTTAATGATTTATGGATTGCTGGTAATGTACCTAAGAGCTGGAAAGAAGCAACAGTGATACCGATTCCCAAACCAGACAAAGATAACGAAGATCCTAACAGCTATCGGCCTATTGCATTGACAAGCTGCATATGCAAAACAATGGAACGAATGATTAATTCTCGGCTTGTATGGTACTTGGAAAGTAATAATTTAATTTCTCCTTTCCAAAGTGGCTTCCGTTCTGGTCGTAGTACTAACGATCCTCTGGTTAGACTGGAAACATTTATTCGCGATGCATTTATCAAGAAGGAACATTTAGTAGCGGTCTTCTTTGATTTAGAAAAGGCCTATGATACAACATGGAAGTACGGGATACTAAATGACCTGCACGATCTAGGTCTAAAAGGCCGTCTGCCCGCTTTCATCTCCAGTTTTCTCTCCGACAGAGAATTCAAAGTACGCGTGGGCTCTACCCTCTCCGACATGCACCAGCAAGAGATGGGTGTGCCCCAGGGCAGTATTTTATCTGTGACGCTATTTAATATCAAAATCAATAGCATCACTAAGTGCTTAACTCCCGGTGTGGACTGCTCTTTATATGTAGACGATTTTTTAATTTGTTATCGATCAAAGCACATGCATACAATTGAAAGGCAACTTCAACAAAATATCAATAAGATCCACCATTGGGCCAGTAATAATGGTTTTAAATTCTCTAAATCGAAAACAGTATGCATGCATTTCTGTCAATTGCGAAGACATCATGATGACCCTAAACTCACTCTGGACGGAACACTTATTCCAGTTGTTGAGGAAACAAAGTTTTTGGGTATTATCTTCGACAGAAAGCTGACTTTTATACCACACATCAAGAATTTAAAAGCTAAATGTTTAAAAGCTTTAAATTTACTAAAAGTAATTGCGCACACTGACTGGGGTGCTGATAAAAAAGTACTCCTTAATTTGTATAGAACATTTATCCGTTCTATACTAGACTATGGATGCATTGTTTATGGTTCAGCTAGGAAGTCTTATTTGAAAATGCTTGATCCAATTCATCATCAAGGAATAAGACTCGCTCTAGGAGCATTTAAGACATCTCCATGTGAAAGCCTTCTCGCGGAAGCGAATGAGCCACCACTATCACTTCGCAGAGAAATGCTTTCTGCACAATACGCTCTTAAATTAAGATCAAACCCTCGGAACCATGCTTTTTCGGCTGTATTTCAACCAAAATACAAAACTTTATACGAAAACAAACCAAATGCCATACCTTCATTTGGCATTAGAATATCATCCAGCCTCGACAATATCAAAAGTAATTTCTCTACAATTCAGAAAACGTTTGTCTCGAAAACACCACCTTGGCTACTTAAGCAACCCAAAGTGATTTTTACGTTACACGATGGGAATAAATCTGAGACCAACCCTGCCATATTCCTGAACTCTTATCATGAACTTCTCAACGATTTTACAAATTACACTAAATTTTATACTGATGGATCAAAGGTTGATGAAAAGGCTGCTGCAGCCTTCGTTAGTGGCAAGCACATAACCAAAGTGCGCTTGCCAAACAATGCGTCCATTTTTTCAGCGGAAATCAGAGCAATAGACCTTGCTCTCAAATTTATCGAAGAGAAACGCGTCTTAAATAGTGTTATCTTCTGTGACTCTTTATGAGTGCTTCAGTCGCTACACAATAGAAAACTGGATAATCCATTATTAGTCCATCTCCTCGTCAAAAATACAACGCTTAGTACCTCCAACAATATAGTATACTGTTGGTTACCTAGCCATATTGGTATTAGAGGTAATGAAGAAGCAGACCGTGCTGCTAAGATGGCTCTATCCCAAGAACCATCAGATTTTAAACTACCGTTTACTGATTTTAAACCTTGTATCAAAAGGTACCTGCGTCAGAAGTGGCAGACGTCATGGGATCATACAGTCAACAACAAACTTCATGCCATCAAACCAACCCTGGGGGAATGGACTCCTTCCTACAGAACTATCCGTAGGGAGGAGACTGTCATTGCAAGACTCAGAATCGGTCATTCATACATAACCCACTCCCACATACTAAAAGGTGAAGATCCACCAGAGTGAGTCTCTTGCAATGAACCATTCACTGTTAAACACTTCATGACCGAGTGTTCCGACCTGCAACCTACACGTGCTAAGTACTATAATGTACATGACATGAAGGAACTTTTTGATACTGTATCTATCACTTGTATTTTAGATTTCCTGAAGGAAGTAAATCTTTATCTTAAACTTTAACTTGTATGTCATCACCTAGTGCATTTTTATTTAATGCAAATATCACCTCTTATTTACAACATATTTTCATCAACATACACCATTTACATCTCCCGTTGATTGGGAAGCTTCATATTTTACTGTTACCAACAACTTACAATTTTATATTGAACTATTTTTTTTATATCGCTGGTCGATATTAAACCTTTAGTATTTTTAACCATGTTTAAATACAACCTGTTGTATGGCGCTAAATAGCCTAAAAGTGCTGGTGCGCCGTTAAATATCAATCAATCAATCAATCGGAAAATACTTAGGACCATTCCCTCACAATATTAACTGTTTTATATGTAATCAAGTAGAAGATTTGGATCATATTTTTAATAGATGCCTTAATAATACAACATATAGAAATATCTTTAAAAATAAACTAAAAATAAGCAAAACAACTAAATTATATCCAAAATTTCTAGATCTAAAGCAGCCAAATATGCAATTGGTTACTAATTATACTATGGACTTTATCACTAACTCAAATCTAATGCATAAAATATAATAATGAAGAAACATGCATTTTATAATACAAAATAGAGTTATATAGAAGATAACACACCTCCTCTATACAAATCTAACATGGAACACAGAACATGTGAGTAGAACCAAATGTTCCCTTCGTCATTCAAATGAACACCATCAATATGCATGAACCTCCTACGAAATCCGGAGGGTTGACATAGAATAATCCGATCTTCTCCAAATAGAGCTCTGGCCAAACGACGGTTCACGTCCCGGCACTTACGACTATAGTATTGGACAGTCATTCCTCTTGGCCTTAAACGAGGCAAAAGGTTCCCAACACACACATATTGCACTCCATGCCTTATCAAAATACGGCAAATTGATATCAAATCACCCACTATGGACGTAGGATCCCGTCGACCAATATCGTTCTCCCCTAATTTGATGTAAACAACATTGGGCAATGGATCCAATACTGGCATACTACGTAGAAAACTCGAGCAACATGCTCCAGGGCGCCCATCAAAATTTATCATCATATCTTCTGGCTGATGACATGCTTCTCCCAGCCAATTCAATCTTTCTATTCTCTTTACAAAGCTGTGTCCAAGCAACAGAAAACTCATTTTGCAACTGTACTGCAAACCAGTATAACTAGCTTAAAATATACCCCAAGGAAATATCCATAAAGTATCAAATTACTACCATACAAACTACCGTATATTACTATGAAAAAAGCGTATTGATAAAATTACCGTACATTAACGTATAAAAAGCGAGCTAAAAGAAATAATAATAATTACCATATTTTACTCACAAATAAAGTTATTAAATTAAAAATAGGAAAATCTTAGGCAAATAATAACAAAATATAACCCAAAATAGCTTAAAATAATAAATGGCCTGTGACTCTGATTGAAACATTATAGGGGTGGGTATAGATAATTAGTTCATAATGAGCTAACACGTTGTCACGAGTCTATATCTGCTTATTATGGTGCTCTACAGAGATCATCGCTTGAACTGTCAAGTAATTGTTAAATTAAAAATAGGAAAATCTTAGGCAAATAATAACAAAATATAAATCAAAATAGCTTAAAATATTAAATGGCCTGTGACTCTGATTGAAACATTATAATATAGATAATTAGTTCATAATGAACTAACACGTTGTCACGAGTCTATATCTGCTTATTATGGTGCGATACAGAGGTTACCGCTATAATATACTTATGATTTTCAACTGGCCTGTGACTCTGACTGAACTATGATATGGGTGGGTGTAGATAAGGAGTTCATAATGAGCTTTTCGTTTATCACGGACCTACACCCATCTCATGGCGTGCTCTACAGAGATCACCGCTTGAACTGTCAGACAATTAAAACTTCAAACTTTATTTGCAACTGTAGTCTGTAATCAGAATCACTAACATCTTACTTACCACTTCCAACTTAGAACAAGTCATTGGCACTTGATATTCAAAAAGCATAATAAACTTTCTACAAAAAGTGGACAGCTTAGGAATATCAACGGAGTTCATGGTGCTATCTCTGAAGTCGGTGGAAACGTGGAGGACGGACTACAGATTCATAGGAATATCAAACAGCCCTTTTCAGGGCTATTAGACTTAATTTTAGTTATATTTGTTTTTTAATTTTAAGTTTCTGTTACTGTTAATTACTTGTTTGTATCACAACTTCTTGTTGCATGACATTTAATAATACTGTTTGTTTAAAGTTAACTAATGTGATAATAGCCTTGTCCGTAAATAATTACATGTTATTGTTGTTTTACTAATACTACATGTAGACATTTCAATTGTTAAATAGTTCTAATTTTGGCTATTCTTTATTATTGTTCTTGTTCCGTTCTCTTTTTTCAATTCTTATTCATTGTTCTTGTTGGTTTTATTCTTGTTACTTATTCTTAATAATTAATTGCTTTATACTATTGTATCTAATATAATTGTTAAATGTTATTGTTGTACTTGTCTTGTAATGTTACTTTTCCTCCCCTCTGTGATTCTTGGGAATAGGGGAAGGCTGGTGAAACAGTAGGGACACAGGTCTTTTCTATTCAGATCGCCTGGATAGGTGTACGCACATGTATACAGTCAGGTGTACCTCTGTGTCTAATCCTATCAGTCTCTCTGGGAAGCTAGTGTTGACTCATTTCCCTTCTCTCTCTAAAAATCTCTATGTCCTTGTCTTGTTAAATGTTTATTTTCTATAGTGAATTCTCAACTCGATTGGTAACAGAGAATTCCATTTGGCTGACCAAACTTTAACCTCTAATATGACCTTTTTGGACCACACCCAATCAAAATTTAAAACTCAAATAAACTACCAAGAACAAACTTACATAGTCACTTTGACACATTCGTGTAGGTATTTTGTTTTTTTTTTCTTAGGGTAAAGGTTCCTCAAAGGAATTTTTACTGATAGGATGGTGGCGATTATATAGTACACTAAGTACTTACGTTAGGGCATAGTGATAAGTGTTAGGAAATTCGTAACTTGTAAAGCTTGACGCAATTACACAGGTGGCTTACACATAATTGGTATAGGGCCTCCACTAGAAAAACTGGATTAAATTAAAATCAATCAACAGGGATTGCAACCTCATAGACACATACGCATACATTGCAAACACTCACTATGACTATATTAGAATATATAAGGTAGTCTTAATCCAGGACTATCAGACCCCCGCAACACAATTTTGCAATAGTAGCGAGATAGTAATAACATCGAAATAATACACAACACAACAATATAGCATATTCATCTTTACATGTCTTATGGGGTTGCAAATATTAAAATAAGGGTGTGGGCCTTTGGCTCTCCTCTGGTTTGTTCGTTTCTCGGGTCCGGATGTGCGTTCGCTGCCTCTGCGTGTGGGACGATGGTTGCAGTACCTTGGATGGACCCTTTGACCTTGGCCTTTTCCGCCCTTGCCTCTTCCGGACATGCCATTACTAACGAAGTGTGTTAACTTCCCTTCGTTACCATTACTACTACGATTGGTATCTAGAATAGGGGTGGGTGTGTGTAGCACCATTCCTACCCACCCTATAGGCTTTCACTTTCCCTGTTAGTTACTTTTTAGTAATACAGCGAAATGCCTAACACTGATTAAATAATAGTGCAATTAAGCACTTAAATCCTAAGGAGAGGGAGTGCTTCTTCCCCTCTTCGAGGGAACCAAAATGGACATCGATATGGTGTCTATAAAAGCTGCACATATGTCTCTAGTAGACGGTTGCAGCTATAAAACAAACAAGCAAGCAAGAAATGTACAACTTATAGAGAGCTCCCCCCCCCCGCCTACAAAGGAAAGGGAAAACAGGCGTTAAACCCCAAGCATCAAAAACCTGCAAAAAACTCAAAAGTTACAAACCAAAATCAAAATAAAGTAAGCTCATACTCCACCAAAACAATTAAACATTATCATAATGTGGATATGACAGTGTTTTTGAAGGGCAAAACTAGCAAATTTTTTGACCTCACAACCATCAGTATTGCTAAGGCATTACTGAAAATTCATTCAGGGCAATGTAAGATTATACGCCCTAAAACAAATTACATAATATTGCATTGTAGCACAAGAGCACAAGCTGCTAAATTTCTGGAAACAAATAGACTTTGCGGCATGCTAGTCATTATGGAGCTGCACAAAAAAGCTAAAATCTGTCAAGCTACTAAAAACAAAAGCAACAACAACAACAACACTGACAACAATGATGGACTAAAAGTAAATGAAGTAAAACAAGATCAAAAACAAAGTGAAAGAAAACAGCAGGAACAACAACAACAACAAAAAGAAATGAAGCAGCCAAAGCAACAACATCAACAACAACAACAAATTAGACCAATAAAATACAAGGCTGTATTTAAACTTAAGGGACAACTAGCAACGTGCACCACTCAGCAACTTAAAGATAAAATCACACAAGCAGGAAATAAAATTGATAAACTCTATAAAATAGGTAAACAAGAAATTAGAGCTCAAAGTGTGGTGGTTGTTGAATCAACAGCACCAATTCCAACATTAATTAAAGTAGGACCTCTGGGTATTCGGCGTAGAACCCAACCATTCGTGAACAAAGTACGATTCTGTACTAATTGCCAACATTGGGGCCATTATAAGGTCGCTTGTACCTTCAAACACAGATGTGAAAATTGCGGGGGACCACATACAGGGCAATGTAAACGAGAACAGCCTAAATGTGTCAACTGTAAGGGAGATCACCCCTCTAACTCCAATAAATGTAGTGCTGCGATCCTTGAAAACGAGGTCATAACCCTTATGAACTCGTCCAACTGTGATTACATTACAGCAAGACAAAAAATAAACCTTAAAAAACAAAACACTAAAAATCAAAATAAGCAGGAAAAGACAACTCCTGCTCCTATACCAACACAAATTGACAAACCTATTGAAATATTTGAGAATATAAAAACAACAACCTCTACTCAAACAGAAAACTCAATAGACCTCACAAACAATTTGGGTTTAAACGCAATTGGACATGCAATTTATGAAATAGGTCGTTACATTAGTAACGCACAAAATAAAAACATTAGTTATTTATCCACCCTCACGAACGGGCTCCATGCTCTTATCCAACATGTAGAGGAGGGTATAAAATCAGGAAAGCTATTAAACCAACATGAATAACACGACACAAGTAGTAACAAATTCTCACTTTAATAACACAAATTTGGTTATATGGCAATGGAATTCGCGTAGTTTAGTGCTTAATATTAATGAACTAAAACTAATTAACACACTAATAAAACCAGATATAATTTGTATTCAGGAAACCAAAATATCAAATAAAACTAAAACATTGCCAGCCATTGTAGGATACTCTCCTGGATTTTTTCAACATAGGAATGAAGGTCAAGGTGGGGGACTGGTTATATACATTAATAATAACATCCCCTTAGCAACAATAGTTCCAATTAATTTACAAGCAATAAATAACTCTAAAATAGAAGTACAAGCTGTACAACTTAATACAGGTAAACTTAAATTTATATTATATAACTTTTATGATCCAGGTGACATTAAATTAACTCACCAATTAGCGCTGAAAGCGCTTAATCTACATATAGGGCAAAATGAAGTTATGGTGTTAGGCGATTTCAACTCTCACAATATAATATGGGGTAGTGAAGCAACAAATATTAGAGGTAAAACTGTACAAAATTGGATCAATAAAACAAAACTGGTACTACTTAATGATGGTACTCAAACAAGACTTAATCCGGTAGATGGCACCTTAGCAGCCTTAGATCTAACACTATCCACTCCCAAACTCGCTCAATTAGCAACATGGAGTGTTGATCAAGAAGACAGTATGGGCAGTGATCATTTTCTCATAATAACCACATTACAAAACTCTGCTCAACTGGAAAATAGTAGTAAAATCCCAAAATGGAACTATAAAAAAGCGGACTGGACTAAATTTCAACAAAATATTGAAAATGAAAATATAGATCAATACTATGATAATATAATTAATGCTATTACAAGGGCAGCTAATGCTTCAATGCCAAAAACAAAAGGCAATCCTAATAAACTTAGAGTCCCTTGATGGAATAATGAAATCAGTGCAATGAGAAAAAAAAAAAGAAAAGCGCTTAATAAGTTTAAACGCACCCATAACACACAACATTTTAAAGAATATCAAAAAATAGAAACTGAACTTAAAAAAACTATTAAAAAAGCTAAAGAAGATACTTGGAAACAATATTGCAGTACCTTAAACTAAAAAACTAACTCAAAACAAGTATGGGATCAAATTAGAGTAATAAGAGGCAAACATACAAATAATACCCCAAAAATTAATAATACTAATAATTATAAAGAGCAAGCTGACTCACTAGCAAAGCACTTCCAAGCTATGAGCAGTAATAAAAATCATACTAAGGAATTTCAGCATCATAGATCTAAAATGGAAACAAATAGCAAAAATACATTCTTAGACATGGGAAATAAAAAGTCCTATTTAAATGATAAAATTACAATTAATGAATGGCATCAGGCACTTAAAACCAAAAAAGATACATCACCTGGGGAAGATACCATAGGATACACAATATATAAGAAGTTACCACTCAACTTTGTTAAAATAATACTAAATATGTATAATCAGATCTGGGAAACTGGAAAACTACCTATTAAATGGAAAACAGATGTATTAATCCCAATCCTAAAACAAAATAAAGATAGGAATGATGTAAACTCATATCGCCCTATCTCTCTAACTAATAATATATGTAAAATTATGGAAATAATAATTGATAACAGACTTAAATATCACCTGGAAATCAACAATTTTATATCCAAGAATCAATGTGGTTTTAGAAATAATAGATCTACTATAGATCAACTTATTAAATTAGAAACAGCAATTAAATTAGCTTTTAATAATCATCAAAAAAAAAATAGAAATCTTATTGCTGTATTTCTAGATATGGAAAAAGCTTTTGACCTAGTATGGACTAAAGGTCTACTAACTAAACTAAATAAATATGGTATAACTGGTAATATATTTAATTTTATTAAAGATTTCCTAAGCGAACGTAAAATTATAACTAGAGTAGGAACAACATACTCTGAAAAGTATGTTTTAGATAATGGTACACCACAGGGGAGTGTACTCAGTCCAACTTTATTTAATATCATGATTAATGATTTAGATACAAATTTAGCCACCCCCAATATTGACTTATCTCAATTTGCGGATGATAGTGCACTATGGCGCGCTGGAGATCCCAACAATCAGAAACATATGGCTGAAATACAACAAACTCTAGATAATATTGTTTGTTGGGCAGATAAATGGGGTTTTAAATTCTCACACACAAAAACAGTAGCGATAGTATTTTCTCCCTTTAACCATAATAAAACATATCCTAAACTTACCCTTCAAAATCAAAATACAATATTTGTAAAAGTAGTCAAATTTTTAGGGATGTATTTTGATCAAAACATGAAATGGTCATATCATATTAAGGACTTGATTAGTAGATGTCAGCTTGACCTAAATCTCATTAGAAGTATACAAGGCACACATTGGGGTGCTTGCCAAAATACAATCATGACCCTGTATAGGTCTTTGATACGTTCCAAGATCGATTATGGGTGTCATATTTATGCCACAGCATCGCCAGCTCTACTAAATAAAATCACCTCAATTCAACGTAAAGCCCTTCTCCTCGCAACTAAAGCACTACCATCTACTTCCACAGAAGAATTACAAATTCTTACTGGTGAACCATCATTGCATCTCAGAAGACAGGAAATCATGTTAAGATATGTAGCTAGACTGTCAACTCAAAATGATGAGCACCCTACTTTAAAGGCAATTAAAAAGTGTACTAAACCACTTATTAAACGGGGCAAATACTCCACTTCATTTGGCAAACAAATTTTTAGTCTTAAAACGAACTTACCTACTGATATATTTAATGTACAGAAAACTAAAAATCCCATTATAATTCCATGGAGATTAAAAACAATAAAAGTAGACACCACCTTACAAGATAAAGGAAATAAATTACAGGACTCCCACTATCTTAAAATGATTGCCAACGAAAAGTTAAATACTGAATATAAAAATTATGTCAAAAAATACACGGATGGATCTAAAAAACTAGACCCTGCAAGAACGGCAGCATCATGGGTTATTCCTGAGTTTACTATTAAACAAGGAATGCGACTACCAGATTACTGCTCCATATATACTGTGGAGTTCTGGGCTATACTCCAGGCACTAAAATGGATACAACACTCTAACTTAAACTCAAAAAAGTTTCTAATTGTTAGTGATTCATTAAGTGTTCTAAAAACTATTAGCACAAACAACTCTAACAGCAGAAATTTTTTTCTATATTTATTACAATATCAAATAAGTAAACTTAGTACTCAAGATATTGAAATAGACTTCCTATGGGTTCCCTCGCATATAGATATAAAAGGTAATGATTTGGCAGATCAAATAGCGAAAGAAAAACTAAATGAATTGACTTATGAACAGGTACAGTACAGTCATACAGAGATATACAAATTTATTTCTGACATGATAAATAGTATGTGGCAACACAACTGGAATATATCAATAAAAGGGAGAGTACTTTATAACATTATGAAAACAGTCAAAAGAAAAATTACTCCTATAGGTAAAACAAGAACTCGACAAATTAAAATGAATAGGATAATGGTAGGAAAAACGAAATTGGCTAACAGTTTCGGAAAATACTTAGGACCATTCCCCCACAATATTAACTGTTTTATGTGTAATCAAGTAGAAGATTTGGATCATATTTTTAATAAATGCCTTAATAACATAACATATAGAAATATCCTTAAAAATAAATTTAAAATAAGTAAAACAACTAAATTATATCCAAAATTTCTTGATCTAAAGCAGCCAAATATGCAATTGGTTGCTACTTATATTATGGACTTTATCACAAACTCAAATCTAATGCATAAAATATAATAATGACTAAACATACATTTTATA
Organism: Unio pictorum; assembly: GCA_030141615.1. Classification (NCBI taxonomy): domain Eukaryota; kingdom Metazoa; phylum Mollusca; class Bivalvia; order Unionida; family Unionidae; genus Unio; species Unio pictorum. The sequence goes on along the minus strand of JARLTB010000145.1, from coordinate 852,030 downwards.
ATAAACAATATTAGAGTCATACAGAAGATAACACACCTCTTCTATACACATCTAACATGGAAGACAGAATATGAGAATAAAACCAAATGTTTCCTTCGTTATTCAAATGAACTCCATCATCACTCATGAATCTCCTACGAAAACCGGAGGGTTGACACAGAACAATCCTATCCTCACTAAGTAGAGTCCTGGCCAAACGACGGTTAATGTCCCGGCACTTCCGGTTATAATACTGGATGGTCATTCCCCTTGGCCTTAATCGGGGCAAAAGGCTCCCAATACATACATATTGCACTCCATGCCTCAAAAATACACGGCAAATAGAAATTAAATCACGCACTATTGATGCAGGATCCCGCTGACCAATATCATTCTCCTCCAATTTGACGTAAATAACGTGGGGCAATGGATTCATCAATGGCAAACTGCGCAGAAAGCTTGAGCAACATGCTCCAGGGCGCCCATCAAATCTCATCAACATATCTCCTGGTTGGTGACACGATTCACTCAGCCAACTTAATCTCTCTATCCTCCTCACAAAACTATGTCCACACAACAAGAAACTCATTTTGCAACTGTACTGCAAATCAGCATAACTAGTCTAAATATGCCAAAAGGAAATCTCCATAAAGTATCCAATTACTACCATTCGAAATACCGTATATTACTATGAAAAAAGCGTATTGGTAAAATTACCGTACATTAACGCATAAAAAGCGCACTAAAAGAAATAACATTAATTACCGTATCTTACTCACAATTAAAGTTGTTAAATTAAAACTAGGGAAATCTTAGGCAAATAATAACAAATTATAAACCAAAATAAATCAAAATAATCTATTACAAATTAACTTAAGGGGTCTAAAATTAGCCTGTGACTCTGATTGATTCAGAATGGAAGGGGGGTGTAGACATTTAGTTCGAATGAGCTGATACGTTATCACGGGTCTACATTCTCACACTATTGTGATCTTCAGAGATTACCGCTACAATTTAATTAAAAAAAAAAAAAATAGGGGTAAACTTAAATGGCCTGTGACTCTGATTGAAACATTATATGGGTGGTTATAGACATTTAGTTCATAATGAGCTAATACGTTATCACGAGTCTATATCTGCTTATTATAGTGCGATACAGAGGTTACCGCTGTAATCTACTTATGATATTCAACTGGCCTGTGACTCTTGATTGATCTATGATATGGGTGGGTGTAGATATGGAGTTCATAATGAGCTTTTACGTTTATCACGGACCTACACTCATTTCATAACGTGCTCTACAGAGATCATCGCTTGAACTGTCAGACAATTAAAACTTAAAATTTTATTTTAAACTGTAGTCTGTAATCAAAATCACTAACACCTATACTTACCACTTCCAACTTAGAACAAAGTCATTGGCACTTGATATTCAAAAAGCATAATAGAAACTTTATACAAAGTGTGGACAGCTTAGGAATATCAATGGAGTTCATGGCGCTATCTTTGACGACAATGGAAACGTGGAGGACGGACTACAGATTCATAGGATTATCCAACAGCCCCTCTCAGGGCTATTAAATGTTTTATGTTATAACTCTAGTTTTTTAAATATTGTATTAACAATAGTTCTATTTTTGTTATTCCTTGTTATTGTTCTTGTTCCGTTCTCGTTTTTTCAATTCTTATTCATTGTTCTTGTTTGTTTTATTGTTACTTATTTTTAATAATTAATTGCTTTATACTTATGTATCTAATATAATTGTTACATGTCATTGTTGTACTTGTCTTGTAATGTTACTTTTCCTCTCCTCTGTGATTCTTGGGAATAGGGGAAGGCTAGTGAAACAGTAGAGACACAGGCCTTTTCTATTTAGAGATCGCCTGGATTGGTGTACGCACATGTATACAGTCAGGTGTACCTCTGTGTCTAATCATATCTGTCTCTCTGGGAAGCTGGTGTTGACTCTTTTCCCTTCTCTCTCTAAAAAATCTTTATGTCCTTGTCTTGTTAAATGTTTATTTTCTATAGTGAATTCTCAACTCGATTGGTAACAGAGAATTCCATTTGGCTGACCAAACACTAATCTCCAATATGGCTTTTTTGGACCACACCCAATCAAAATTTAAAACTTACATAACCTACCAAGATCAAACTTACATAGTCACTTTGACACATTTGTGTAGGTATTTTGTTTTGTTTTTTTTTTAGGGTAAAGGTTCTGCAAAGGAACTTTACCGATAGGATGGTGGCGATTATATAGTATACTAATTACTTACGTTAGGGAATATCGATAAGTGATAGGAAATTCGTAACTCATATAGCTTGACGCAATTACACAGGTGGCTTACACATAATTGGTATAGGGCCTCCACTAGAAAAACTGGATTAAATTGAAATCAATCGACAGGGATTGCAACCTCATAGACACATATGCATACATTGCAAACATCCACTATGACCTCATTAGAATATATAAGGTAGTCTTAACCCAGGACTATCAGACCCCCGCAACACAATGTTGCAATAGAAGAGAGAAATAGTAAGAACAACAAAATAATGCACAACACAACAATATAGCATATACATCTTTACATGTCTTATGTGGTTGCAAATATTTAAATAAGGGTGTGGACTTTGGCTCTCCTCGGGCTTCTTTGTTTCTGGGTCCGGATGTGCGTTCGCTGCCTCGGCGTGTGGGACGATGGCTGCAGTACCTTGGAGCCTTGACTTGGACCTTTTCCGCCTCCGGACATGTACATTACTAGCGAAGCGGGACAACTTTTCCTTCGCTACCATTGCTCTGATTGGTATTTAGAGTAGGGTGGGTGTGTGTAGTGCCATCCCTACCCACCTGAAAGGCTATCATTTCCCTTGATAGTTACTTTTTAGTAATTCAGGGGAACGCCTATCAAGGACTAAAATATGGTGCAATTAAGCACTTGAACCCTAAGGGGAGTGCTCTTCCCCTCCCTGAAGGAACTAAATGGACACCGATATGGTGTCTATAAAAGCTGCACATATGTCTCTAGTAGACGGTTGCAGCTATAAAATACCCAAGTAAGTCAGTTGTACGTATTATGTACGCATTCATTTATGCTATAATCTTCCGGACGTACCACCTCTTCCCTCGTCGGTTGAGGTGGACACCATCATAGTCCAGATATGACCGCCGGAAACCATGGTTCCGAACCACACACATGCCTGGGATGTTACGCAGAGAACGCCTAAGCAATATATTAATGCACAGTCTCCGCACTCTGTATTCACACAAAGACAAACCCCGGGGCATCAACCTAGGCAGCAACTCCCGATGAGGACATATCGTGCCCCCAGGGCACGATACCATAGACACAGGCCTACAAGCTCAAACACAATCTGTTCCATGCCCTTGAGATTTATCTCATTCTCCCTGAGCTGTATAAATACAGCGTCGGGGACCCGGGTTGGGAATCTCCACCCCAAGAAGGTAGTGGCCCAGGCACCACACAGGCAATAAAATCCTAATTCCAGGTTTGGGGGTAACCCGGTCAGAATATACCCAGCAAATCGAGCTATCACACTGTGCCCCACCATTAACAGATACATTTCTTTTTCTTTTCTCTCTTGGTTATGGTCAGAATAGACCAGTCCGAGCTACATACACCCCCAAACAACTATACACACATCAACACATTTCTCTATCTCAATGACAAAGACTAATTACCTCACTCCCCCCAAACACATACAAACATAGGCTAAATAAATCAGACAAACGAACAATAGCAACAGCGACGCCAGCTCCCCACTATCACAATACAAAAATGTCAGTCATAAACAAAACAAAAACCAAAAAAAGACAAAAATAATAAAACAACAAAAAAAAAGAGAAATTAATAACTCTCTGCATGCCTACCCCCCTATGAGATAGTATAAATGTAAAAACAAACTAGTACACCACAATGCAAAAATAATGAACAGAGAAATTAGCCTCTCACCCTTAGATTTCAAACAAAGAAGCTGAGTGGAAAATGATACACCTTCCCCCCCCCCCCCCTGTAACGAATATCCAAAAAGGGCTTACCGACCCACAAGAACTTTCCCTCATAATAACAATAGCCCGCAAAGGACTATTCAAAAAACGATATTTATAACTTGATGCAACGAATATGATTGCATTAACAACGAGCAACACAGAATCAAAAACCATGCACCTCATTAGATAACAATATAAATGCCACAGCATTTAAACATTAACTAGTCATACAACCATATAAATTATGCAAATAAAGCGCACCTTTCGAAATACTAATACTAATTTTGAAACTAATAAAATTAATTTCGAAAACTAAAACCTATTCCAAATCTGCACATAAATTAGATAAGGACCTAACTGGAAATCTGGTCTAGATAGTGCCGAACATACACAACACTCTCCACCATACAAGAACCATCGGATTTTAAATTACCGTTTACTGATTTTAAACCTTGTAACAAAAAGTACCTACGTCAGATTTGGCAGGCATCATGGGATGATGCAGTCAATAACAAACTTCATGCCATCAAACCAACCCTGGGAGAATGGATTCCTTCCTACAGATCTATCCGTAGGGAGTAGGTTGTCATTGAAAGAATCAGAATAGGTCATACATACATAACCCACTCCCACATACTGAAAGGTGAAGACCAACCAGAGTGCATTTCTTGCAATGAGCCATTCACTGTTAAACACTTTATGACCGAGTGTTCCGACCTGCAACCTACGCGTGTTAAATAATATAATGTACATGACATGAAGGAACTTTTTGATACAATACAAATCACTTGTATTTTAGATTTCCTAAAGGAAGTAAATCTCTATTTTAAACTATAACTTGTATGCCATCACCTAGAATATTTTTATCTAATGCAAATATCACCTCTTATTTATAACATCTTATCATCAACATACACCATTTACATCTCCCGTTGATTGGGAAGCTTCATATTTTACTTTCACCAACATCTTGCCATTTTAAATTTAACTATTATGGTTTTTATATCGTTGGTCGATGTTAAACCTTTATTATTTCTGAACATCTAACCTATTGTATGGCGCTAAATAGCCTAAAAGTGCTGGTGCGCCGTTAAAATTCAAGCAAACAAACAAACTAACAATTAAACAAGTATCGATGAGTACAGATAAGTATCCACCTTTTTTGCTTAAAACAAAATGACAATATCAAGCAAACTAATAAAATGGACCCGAGAGAAGTTGAGGATATGTAACAAGGTGAGATGCCAGTGATCTCTGTGTCAACTCTACTACAAATATAAAAGTGTCATATTCTCTTGTTGAAGAGTCTATGAAATGAAACAACAGGCTTATGTCTATATATCATTGTTGCAAGTCCATGGAAACAATTGGGAAAGATTTTTCTGTCAGCTGATAAAGCTTTACACTTTAATTTCCGACCTGGCACGTGTGAAAATGCATTAATATTAGCTAGTCCTGTTGCACCTTTTTTTTTTTTTTTTTACATCTTCTGTATATGAATGTAAATGGTGAAATCCTTTTCTTACAGAAACATTGCAAAATGAGTCATAATGTTTGACAAAATTTATGATGTGAGGAAATATTCTGGAACGGGACAGTATGCTTTCTTTTGTCTGAAAATCAGAACAGTATATTTTACTGTCTCTGTTTAATAATTCAACGTATTCATCCAAAGCCATGTTGTTTTTTCCTCCTTGCAAATTGATAAATATATTTGCTATTAATCTTTCTCTCTGGTCACATGGTAGGATGCCCTCTGTTAATGAAATGAGATGTATTGAACCAATCGCATACTTAGTTTTATTTGTCAAGTTATAAATAGGCAATTCATATTTAGCTGACCGTAAACTACGTTCCCCGTCACCCATGTCTACTGCTGTGTACAGGTTTTTGTGCAATAATGACAGCTTAAAAAGCATATGGCAGTAGCTTTCAGTTTTATATTTAACTCTGGTAATGGCTTTTCTAGTAGCAGGGGTTGTAGTACCATGTTTTTTTTTTCCTAATGAACTATCGGGGATCCAATGTAGGTATACGACTTGTCGCAAAAGTGACATTTCAGTAGTTTTCAGGATGATTGTGGTCAGTTAATATTTCTCTAAGGTCTTTCATTATGTCATTGTCTGAATCAAAAAAGTGTTGCTTCAGTAGATACCTACAAATGGTGTTGATCCAATGAACTTTTTCTGCAGATGTAAAGTTGCCAAAATTGTATTGTTTGATCAAATTATCAATGCCAAATTCTTTAAGAAATAAAAGACAGCACATTGCATCTAGAATGGTATAGTACAGTATTCGGTAGGGTCTGTTGGCATTCCGCACTTCCCACTTCACATTTCTTGCATTCAATATATTTCTGAAGTAGTATACAGTTCCTTTGTCACTTCCAGAATCTGTACTGTATGTTAACCGTCCTATTGCCTAAAAGAAATAAAACGGTTGAAGAAGTTAATCTTAGCTATTATAAAAAAAACTTAAGTTATACAATTACTGCATTATAAATAATCTGAAATGTTTCACTTTACTGCTTCCATGGTAACAGTTATATTTCTCGAGAACACGATACAAATTTATACAAATCTAACAACATTGCAATTGTAAATTTTCCTGCATTTTTTACTATTTATTATTTATGGATACTTAGAACAGGTCAGGAAAATGTAAACTAGTATGTACATAAGCGGACCACACTATACAATACCACATATTTGTCATGTGGCACCCACATATGAATGGCTTGGCTTACCTCCAGAAAATTCAAGTCTGTGAAAATCTTCTATTTTGGAAATGAAACCTTCCAATGTTACTGTAGGTGTTTCACCATTCAACAGTCTAGCTTTTTGATAGCTTGAGACTATTCTTACCTCCAAAGAAAACTGGTTCTACAATTTGTTCAATGTTGGATGGAACATACTGTTTTTGGAGCTTTTTCAACAGCTGAATTACTTCTGCAGTCTTTGTCCCATTGCAATCAAAGTCCCAAGTGGATACTAAAGAAGAGAAACAAATATTTCAAGTCTTTAGTACTAACATAAGTTATTCTTGTTCAGTACATGTACTTTCAATTGAAAAACGTTATAACTTGTGAGAGACGCAAATTTGCATATAGCTAAATACTGCAAAATATTTACTTCTACTAAGGACATTTTCTGCAATAGTGTTTACCGGTAAGATATTTAATGTAGACAGCATTGGGACAAACTGTAAAATGTAATATTTCAATATTTTCATAGAAACTGGTTTTTAATACAGAAAGTAACACTGGGTAACATGTGCCTCTGTACCAATTTAACAGAACTACCAAATTCAAACAATGCATATTTTTACACACTAGTACCTGTTTAGTCTTTTTGCCTGCCAGTAAAATGGTGAAATGGATTGGATATACATTTCCAAATTCATTTTTCATCTGGGGAATATTCTGAATTACAGCTGAGGCAACAAGAAATACAAGCTCCTCCCATCAGATTTTCTTGCTCTTGAACAGATGGTATAAATTCTTTAATATCTATATCAGCTGATTCAGTCTGTTGACTCTCTGTAATAGCTGAAACTGGTGTAATTCTGTCCACCACAACTATGGTGTTGAATAGATGTATTGATATTGTCTTCTGTTGTGAAGTGTTAATGAACTCACTTTGTTTAGAATTAGCAACTTTAACCTCATCTTTTAACTGTTTAACTTCATCAATAAGTGTGCTAAGGGCAGAAAGATCTGAATCATTAGCAGTTGCAATGGACTTTTCTGCTAAAACTGCAGCTTGTCGTAAATCTGACATGCTAGTTGGATTTTTGTTCATAACAATTCGTTTTACTGATGGTTTCAATCCATTCAATGCCACTGCTAATAAAACTTGATCTGGAATGGTTTTGTTAGTTGCGATTCGCAAAAGGCGACTTAGATAGTCTAATACTGGTTCAGAAGACCCTTGCTGAGTTTGCAAAATTGATAGATCTAGAATAACATCGTCATTGTGAAATCTAGATTTGAAAGCTGAGACTAGAGTTTCCCAATCGCTTTTTTTTTGGCATGTCCCTGAAGATGAAAAGGAAAAGCATTCAAAATCTTGTCATCTGAAAATTTATAAAACCTAGTCCATTGTACAAAATGTTCTAACCATTTAACAGGGTTCTGAGATTGATCACCATTAAAAACATTTAATTTAATAGCTGAAGACATACCTTTTTGTGCGGATCTGTTGTCTCCAGAATGAATATGAATCCTTGATAAATGTTCATAATCTAGCACAGGTAATGTTTTTGTTAGTTCAGGCACACAGTTTGGTTGGAAAGCACTGTTTGGGGTCACACGTTCAGATGTTGAGGTGAAGTAAAAATCAGGCTTGGACTGACATGGACTAATTACCATACCCCCCCCCCCCCCTGAAAAACCAATACAAACACAACCCAAATGAATTAGTTATACGAATAACAAAAAAGCCACGCCAGCCCCTCGCTATAAAAATAGAACACAACATTTCATAAATACAAGAAACGAAACAAAGAGAAAAACGTCACCCCCCAGCTTATCCCCCCCCCCCCAAATAAATTCACAAATACACAGAACAAAAAAACCAAACATGAATAATGGTGGAGACATTAACCTCCCACCATTTCAATCCATTCAATGCCACTGCTATTAAAACTTGATCTGAAATGGTTTTGTTAGTTGCGATTCGCAAAAGGCGACTTAGTCTAAAACTGGTTCAGAAGACCCTTGCAGACTTTGCAAAATTGATAGATCTAGAAGAACATCGTCATTGTGAAATCTAGCTTTGAAAGCTAAGAGTAGAGTTTGCCAATCGCTTTTATCACTATCTGACGATGTATCGTACCAAATTTTTGGTATGTCCCTGAAGATGAAAAGGAAAAGCATTCAAAATCTTATCATCTGACAACTCATAAAACCTAGCCCATTGTACAAAATGTTCTAACCTTTTAACAGGGTTCTGAGATTGATCACCATTAAAAACATCTAATTTAATAGCTGAGGACATGAGTGTTTGTGTGAATCTGTCGTCTCTGGAATGAATACGAGTTCATAGTCTGACACAGGTAATGTTTTTTTAAGTTCAGGCACACAGTTTGGTTGGATTGTTTCACTTGTTGGGGTCACACGTCCGAATGTTGAGGTGAGATCAAAATCAGGCTTGCGTGGAGTCACTACTGGTAGACTGGGCGTTGGATCCGTTGAGTCGAGGTCAGGAGGTAGAATCACTGGTGCTGGACTAGGAGTGGTAAGAATGCTAGTAGCGTTGGTCAGGGTCGTCTGTAGAGTAGACAAAGGAGGGTAGATCGTTACTGGTAAAGTATATGTTAAAGCTGTCGTGTCCAATAGCAGGGAGGTCGTTGGAAATGTACAAGGCTCTTCGGAATGTAGTGGTGCTGTTGCTCTGGGAGTCGAAGTAAGGCTGGGCGGAGTGAAGGTCGAAGTAGTTCTGGAATGAGTCTGCTACGCAGGTTATAGTTGTGTGGGGTGACACCTTTATTCATAACTTTTATGCTCCACGAACTTTTATGAAATGTTTTTGTTGGAATAATCTATAGATCAATCTCATAAACACATGCTAGGAATTCAGGACGATAGAAAGAAGAGAAGAATGAGTAACTAGATAAAGGATGTCACATGATGGAATGTCTAGGGAATCGGGTACGGAATCGTACGAGACTCTTGCTGGTACGGAAAACCTTATTTATGATGTTAGTCCACTAATGTCGCTTTTTAAAAGAATCTTCTCCATAACGTTTGTGAAATAATTCTCTCAAAAGGAAGAGTCACTCATAACGGTGTAGATACGGCTACATCTTTGAAAGAGAGAGAGAGAAGAAAGAGTTCAGGCTCTCTTAAAAGAGCGTCGCCGCGATGATAAGACAGCTACATAGTTTGTTTACCTGGAATAAAGAAGTCAGAATCTTTTTTTCTGCTGATACGGAAAACTGAATCTGACCTGATTTGCGCATCTGTATTTATACACACCCGGCCAGATTCAGGGTTAGACGAGGTCATACCCTCCACGAATCAGTCAGAAAAACGCTGACTCCTTCTCCCAAGAAACAACCGGTTCCAGCAGGTGGAAACCACTTTATCTTATGTCACAAGACTTAATTTTGTAGTTATTTATATTCGTGACCAAATATGGATATCCGTTAGTTGGAAGCCATTTTGTTTCAGTGTCGTCCAGAAGTTTCTTAGAGAATATTACTCCACATTTATTAACCGAATTGGATTTAAACCAATGACTAGGTTACGGAACATATTTTTACTGATGGAGCCTAGAAACTATAGTTGAGTCGGGAAAATGCATGTATTATGTTATACAATCTCACACAACACTGTACATTAGCAAGATTCTGATATTATGTAGTATAGTTACATACATTGCCTTTTTTCCACTTTGCTCAGCAACCATTTTTATTTTATATAGTTGTGTTACAAAAACAAATGAAATTACCTTTAATATCTTTTAGAATATAAACAAATAAAACATTACTTTAATACAATTTAAAGAAAATAACAATCTTATTAATGTTACTAAACCAGGGGTGCACAACCTTTGGGCTATTGCCGGCCGCATAAAAACAAATTACTTTTGCAACGGCCGCCAAAAATTTTTCCCTGAAAAACGAAACGGTCACTATCAAAATTTACCTCTCGTAGTAGTCAATGCGAGATAATAACGACATAATCATAATGTATTGTAGGCAAACACAGTGCTTAATTACAGACAAAAACATTTCCATCGATATTCTCTTATATTTCTACTTTATTGAACATTGTCATTTAAACCTAACATCATGTCACACACGTACAGCATGAGTATATTTTTAAGTGGCATTAATACACTGAGAACACAATAATTGAATAAGTGATAAGCTGCTTCACTAACACTGTCCATGTAACTTAGCAGTCCAGAGTCCAGAAATTAGTGGCTGCCTTGCTCTTGGATGTTTGCCGAGAGTCGCGCAAAGTCCGGGCACTCGCTGGAGATTATCAGTCGTATTCCTGACGCCAGATTGGTGTCCACTAGTCGGGTTCGATATTTGTTCTTGAGATATTTCATTCGTGAAAATGACGCTTCGCACATGTAAGTGCTTCCAAACAGCACTAGAGTGTTTCTTGCTATTTCGCGAAGCTTGGGATACTCCACAGCTACTTTCCATGTCTCCAGTAGATCGTTTTTGTCCTCGAATTTCTTCACAAGCTGCGCGTTATTTTTTAGTTCGATCAGTTCCATTTGGACATCCAACGGCGCACTCTCTGTCTCAACCAAATGTGGAGAAACAACGAGTCTTATATTTTCTGAGATCTTGTCGAAATCCTGAAAACGTTCTGCGAATTCCAGCAACAGCGCTTCGAGGACGCCTGAAATGGACGTAGCCGGAATTTCATCTTTTCTTATTTCATGGCTCTCGATTAGAGCGGTGAGTTGCGGGAAATGATAGAGATTGAGCTGTTGGATATGACTTTGTAGCAGACGACATTTGTCACAGAAATCCTGTACTCTTCTGTGCATGAGGCAAACTGTTGTTCCTTTGCCTTGCAGAGACTCGTTGAGGCAATTGATATAAATTAACAAATCTACAAGGAAGGCTAGAGATGTTAAGAAGGCCTGGTTCTGCAGTGGGCAGTCCTTGTTTTTCGTGGCATAAAATTCCAGTATTTCTTTTCGTAGCAGCAGAACACGGCGCGATGTTTCTCCCTGAGACAACCAACGAACGCTGGTGTGGTACAGAATATCTTCAGCCGACGAATCATTTGTGTGAAGAATTTGTATGAATTGGCGGTGGTGAAGAGCATTCGCGCGAATGAAAAGGATAATGCGATTCACATCCTTCAGAATGTTATCCAAATCAACAGATTTAGAACACAGCGCCTCCTGGTGAATAATGCAGTGCAGATTTATGAGCTGGTCATTACCGTGATCCTTCAACACATAATCGGAAAATCTAGCCACTAAGCCATTTTGCTTACCAACCATGGCAGGCGCGCCGTCTGTACAGATGCCTCGCAGGTTCTTCAGATCAACGTGCGAGTCGATTCAAGCTTTTTTAACTGCCAAAAATATGTCTTCTCCTCGAGTTTGAGTAACGAGTGTCTTCATGGAGAGCAGATCCTCGCACAATTCAAATGTTGGGGATAGGGAGCGAATGAATATGAGTAGCTGCGCTGAATCTGAAATGTCCGTAGATTCATCAACAGCCAGTGCAAACAGGCTGTCCTCCTTGTTAATCTTTGCCTGCATGGAGAGCTTCAGCTGCTCGGCAATATTACTTTGACGGCGTTGCACGGTATCGCGCGACAGAGGAATCAAAGAATAATCCGTTTCCTTACCCGGATGAATGCACTTAACAACATCCATGATACAACTTTTCACGAGTTCCCCATCGGAATAAGGCTTTCAAGCGACACCGAGACGATAAGCCACTCGATAGGAAGCTTCACTGCGCTTATTCGTAGTCTTAACAAAAGCAGACATGACCGAGGTCTGTTGTCGAACATTCCTCTTTAGATTTTCCACGCAGATCTTCCTTGAATCACCTTGTAACTGTGCATAGTTCTGTGATGCGTGTCGGCGAAAATGTTGCTTGGCATTGTCCCCTTTGACAGTTTTCACAACATCGCCGCAGATTAGACACTGCATGAAATGGTTCTCTGTCTCTGCCATAAAGAAATCTAACTCCCATTTTACATTAAAGCTCCGCTTCTCTTCTTCCAATGTTCTTTTCCTTTGTATCGACATGATGAGTACTAAGGCGGCACGGATAATATTATACGGTAACTAAGCGTACAAGCTGTATAACTATGATACAATTAATCGTTTTCATTAAACGCTTTTTCACTGTTATGTTTATTCACTGCTATGTCGAGAATCTGTCTGGATTTCTGGTGCAGCTGCCAGCTAAAAGTGATACTTGTACACAGGCCTCTGGGTATTTGCGTATACTGTAGCAGCTACTGAAGTTGACCGACGGGTTACAGAGAGCAAGCACGATACAGCGAATGTGCGCATCACACGGTTTCGGCGCGCTTCAATATTAGGCTGCTAAACTTCATGGCCTGCCCTCATTAGCTACAACTGCAGCCTAACACCAGCGCGGCAAGAGCTATTTCAATGTCTATGAGCGCTAAACACTGCAGCTAACGCTACAGCTGCCGGAGTCGTAATTTCTTTCGCAATAACAAGTGCTTAAGAGTGTAAATGAATATTCGATATTTCGTTTACAACTTTACATAATATATTGCCAAATTGCAAATATTTGACGGCCGCAGGTTATTATAATTTAAACAGATTTCCACGGCCGCACATTTTCGTGCCCAAGGCCGCATGCGGCCGCAGGCTGCGCACCCCTGCTAAACAATCAATTCCTAACAATGCTGTTATTTAACTTCCAATAGCTTTTTTCCTATTTAATAAATACACAAGCTTTGTAATCTAAAGTTATCATTTTGTGATCCGCAATTTTCTTATCTGTAATATCACATCTTACTATATTCTTATTATATTGTAATATATAAAAGTGGTCGATTCTAGATTTTATATTGGTATTTAGATATTGATAAGTGAAGTCTATTGTATTAGGTTTCAAATGACGATAAGCATCTATTATGTTATTATTATAAATATAATTGTTAAGAGCTAAAATTTGTCTCGGGTATTTTTTTCAAATTTGATCTGTCAATACTTTCTTCACATGCATTAAAGTCCCCACAGATAATTAAATCTTCGTGGTTAAATTCTGAGGCATAAGTGCTGAGACTCTCATAGTATTGTAGTTTTTCTTCGATTTTTTGCTGGAGCATATATATTGATTATGCTTGTTTTGTTAATTTCAATGTATATCAATCTGCCTTTCAAGTTTCTGGAGTTTCTTGTAATTTCCAATTGTTTTGAAGACTTTTATTGATTCTTATAAAACCAACTTCTGAGAATTTTTCAGAAGGGTTTACTTTGCCCAAAAATAAAGCATCTAAATTATCTTCAATTAGGTTTATAGCTTTTTTGTTAATTGTGTGTAGCTCTTGAATGGCTACAACATCAAAATCGGTGATGAATTTCATTAATTTTTGAGTTTTTTCTACAGATATTCTTCCTATATTTACGGAGGCTAGTTTTATACTAGGAGTATCAGCCATTATGTATGCTGCGGGCACCTCCATCTCTCATGCCCGGTTTTGTTGCAGATACCACAGTCTGATATTTATACATCCATAATACCAGGTTTGTACCTTTTATCCAAACACGTCCATTTACCATTTACAGCACCAAAGATTTTATCAGTACCCAGCAAAGAGTGAAATAGATACAAACTATACAAGTACCAAATAAATATAAAACCAATTATAGATAAGTTTTCCATTGTATTTATAATAAGAGAACCCAAAAAATGAAATAAATAAAGGAAGGTTAATTCTCTTAAAATATGCACTCACCATTCACCAATATATGTTAGCAATTTTTGACATGTAGTGTTGCGTATAGTTCATCCGGGATGTATAAATGGTGTATACATTTGCGATTGGTTAATGGCGTGATGTAGATGGCACTGCGGTCGTCAAAGGCAAATCATTTTTATAACAGCGAGTTGTAAGTTGTACGTATTATGTACGCATTCATTTATGCTATAATCTTCCGGACGTACCACCTCTTCCCTCGTCGGTTGAGGTGGACACCACGATGTGTCTAACGAAACCAAATTACATAAACGCAACATAAGAATGTCAATGATTAAAACATCATGGCTATAATAACAAAAAAAAAAAAAAAAACAGGAAAAAGAACATTAGTGCTTGTAAAGAAAATCACTGTAATTATGACATTATATTTAGACATATAACATCTAACTATAAATCTCGTGTCTCTAACAAAGAATAAAAGCAAAATTTACACATCAGTCTTCATAATGTCACTTCCACACCTACACATGTAGACACATCAAAATAAATGAATACGCAAAAACGATAATTAAGACAAATATTATACAATATGTATCACGAAACCAAGAAATACATAAGAGCAAACTTCAAATGGAAAACATCAGCCTTTGAAACGGAAGGCACTGTAACTACCACATTGTATTTAGACACACAAATTTCTTTTAAAATATGGATCTTGTAGACAAACGCTACATAATATATTTAACGGAAAAGATACGACTAAAAGCAAAATTCATACGATAGTCTTGTAAATGTTTTTTCCATATAAACACATGTAGTTATCCAATGAATAAATGAATACACACAATTAGAGAAAAAAAGTTACTGAAAACATCAGTCCTCGGAAAAGATACGACTAAAAGCAAAATTCATACGCTCGTCCTGTAAATGTCTTTTCCATATAAACACATGTATTTATCCAATGAATAAATGAATACACAATTAGAGAAAAAAGTTACTGAAAACATCAATCCTCGGAAAGGAAGTCACTGGATACTCCAGCATAAACATATTAATAGGAGTCCTGGAAGTCACTGTATCAATAGGAGTCCTGGATCACAGGAAAGGAAGTACTGTAGTTACGACCCGGCGAAGATACCACCGCTTCCCCCGGGCGTTTAAATGTACCCCATCAAAGTCAAGAAATGAATACCGAAATCCAGTATTTCGCACGCAAAAAACAAAGGGGATATCCCGTACACATCGACGTAAATGACTGTTGATACAGCGTGCCTTTGCTTTATAGGCTGCCCGGGATATCTCTCGAGGCCGTACCCGGGGTAGTAGCTCACTCACAAAAATGTACCGTGCCCCGAGGACACGGTACCACAAGCAAAGACCCACGAGTTCGTCCACGATCTGCTCGTGGGTCTTTACATGTATTTCGTTCTCTCCTAAACTGATGAAAACTGCATCCGGGATCTCCACCCCCGGAAAACCCAGCTCTAAAAATGTGCTTACAAAAGCACCGCATAGACAGTAAAAACCGATCCCCAGAGTACGGGGAAGCCTGGGAAACGTGTACCTGGCAACAATACTGTGGCCCACTATCAATAGAAACATAATGGCTGTTCTGAAGTCTTGTATTAGCTGTTCTGAAGTCTTGAATGAGGGTCACACTGAGACCCGCCACCACTAAATATACCCCCCTAACAACGCTACCCCCCCAAACGCAATAACAATGACTAATTATCTAGCTGAACAATACAAACGAGAACTAACTAAATCAAACATACGAACAATACATACTGACGCCAAACCCCCATTAATTAGGCAGAAGATAGTAATTACATCTAATCTACAATAAAAAAAATAACCAGGACCCCCAAACACATCTCCAATTTTTCCCCCAACAAAATAAACCAAAGCACATACAAAACACAGACTGACAAATAAAATATTGATAAAAACACTAGCCTCTCACCACCATCAAATGACAACTCCACATAATGGCCATACTACAAGAACAAGGGAAGGATGAGTGGAAAATGACCCAAAATTCCCCCCCCCCGTACTACCGTATACAACAAAATTACAAAAAGGGCCTATAGATCCATACGAACTAAACCATACATTGAATAATAGTCTACAACAGGACTATTCCAAATTAAAATTACAACCTATTACCCAAAAAAAAAAAAAAAAAACACAACGCACCTCACTAGAGTAAGAGCCTGAATACCACAGCATTCTAAAATAAACCTAGACACATCTACCACCTGAACTATCTAAATAACTCACACATTTATGTTTTGAAGTAAAAATCCAAATCCCTTAACAAAACAAAAAAAAAAAAACCACCAATTTCAAAAAACACTTAAATTTGAGATAGGAATTTGACTCAGAATATGACTTAGATAGTGCTGTCCATACAATCCAAACTTCACCTCACCCCACCTAAAAACATACCGCACTCACATAAATGGACAAAATGGCTCTGGCAAGGCCAACTGGGACCAATAATATCATCCAAAAAAAAAAAAAAAAAGGAACAGAAATTAGCCCTAGAGCCAATAGCTCATAGGGAGAAGAGTATGGTCCTAAGTTTAAGGAACAAAGTTGACCGGAAATCATTACTCTATAGCACAAATAGAGACGATGAAAGTACAAGCAACTTAACTTCCTTTTTGGGTAACGTAACTATGACAATTGGATAAACAAAGCAAAGATAAACCGTCGTCCAAATTTCATAAATTCTAATGCACATATACACAACATCAACTGCCGCAAACATGGGTGGACAGGGTACCACTGCACCTTATACAATTTCGCAATTGACGGTGTTCCTCTTAGATTCAAACCAGCCAAATGCTGGGGAGAATCATGAGGATCAACAGCGGACACCATCGGAATAACGGAACCCTGTGTTCCGAACATAATACATTTCCGGAATGTCCCGTAAACATCTACGAAGGAGCCCATTAATGCAACGCACTTTTGCTTTGTAAGCCGCTCTAGTTATCCCTCTCGGGCGCACTCTGGGCAACAATTCACCGACAAAGATATATCGTGCCCCAAGGACACGATACCATAGGCAAAGTCCCACTATCTACAATTTGCTCGGTAGACTTTACGTGTACTTCATTTTCCCCCAATTGGAGAAAGACTGCGTCCGGTATCATTCCTGGAAATCCCAGTTGTAAAAAGGTGCTCACCCATGCACCACACCAGCAATAGAAGCCAATCCCCAAATTACGGGGAAGTCTTGGGAAATTATATCCCGCATAGCGAGCAATGATACTAGGTGTTGAACCTCGTTACTCTCCCCAGCACAAGCTGGTTCGAGTTGATTGAGGTACACCGTCTTTCCGTTAAATGTGTCTTATCGGTGGTGCATTGTTTCCCTTGTCCTCCCATGAGTGCTTTTTGTGTGTATATTTTGTTTCGTTTTTATCATTACTACAAGTTTATAAATTTTGATGACGGTTGCTCTTTGCTTTGTTCACCAAATAAGTAAGTCTTTTTATCCCTCTATGAGAGTCAGACTGATAATACTTTCGATCAATAGTCAATAATAACCTTTGATATATTCTCCATGGGCGGTGGTGAATTGATTTCTTTACAATCTGACCCTCAAACTTAGGACTGTACTCTCGTCCCTTGGGACTATTAAGTCTCAGGGCCAATTTCCACTCCTTTTTAATTATAGTGGTTATTTATTTCTTTCCCAGTTGACTGTGCCAGAGTCATTTGTCCATGGTGTGTGCTGTTTGTGTTTTTTATTCTGTTTGTTTTTATAGAGAAGAGTTATCATGCCAGTTCTCATAGAGTTACTCATGATTCCACAATGGAATATTTGGTTGTATAGGTTATGTAGTAGTGGTGTTAGTTGTTTTTTGAATGTTTTATAGAACTCAGCAGTCAGTCCATCTGTTCGTGGTGACTTGCTGTTTGTTAAATTATCAATGGCTTTCTCTATTTCTGAAATGTCAATTTGATTCTCACAGGTGATTCTGTCTTCGTCTTTTATCTTTGGAATTTGAATGTTCTGTAGGTACCTTTCTATTTTGTTATCATCTATCTTATCGCTTTTGTATAATGTTTGGTAAAATTCTCTAATGTGAGTCATAATTTCAGTTTTGTCTTTAGTTATTTGTCCATTTACGTTTAGTTTGGTTATTTCTTTTTCATTTCCTTTCCTATGTTCCTCCCTCCGGTATATTTCTCTGCCTATATTATAAATGTCGTTATAGAACCCCGCCCTTTTTTTATTACCTATATTTTTGTGCTGACGTATTTGTCCTAAAATTTCATTGCATTTGGATTTCTGAGATATGGATTCTTGCGGCTTACTCAATAGTCTCTTACATTCATTTGTCATTAGCTGTAAATTCTGGCTCTGGGCCCTAGAGTATTTCTGACATATTTTCTTGAATTTGTCTTTTAGTTTATCCCAGGAGTTATTGTTCTCAAAATAGAATGATTCAATTTCATCTATAATTTCATTCTGAAGTTCTGTAAATTTAAGTAGACTCGAATTTAGTTTCCAGGGTCCTTTCCCCCATTTTTTAAATGTTCGGATTTGATATTCTAAATAAATTGTCTTATGGTCTGCAATCATCTGGTCCAATATTTCGCATTTAATTATGTTGTCCTGGTGTCGCCGCGATACGTAGAAATGATCGATTCTAGATTGAAAAGGGGTGTTTTTGAGTGTAAACGTGTATTTTATTTCGTCTTTATGTAGGAAGCGAAAAGCATCAATAATATTATTTTGTGTTGTAAAAATTCTTAATATAGTGTCTTGTTGTTTTCGTATTGTTAGGGACGATCTGTCTATTTTATCGCTACACATATTAAAATCACCAAGGATTACCAAGTCTTCTTGAGCATATGTCGATACATAAGATTCCAATTTTTGAAAAAAGTCGTTTTTGTGCTGTTCATTAGCTGGCGCATATACGTTAATCAGATGTGTATGGTCAACTTGGATATGTATTACTCTACCTTCCATATCCATCGGAGTTTGTATTAATTTCCATTGATTTTGGAGTGTTTGATTAAGTATTATAAAGCCCACTCCTGAAGATGTTTCAGAGGGGTTATAGTTTACCAAAAAATAAAGTGTCTAAAGTATCTTCAATATAGTTTATAGTTTTGGTGTGTATGTTATGTAGCTCTTGTATGGCTACTATATCAAAGTCCGGTATGATGTTTACTAAGTTTTTGGCTTTTTCGAAAGAGAGTCCTCTGATATTAATAGAGGCGAGTTTTAGAATTTTGGTTTCATCCATATTTGCTCTGGGTTAAGTGCGGTAAATGCGGCGCTATACATGTGTGTATTGTAAAGTGTGTATAATGTTTTAGTGCTGGGGAGTTGAGTCTGCCTGGGAGGTGTCATTCTGTGATTGGGTGGTGATGATTGAGTGCGTGTCTGTTGTAGTGATAAATAGAGAATGTAGTGCTTTGCAGCTCCTGGGGGGGGGGGATAGGTCTTATGGCTGTAGTTATTAAGTTCTTTATTTCCGTTGTTTTCGGCGTGTCGGACTTTGTGTCTTTTTTCTTACGCAGCGTCGGTGATGTGGAGGTCGCTGATTTTCGTTTTGGTTTTTTTTTCATTCTAGTCATAGCTTCTTTCCATTTCCTTTCTATTTTATCTTTTTCTTGATTTTCTTGTGTGGCTTGTGTTGTCGTTCCATGTACTGTATTATCCTCTAAGTTACTTTCCACATATCTTCGTTCATGTCTGTATCATTGTCATTTTCTTTTTGTTCCTCTCCTTTTCTCTATATCTTACCATTCATGGTTGTCTCTTGTTCTTTTTGGTCTTTGTTTTTTTCTAACTGTATGTCTTCTTCCATGGAGAAGTATTCTATTATGGTATCATCGTTTATGTCGGTGTCTTCCTGTGTTGGTAAATCATCAATGTCATTTTACGTCATCCTGTTCGTCCGTTTCCGCTGGACTAGTTTTCTTCTCTTTGTCTCGTTCATTTTCTTTTTCTTTTTCTTTTTCTTTTTCTTTTTCGTTTTCTTGTTGTTTATTTTCAATCATTTCTAGCTTTTCTTGCTTTTCTTGTTCAACGTCAGCTTTTGGGTGGATACTTTGTTTTGGTTTTTCAGTTTGTATGTCTGCCTTTCGGTTTGCTGTTTTCTTCTTTTTACTCCGTTGAGTTTCCCATTCTCCTTTGTTGTTAGGTTGAGTATCCGGAATAATATCGTCGGATAGTTGTAGGTCATTTTCCAAAATAATTGCCTCTTGTGGGTCATATTCATTGCACTCTATGCTGTCAGTACTTGTAGTAGGCAGGCTTGTTTCAGTGACTTGTGCACAAGACCTCCTTGGGTTGGTGGTAGGTGGGTCAGGGTGTGTTTTGACAGTGTGGATCGTGTTGGTGTTAGTATCGCTTGTGGTGTTGTTGGTGGCGGTGGTACTGGTTTGGTATGCTTGAGGGTTGTTGCTGTGTGAGCGCATAGTTTTTGGTTGTGGGCAGCGCCATTTATCATGCCCTGTCTTCTGGCAGTTATCGCACTTTCTATAATGGATACTTGCCAACATACCAAGTATTCACGATAAACCCATAGATTTTGAAGAATTGAGGAACCTTGGTAGCGTCCCTAGCATCAACTTTGACGATGATTTTCCCGGTATTAATGTTGGGAAATGTTTTGTAAGTTTCGCGTCGGACATTTAACACGTTGACTTGCATGCGCTGTTCGAAACCTTCTCTAAAAACCGTTAGTGGTATCTCGTACGGGAATTGTGATACAAAAATGTCCACCGTTTTGCGTTCAAATAAGTGGTCGATAGGGGGTGCAGGTGTTACGTTCGCAATGAAGTGTCCCACATCTATCTTTCCCATGGGGAGTAGAAAACCCCTGTCCTTTGGCAATGATACTATGGCCAACTAATAAGAGGTACATTTTTGAATGAGGGTCACACAAGACCCGCCTGAAATAAATACCCCCCCCCCAACAACTTACACAAACACATCCCCCAACTTAATGACATTGACTAATTACCAAGTCCCCCCAAATGGAACAATACAAATAAAAACCAACTAAATCAAACTTACAAACAATACACAGTGACGCCAGCCCCTCATTAACCAGATAGGAGACAATAATTCAACCTAATCTACAATCAAAAACAAACAGCCAACCCCACACATACTTCAAAATATTCTCTCCAACAAACAAACCAACATACACCCAAACACAAATTGACACATAAATAGTGACAGAGACACTAGCCTCTCACCACCACTAACAAAATTTAAAACAATGACCACAAAATGAAAGGAAGAGTGGAAAATGACACAACCCCCCCCAATTACCGTACATACCAAATCTCAAAAAGGGTCTATAGACCCATACGAACCACCCATACACTGAACAATAGCCCGCAAAAGGGCTATTCCAAATTACTCCTGCAACTCCATGAAACGATCACATACCTACGACTCCCCCAAGAATACTAATAAAAACACAACACACTTCACTAGGATAAAAGTCTTAATGCCACAGCATTTCAAACCAGAGATAGATACATACACCACAGAAATTATCTAAATAAACCACACACCCCTTTTTCGAAATAAAAAGAAATTTTTTGGGCATAACTATACTCAAAACAAAAACTCAAAACAATTTCAGAAAAGAAAAAACAAACACCCAAAGGGGTGTTAGGAACCCAACTCAGAATGTGATCTAGATAGTGCTGTCCATACAACAAAAACCTCATAACACACCAACTAAAAACACAATACACTCACATATATGGACAAATGGCTCTGGCAAAGCCAACTGGGAAATAATAACACTAATTATGCAATAATAAAATGGAGCGGAAACTAGCCCTGGAACCTCATAGTTCCTAGGGAGAAGAGTACGATCCTAAGTTTAAGGAATTAGACTGAACGGAAATCATCACTCTCTATAGCACGAATAGAGACTTTGAAAGTACCACCAATCTAACTTCCTTTATGGGTAAAGTAACTATGACAATTCGATAAACAAAGCAAAGATAAACCGTCATCTAAATTCTATAAAAATAAATACTAAAAAAAAAACTAACACAAATATGAAACACCATTATCCGCAAACACGGGTGGACAGGGAACCACTACACCTCATAATACATTTTCGCAATTGACTGTGTTCCTCTTAGATTCAAACCAGCCAAATGCTGGGGAGAATCATGAGGATCAACAGCGGCGGACACCATCGTAGTCCAGATATGACCGCCGGAAACCATGGTTCCGAACCACACACATGCCTGGGATGTTACGCAGAGAACGCCTAAGCAATATGTTAATGCACAGTCTCCGCACTCTGTATTCACACAAAGACAAACCCCGGGGCCTCAACCTAGGCAGCAACCCCCCGATGAGGACATATCGTGCCCCTAGGGCACGATACCATAGGCACAGGCCTACAAGCTCATCCACAATCTGTTCCATGCCCTTGAGATGTATCTCATTCTCCCCGAGATGTATAAATACAGCGTCGGGGACCCGGGTTGGGAATCTCCACCCCAAGAAGGTAGTGGTCCAAGCACCACACAGGCAATAAAATCCTAATTCCAGGTTTGGGGGTAACCCGGTCAGAATAAACCCAGCAAATCGAGCTATCACACTGTGCCCCACCATTAACAGATACATTTCTTTTTCTTTTCTCTCTTGGTTATGGTCAGAAGAGACCAGTCCGAGCTACATATACCCCCAAACAACTATACACACATCAACACATTTCTCTATCTCAATGACAAGGACTAATTACCTCACTCCCCCCCCCAAAAAAAAAACATACAAACATAGGCTAAATAAATCAGACAAACGAACAATAGCACCAGCGACGCCAGCCCCCCACTATCACAATACAAAAATGTCAGTCAAAAACAAAACAAAAACCGAAAAAAGACAAAAATAATAAAACAACAAAAAAAAGAGAAATTAATAACTCTCTGCATGCCTACCCCCTATGAGATAAATGTAAAGACAAACTAGCACACCACAATACAAAAATAATGAACAGAGAAATTAGCCTCTCACCCTTAGATTTCAAACAAAGAAGCTGAATGGAAAATGATACACCTCCCCCCCCCCTGTAACGAATATCCAAAAAGGGCTTACCGACCCACAAGAACTTTCCCTCATAATAACAATAGCCCGCAAAGGACTATTCAAAAAACGATATTTATAACTTGATGCAACGAATATGATTGCATTAACAACGAGCAACACAGAATCAAAAACCATAAATAAAGCGCACCTTTCGAAATACTAATACTAATTTTGAAAATAATTAAATTAATTTCGAAAACTAAAACCTATTCCAAATCTGCACATAAATTAGATAAGGACCTAACTGGAAATCTGGTCTAGATAGTGCAGTCCATACACAACACTCTCCACCATACAAAAGAGAAATACCATACACACCTACACATGGACACCTGGCTCTAGCAAAGCCAACTGGGAAAATATTTATACTATAACAAAGGAGAGGAAATTAGCCCTAGAACTATTATAGCTCCAAGGGAGAATAGTACGATCATAAGGTTAATGAATTAGACTGAAAATAAATCATTAGTCTCTATGGCACGAATAGAGATTTGAAAGTATTATCAGTCGAAATTCTTCTTTGGGTAACACAACTTTCACAATTTGACAAACCAAGCCAAGATCAACCGTTATCCAAATTACATAAATGAATACAAAAACACATACTTATAACCGCATTCATGGGCAGACAGGGAACCACAACACTTGATCATACATTTTCGCAATGGACGGTGTCCCTAAAAAGACTCGAACCAGCTTTCATGCTGGAGAAAGTCATAAGGGTCAACAGCACATAATGTATACTCCATAAACGTTTCTAGTATACTGAGAAATCTCATTCTTGATGAATCAAACTCTTCGATTATATTGCCCAATGGTAAGTCCTCGGGGACGCTCCCTGGGCAAGAAGGCTCCAATTAGAATAAGATTGACACCTTGTTGAATATAAATTTGAATTGATCTTTTGAGATTATCCACAATCTCGGCACTATCAAATATACAATATATGTTGGATGTTCCCACTAAAAGCACAGGAGGTAAGCCTTCTATAGATGGATTACAGGAATGTACAGAATTCATCCAAACCTCAACTATCTCTGTAAATAAATAAATAAAAACATGAGGTGAAGTAGCCCTACAAAAATATTTGTGTGGATTCTGATAGTATCAGTACATGCATGTGTTTAATTTAATAATGCAGAAATATAGACTATTACAGCTGACATGTTAAGTCAGTATATCAGATTTCCTGCAGGAATTAAACGTTTTTTAAAAAGTATAAATTGTATGCTATCATCTTGTGCATTTATATCTACTGTAAATACCGCCGTTATTTGTAATCACTATTTTATATCTGGCCTTCCCATCCTTAGTGCATGCTTGCTCTCTTTAGGCTTGTTGTCACTAGAATGCAATGCAGCTAGGCAAATAAAGATGCAAAATACAGTTCATAATTCTATCAAAAACCAAAGTCTTTATTTGCAAACATTACAAAACACTAAATCTTGTACAATTTTACACTGAAGGATATCTAAATATCAGATATTGACATCAGATATTGACATGTATCATTAAATTTGAAGATGAATATACTAGACTTTACATAATACACTTTAAAACCTGAAACCAATGTCGAGAGGAGGTAGAATCACGGGCTCTAAACTAGAAGTTGTTATGATGCTTGTCGCATTGGTAGGAGTCGTCTGCAAGGTGGAGGATATATCGTTACAGGTGAGGTGTAGGTAGACGTTGTGTCCAATAGAAGTGAAGTCGTTGGAATAATAGAGCTATCTTGCGCATATATTGGCGATGTCGTTCCAACACTTGATGTGGTGAAGCTGGGCAGAGTAAAATCGGATGGACGTAATAGTTTCGGACTTGGGTCTGTTTCGTAAATCGTAGTTGTGTGGGTGACACCTTTATTCATGATCTTTCTCCATCAACCTTTATGAGAACTGGTTTTGTTCTCATCAACTCGTAGATGTAATAATTTGGGAATCCGGAATAAAATCGGATGGACGTAATATTACAGTTTCGGACCAAGTATGTTTCGTAGTTGTGTGTGGTGACTGCTTTATTCATCTTTCTCCACCAACTTTTATGAGAACTTTTATGGTTTTGTTCTCATAAACTTATTTGGGAATCCGGAATGATAGAGAGAAGAGAAGACCAAGTTCCTTACAAAAAGTGTCAAAAAGATGGTGAAAAACGTCTTGGTAGGGGGGAAAGGGTATGGAATCTGTAATATTCTCCATCCACTTGTTATGTAAAATTTCTTGTAAAATTATCATAACCTTCTCATTTCTTCCTATGAGAATGAATTACTCGTAAGTTAAGGAGTGTGAATGTCCATGGTGAAAGAGAGAAAGACAAGAGTTCAGATTTTCTTAAAAAAAAGTGTCGCCACAATGATGAGACACAGCTGGTACACAACTGTAATGAGAAATCTTTTCTAGCTCCAGGATGAGAGGAATTTTATTTAAATAATCCACACGTATATATTTACCACATTCTAGAAACACATCAATAAACTTTATATTCAAACTGCATGAAAAACGTATAAAATTGCACTTTCCTTTTAAGATTTCCAACTTTATTCATTTTATAATTTCTGCGTATTAGAATATAATACAAATAGTTATATCTGGATCAGTTTCATGATATCCAAAAATATAAAATGTAATAGTTGCAGTTAATGCAACAATCAATTTAAAGAAATGTATTGTACTCGTTTTAAAATATAATATTGATTTGGAATATGTTACTGACATTATTCTTTGTTAGTTGAAGAATACATTATTTCATCATCAAATCTACAAATCTAAACATGAAGTTGGTAGTGAATTCGTCTTTTACCATAAATATAATTAAATATGAATTTTTAAAACAATTAGTTTATTCCATTATAATATACTATAAATTAAAGATTTCAATGAACACTGTTGGAAACAAACTTTATCATTAAAATCTCAAACATTAGAAATGTCTATTTCTAAAATAAGTTTTTGACATGTACAGTTCTTACCGGTAATGAGAGAAACAAGTCTTTTCTAGTTTCTGGATGAGAGGAATTCACCTTGGCGATTTGCGCGCTTATTTATATTACTGGTGTATTCTTCATCCTAGCTAGAAAGATTCTCTCATTTCCAACTTAACAAGAACCATATTGAATTCTCGTCATTCGACAGAACGTTGGAAATCTGCCAATGTATAAATCTTGTTTTTTTCCTGCCGACTTGGCAAGGCAGCGGGTAATGTACAATGCTTTGTGCTTGTTACAGCATGCACTTGTCTTCCACACAACAATGTACATTGCCTTTTGCTTGCAAGAGCATTCACCTTTATTCCATTAATATATAGCTGTGATTTAGAAGTAGATGAAATTAATCTTAATATACTTTAGAAAATTACTTTAATAAAAATGAGTAAAACATTCCATTATTACAATTTAGACAAAATGACAATCTTATTACTTTTGCTAAACATTCTATCCTAATAATACCCTTGTTACGTGCTTAGGCTCGAATAACAGTAACATAGAAATAGTGAAAATAACAAGCTTGAAAATAAAAATAAACTTGACGGTTTAAAGAATCTATTCCAAGATTAATCCAAATAATTCAAAATATAATCCACTAGTGTAATTGCAAAAGTTCTGGTAATAAAATGCCCTAATAATTCCCAGTTCGAATCTTAGTGACGCATCCAAGTTGGAAGACGATGTCACCTGATGAAGTCAGTTCTGGTCTTATGAAATTCAATGAGCACATTTATATTCCAGATAAATAAAAAACTAAATCCTGTTGATCCAAACGAATTGAAATAATTTCCAGTAATTTAAAATAACTCAAAACAATACAACTTAATATTGTAACAGCCCAACTTCTACTAATTTTTACGTTCGAAAAAATTTACGTTCGAAAAAATAACGTTCGGAAATTGAACATGAGGACTATTATTTGTATATGGGATTGTTGAGCGACAAGGGGGAAATGGAGGCAAAGAAAGCAAATATCTTTTCGAGGTATATGAGTGGCCCATAAAAGGGCCGTTATGTGTAATATTAACAGTTTCTTGTTAACACAAGAGGAAATCTCACAGATCTTCTCTTCCTTAAACTTCTCCTCACTGTTGGACCATAGAGGAGAACTCTCTGAAAACCACCTTGTCTTTCCACATATATCCTTATCTTCCAAAAGGCTGTATCCGTCATATCAATGACAGTCCACGATGATCTGACATACATGGGAAGATCAGTCCGAAACAGCATGGTAGAAACAAGGGTAGAAGATTCTACGTTGGTCCACATCTTGTGATGAGAAACAGGTGAAGCGAATGCCGTGTACTGCGACTATTTATAGAGAAAGAGCGGATCTAACATAGAGCACTCTCTTTAGAAAACCTTGTCTTTCGACATATATCCTTCTCTTCCAAAAGGCTGTATCCGGCATATCAATGACTGTCCAAGATGATCTGACATACATGGGAAGATCAGTCCGAAACAGCATGGTAGAAACAAGGGTGGAAGATTCTACGTTGGTCCACATCTTGTGATGAGAAACAGGTGAAGCGAATGCCGTGTACTACGGCTATTTATTGAGAAAGAGCGGATCTAACACAGAGGACATCTCATAGATCTTCTCTTCCTTAAACTTCTCACTGTTGGACCATAGAGGAGAACTCTATTTAAAAAATCTTGTCTTTCCACATATATCCTTCTCTTCCAAAAGGTTGTATCCGTCATATCAATGACAGTCCACGATGATCTGACATACATGGGAAGATCAGTCCGAAACAGCATGGTAGAGACAAGGGTAGAAGATTCTACGTTGGTCCACATCTTGTGATGAGAAACAGTGAAGCGAATGCCGTGTACAACGGCTATTTAAAGAGAAAGAGCGGATCTAACACAAAGGACATCTCATAGATCTTCTTTTCCTTAAACTTCTCACTGATGGACCATAGAGGAGAACTCTCTTTAAGCAACATTGTCTTTCCACATATATCCTTCTCTACCAAAAGGCTGTATCCGTCATATCAATGACAGTCTACGATGATCAGACATACATGGGTAGATCAGTCCGAAACAGCATGGTAGAAACGAGGGTAGAAGATTCTACGTTGGTCCACATCTTGTGATGAGAAACAGGTGAAGCGCACGACGTGTACTGCGGCTATTTATAGGGAAAGAGCGGATCGAAATGGATCGAGTGTATTCACCAATCCAAACGTGCGTTACAAAAAGCAGTCAGTCATCCAATCGGAAGAGAGCAGTCAGTGACGTCACCTTCCCTATATAGCAATGGAATATAAAGAAGGCCGACTGAGCTATGTTTGAAACACTATGTAAAACTAGACTAAATAATGATACAGTATTTAATGCTGTTAATCCTATACAGCAATTTACCTCCGCTCTAATTTCAATTGCAGTTGAATCCATTCCCAAGTCCTCAACGAACAGTAAGAGATCGCAAAAACCTTGGGTAATCAAGGAATGCAAAGGAGCCATTAGACAACGCCGAGAAGCATTAAAAACATTCAACAATCGTCCAATATCGTATTGCCCGGGCTAAAACTCTACGCACAATCAAAGAATGTAAACGTGCATCCTGGAAGAAATATATTTCTTCTTTAAACTCTCGTTCCTCAATGAAACAAGTTTGGGATACTATTCGAAAAATAAATGGAAAGAGTAAACACAATTCTATTCGACACCTAAAAATAAACAATATCAATTTCAGTTCGAAACGTGACATAGCAAAAATACTTGCTGATAGATTTTCAAAAAACTCATCATCTAATTAATTATTCAGATGCCTTTAGAAGATTTAAATCTCAAAAAGAAAAGTCACGTTTAAAATTTGCATCGAACAATACTGAAAATTCTAACCAGCTGTTTTCTTTATTGGAGCTTAGGGAGGCATTAGACAAGTCCCATGATACATCCGCTGGACCTGACGAAGTACATTACCAGTTCTTGAAACACCTCCCAGAATCTTCTCTGACATTGCTTGTGAAAATCTTTAATGATTTGTGGATTGCTGGTAATGTACCTAAGAGCTGGAAAGAAGCAACAGTGATACCGATTCCCAAACCAGGCAAAGATAACGAAGATCCTAACAGCTATTGGCCTATTGCATTGACAAGCTGCGCATGCAAAACAATGGAACGAATGATTAATTCTCGGCTTGTATGTTACTTGGAAAGTAACAATTTAATTTTAATTCTCCTTTCCAAGAAGAAACATTTAGTAGCAGTCTTCTTTGATTTAGAAAAGGCCTATGGTACAACATGGCAGTAGGGGATACTAAATTACCTGCACGATCTAGGGCTAAAATGCCGTCTGTCCTCTTTCATCTCCAATTTTTTCTCTGACAGAGAATTCAAAGTACGAGTGGTCTCTACCTTATCCGATATGCAGCAGCAAGATGGGTGTGATACAGGGTAGTTATTTATCTGTGACGCTATTTAATATCAAAATCAATAGCTTCACCAAGTTCTTAACTCCCGTTGTGGACTGCTCTTTATATGTAGACAAATTTGTACTTTGTTATCGTTCAAAGCACATGCATACAATTGAAAGCCAACTTCAACAAAATATCAGTAAGATACACAATTGGGCCAGTAATAACGGTTTTAAATTTTCTAAATCGAAAACAATATGCATGCATTTCTGTCACATGCGAAGACATCATGATGACCCTAAACTCGCACTGGATGGGACACTTATTCCAGTTGTTGAGGAAACTAAGTTTTTGGGTATTATCTTCGACAGAAAACTGACTTTTATACCACACATCAGGAATTTAAAAGCTAAATGCTTAAAAGCTTTAAATTTAATAAAAGTAATTGCGCACACCGACTGGGGTGCTGATAAAATAGTCCTCCTCAATTTGTATAGAACATTTATCCGTTCTATACTAGACTATGTATGCATTGTTTATGGTTCAGCTAGGAAGTCGTATTTGAAAATGCTTGACCCAATTCATCATCAGGGAATAAGACTTGCTCTAGGAGCATTCAAGACATCACCATGCGAAAGCCTTCTCGCGGAAGCGAATGAATCACCTTTATCGCATCGCAGAGAAATGCTTTCTATACAGTACGTTCTTGGGATAAGATCAAACCCTCTGAACCCTGCTTTTTCGGCTGTTTTTCAACCAAAAAACAAAACTTTATACGAAAACAAACCAAATGCCATACCTTCATTTGGCATCAGAATATCACCCAGTTTTGACACTATGAAAATTAATCTCCCTACAGTTCAGAACGCGTTTGTCTCGGAAACACAACCTTGGCTCCTTAAGCAACCCAAAGTGATTTTTACGTTGCACGATGGGAGAAAATCTGAGACAAATCGTGCCATTTTCCAGAACTTTTATCATGAACTCCTCAACGATTTTAAAAACTACACAAATTTTTTTATTGATGGATCAAAAGTTGATGACAAGGCTGCTGCAGCCTTCGTTAGTGGCAAGCACATAACCCAAAGTGCGTTTGCCAAACGATGCATCCATATTTTCAGCGGAAATCTGAGCAATAGACCTTGCTCTGAAAGTTATTGAACAAAAACGCATTTTAAATAGCATTATTTTCTGTGACTCGCTGTCAGTACTTCAGTCGCTACACCATAGAAAACTGGATAATCCATTACTAGTCGATATCCTTGTCAAAAACTCGGAACTTAGTAACTCCTACAATATAGTATACTGTTGGATACCTAGCCATATTGGTATTAGAGGCAATGAAGAAGCAGACTGGGCTGCTAAGATGGCTCTATCCCAAGAACCATCGGATTTTAAATTACCGTTTACTGATTTTAAACCTTGTATCAAAAAGTACCTACGTCAGAAGTGGCAGGCATCATGGGATGATGCAGTCAATAACAAACTTCATGCCATCAAACCAGCCCTGGGAGAATGGATTCCTTCCTACAGATCTATCCGTAGGGAGGAGGTTGTCATTGAAATAATCAGAATCGGTCATATATACATAACCCACTCCCACATACTGAAAGGTGAAGACCAACCAGAGTGCGTTTCTTGCAATGAGCCATTCACTGTTAAACACTTTATGACCGAGTGTTCCGACTTGCAACCTACGCGTGGTAAATAATATAATGTACATGACATGAAGGAACTTTTTGATACAATACAAATCACTTGTATTTTAGATTGCCTAAAGGAAGTAAATCTCTATTTTAAACTATAACTTGTATGCCATCACCTAGAATATTTTTATCTAATGCAAATATCACCTCTT
Source organism: Unio pictorum (assembly GCA_030141615.1). Classification (NCBI taxonomy): domain Eukaryota; kingdom Metazoa; phylum Mollusca; class Bivalvia; order Unionida; family Unionidae; genus Unio; species Unio pictorum. The sequence continues at coordinate 820,334 of JARLTB010000145.1, read as the reverse complement.
ATTTACAACATCTTATCATCAACATACACCATTTACATCTCCCGTTGATTGGGAAGCTTCATATTTTACTTTCACCAATATCTTGCCATTTTATATTTAACTATTATGGTTTTTATATCGTTGGTCGATGTTAAACCTTTATTATTTCTGAACATCTAACCTATTGTATGGCGCTAAATAGCCTAAAAGTGCTGGTGCGCCGTTAAAATTCAAGCAAACAAACAAACTAACAATTAAACAAGTATCGATGAGTACAGATAAGTATCCACCTTTTTTGCTTAAAACAAAATGGCAATATCAAGCAAACTAATAAAATGGACCCGAGAGAAGTTGAGGATATGTAACAAGGTGAGATGCCAGTGATCTCTATGTGTCAACTCTACTACAAATACAAAAGTGTCATATTCTCTTGTTGCGGAGTCTATAAAATGAAACAACAGGCTTATGTCTATATATCATTGTTGCAAGTCCATGGAAACAATTGGGAAAGATTTTTCTGTCAGCTGATAAAGCTTTACACTTTAATTTCCGACCTGGCACGTGTGAAAATGCATTAATATTAGCTAGGCCTGTTGCACCTTTTTTTTTTTTTACATCTGTATATGAATGTAAATGGTGAAATCCTTTTCTTACAGAAACATTGCAAAATGAGTCATAATGTTTGACAAAATTTATGATGTGAGGAAATATTCTGGAACGGGACGGTATGCTTTCTTTTGTCTGAAAATCAGAACAGTATATTTTACTGTCTCTGTTTAATAATTCAAAGTATTCATCCAAAGCCATGTTGTTTTTTCCTCCTTGCAAATTGATAAATATATTTGCTATTAATCTTTCTCTCTGGTCACATGGTAGGATGCCCTCTGTTAATGAAATGAGATGTATTGAACCAATCGCATACTTAGTTTTATTTGTCAAGTTATAAATAGGCAATTCATATTTAGCTGACCGTAAACTACGTTCCCCGTCACCCATGTCTACTGCTGTGTACAGGTTTTTGTGCAATAATGACAGCTTAAAAAGCATATGGCAGTAGCTTTCAGTTTCATATTTTCCTCTGGTAATGGCTTTTCTAGTAGCAGGGGTTGTAGTACCATGTTTTTTTTTTCTCATGAACTATCGGGGATCCAATGTAGGTATACGACTTGTCGCAAAAGTGACATTTCAGTACTTTTCAGGATGATTGTGGTCAGTTAATATTTCTCTAAGGTCTTTCATTATGTCATTGTCTGAATCAAAAAAGTGTTGCTTCAGTACATACCTACAGATGGTGTTGATCCAATGAACTTTTTCTGCAGATGTAAAGTTGCCAAAATTGTCAGGAAGGGGTATTGTTTGATCAAATTATCAATGCCAAATTCTTTAAGAAATAAAAGACAGCACATTGCATCTAGAATGGTATATTACAGTATTCGGTAGGGTCTGTTGGCATTCCGCACTTCCCCCTTCACATTTCTTGCATTCAATATGTTTCTGAAGTAGTATACAGTTCCTCTGTCACTTCCAGAATCTGTACTGTATGTTAACCGTCCTATTGCCTAAAAAAAATAAAACGTTTGAAGAAGTTAATCTTAGCTACATTATAAATCATCTGAAATGTTTCACTTTACTGCTTCCATGGTAACAGTTATATTTCTCGAGAACACAATACAAATTTATACAAATCTAACAACAATGCAATTGTAAATTTTCCTGCAGTTTTTACTATTTATTATTCATGGATACTTAGAACAGGTCAGGAAAATGTAAACTAGTATGTACATAAGCGGACCACACTATACAATACCACATATTTGTCATGTGGCACCCACATATGAATGGCTTGGCTTACCTCCAGAAAATTCAAGAGTCTGTGAAAATCTTCTATTTTGGAAATGAAACCTTCCAATCTTGCTGTAGGTGTTTCACCATTAAACATTGACTGTTGTGCACACTAAATCCGCTCATCTGTCAACCTATCCCCTTAAGAGAAAAAGAAATGACAAATTATAATGGAACCCATGATATAAACATTTTGAATATTCTTACTTAATGTTTTAGTTATTGTTTGTTTTGTCACAAATACAATTGTGTATTTATTAGACAATAAAGTTGATTTGGTTTGATTTAATATATCTAAATATTTTTAAAAGGTACAAAGGTCAACAGTAAAATTCTGGGCTTCCTACAGCATGTCATAAAGGCACAATGCACCCATTACATTGAAACAACATACAAATTGTTTACCAATTAAGTCATTCAGAAAAAGGTTTTGTTCATAAAACCAACCAACGATCAAAATCATGTCAAATTTAGGTGACACATAACTGACTAAGCCCACTAACATACTAAAAGCTAATGGTGAGTAGTTAATTTCACTTGAAATGTGTGCTTGTACAGGAATCGGTGTTATGTTACATAGTTTTAAACAGAGAGCCAGATCTCAAAGTCTAGCTTTTTGATAGCTTGAGTCAATTCTTACCTCCAAAGAAAACTGGTTCTACAATTTGTTCAATGTTGGATGGAACATACTGTTTTTGGAGCTTTTTCAACAGCTGAATTACTTCTGCAGTCTTTTTCCCATTGCAATCAAAGAGTCCCAAGTGGATACTAAAGAAGAGAAACAATTATTTCAAGTCTTTAGTACTAACATAAGTCATTCTTGTTCAGTACATGTACTTTCAGTTGAAAAACGTTATAACTTATGTGAGACGCAAATTTGCATATAGCTAAATACTGCAAGCACATAACCAAAGTGCGCTTGCCAAACGATGCGTCCATATTTTCAGCGGAAATCAGAGCAATAGACCTTGCTCTGAAATTTGTCGAACGAAAACGCATTTTAAATAGCATTATTTTCTGTGACTCGCTGTCAGTACTTCAATCGCTACACCATAGAAAACTGGATAATCCATTACTAGTCGATATACTCATCAAAAACTCGGAACTTAGCACCTCATACAATATAGTATATTGTTGGCTACCTAGCCATATTGGCATTAGAGGTAATGAAGACGCAGACCGGGCTGCCAAGATTGGTCTATCCCAAGAACCATCGGATTTTAAATTACCGTATACTGATTTTAAACCTTGTATCAGAAAGTACATACGTCAGAAGTGGCAGGCGTCATGGGATGATGCAGTCAATAACAAACTTCATGCCATCAAACCAACTCTGGGAGAATGGACTCCTTCCTACAGAACTATCCGTAGGGAGGAGTTTGTCATTGCAAGAATCAGAATCGGTCATACATACATTACTCACTCCCACATACTGAAAGGTGAAGATCCACCAGAGTGCGTTTCTTGCAATGAGCCATTCACTGTTAAACACTATATGACCGAGTGTTCCGACCTACAACCTACGCGTGCTAAATACTATAATGTACGTGACATGAAGGAACTTTTTGATACAATACAAATCACTTGTATTTTAGATTTCCTGAAGGAAGTAAATCTCTATTTTAAACTATAACTTGTATGCTATAACCTAGAATATTTTTATCTAATACAAATATCACCTCTTATTTATAACATCTTATCATCAACATATACCATTTACATCTCCCGTTGATTGGGAAGCTTCATATTTTCCTGTCACCAACATCTTACCATTTTATATTTAACTATTATGGTTTTGTATATCGCTGGTCGATGTTAAACTTCTTTTATATTTGAACATCTAACCTATTGTTTGGCGATAAATAGCCTAAAAGTGCTGGTGCGCCGTTAAAATTCAATCAAACAAACAAATTCTTGCAATGAGCCATTCACTGTTAAACACTTTATGACCGAGTGTTCCGACCTGCAACCTACGCGTGTTAAATACTGCAGTCTGCTTTTTTGTAATTCCACCTGGGGTTATTTTGTACTTGTGGTTGCACCGCCATCTGCAGTGTGGTGATGATTAGGAAGTGGTCACTGCCCATGGGGTCAGATTGATCCACCTCCCATTCAGCCACTTGTGCCAGTCTTGTTGTGCATAGTGTGAGATCAATGGCGGACAAGGTGCCGTTCACCGGGTTTAGTCGTTTTCCGGCTCCATCATTTAATATGGTTAGGGTTGATGTATTGGCCCAGGCCTCAATCAACCTGCCCCTTTTGTCCGTCATTTCCTCCCCCCCACACAGCCTGTTATGGGCATTAAAGTCACCGCATATGACGGTGCGCTGACTAGTGATTAGGGTAGTTAGTGTTCTGAAAATTTGTTCATGGTTATGGGTGTTGGTAGTCCCTGGGTCATAAATGTTAAATATTTGTAATTCACTATTTCCTATTTTAATTTTTAATGATTGTACTTCTATATGTGAGTTACTTATTACCTCTGTTGTTATATGTATTATTTGAATTGATGTTATGTTGTTATTTACATACATGACTAATCCTCCCCCTGATCCTTCCTTACGTTGTTGGAAGTATCCTGGGGCGTAGCCCTGTATATTAGGCAATCTTTTAGTTTTGCTATTTAACCTTGTTTCTTGAATGCAGAGGATGTCAGGTTTTGTTTTGGAATTAATTAATTTTATTTTTAGTTCATTCAAGTTATTGTATAGTCCTCTAGCATTCCATTGCCATATTGAAACATTTCCATTAGTTGTGTCAGCCATTACTAATGGGGTCATTTGTTACAGTTAGTGTTTTGATTTGGTTTTTGGTCATTTTAAGAGCTTTTTGTAAGCCTTGGGTGTTACTGGTAGTGCTTTGCTTAATTTTATCCATTAGAGTTTCTATGGATTTTACTACCTTAGTTACCTCTAGCGATTTCATTCCCTATACTTCTCTTGTTTGTATGGTCTTGACTGTTTGCTCTATTTAGTTTGTGTTTTTTCCTAGCTGTTTTGTAATCTACCTGATTATTTTCCATTACCTCTATAATTTGTTTTTCCCTTATTGTTGCAGGGCATATTGGGGATTTTGGTGAGTGTGTTCCTTTGCATTGAGCGCATTTAGGATTGATCCTGCGGCATTTTCCCTTATGTTCCCCTCCGCAGTTATTGCATTTATTTTGGTTTTTACATTTAGTTGTAAAGTGGCCCCTGTGTTTGCATTTGGAGCAGAATCTAGGTTTGTTTATGTAGGGTTCTGTTCTATACCTAGATCCAGCTGAGCCTATTTGAATGAGTGTCTGCAGTGGTGTGTCAGACTCTATCACTGTTACTGTGCATTTGGGTGCCCTGTTTTCTATTTTATAGATAATGGATAATTTTGGATAATTTTTTCGGGCTAAAAATATTTCCATGGTGCCGAATCCCAATAATCACAAATCTAAGAATTACTTAAAACGGGGCGCTATCAAATATACAATTTATGTTGGATGTTCCCACTAAAAGCGCAGGGGGTAAGCCTTCTTCTAGAGATGGATCACAGGAATGTACCGAATTCAGCCAAACCTCAACTATCTCTGTAAACAAAGAAATAAAAACATGATGTGAAGTAGCCCTACACAAAATACTTGTTTGGGTTCTGATAGTATCAGTACATACATGTGTTGAGTTTAATAATGCAGAAATATAGATTATTACAGCTGACATGTTAAGTCTGTATATAAGATTTCTTGCAGGAATTAAACGTCTTTTAAAAAGTATAAATTGTATGCAATCATCTTGTGCATTTGTATCTAATGTAAATACCGCCCTTATTTGTAATCACTATTTTATATCTGGCCCTCCCATCCTTAGTGCATGCTTGCTCTCTTTAGGATTGTTGTCACTAAAATGCAATGTAGCTAGGCAAATAAAGATGCAAAATACAGTTCATAATTCTATCAAAAACCAAATTCTTTATTTGCAAACATTACAAAACACTAAAAACTTGTACAATTTTACATTACAGGATATCAGATATTGACAAAGCTGTTGTGCAGTTTAATGGGGTCATCGGACCACTTTTGCGGTTTATTTGTTTGTGCTTTGTGTTTCTGTCTTGGTGATTTTGGTGGTGGATTGTTATTAGATGTTGTCTGAGTTGATGTTGTGCTTTTCTGTGGCTTATAATTAGGGATATTGGCGCTTGTGGCTGATCCGTCTCTGTGGCGTCCTTCGTGCTTTTTGGATTGTGTTTTGCGACTGTGGAGAAGGATGGGCCAGGAAGGGATGTTTTTGCCTGGACAAGTTTTCTGGCCTCTGGGTGGGGAATGTTCGAGGTAAACTTTACCCTCTGAATTTCCTTCTCCTGTTTCCATGTATCACAATCTTTGGAACTGGCGTGATGTTCCTTGCCACAGTTGACACAATGCGGAGTTGCTCTAAAATCGGCTTCCTGATGAGTGTTCTTCGCATCGGCCACATACGTTGGCTCTGGAACATCGATCCTCGTGATGGCCGTATTTTTGACATTTATAGCATCGAAGGGGGTTTGGAATGTATATCTCGACCTTTACTTGTAAAAAAACCCTTTCTTGACCACTTTAGGCACTGTCGGTTTATTAAAGGTGATTACAAATGTATTGGTGTCCTGCAGGGTGTTATTACGTTTAATACGTATTCTTCGCACTGCAGTGACTCCTTCATGTTTCATCCATTCGATGATATCTGCGTCGTTGACTCCAACCAAGTCACGACATCGTATTACGCCTTTGGACGAATTCAGTGTAGTGTGGGCGAATTAGGTCACTGGAATATCAAAGAATGTTTTCATTTTTATGATATTGTCTGTTTGCCCCTTTCGCTCACACTTTACAAGAAGACAACCCGATTTTAGTATTTTCACACTTCTTGGTGTGCCATTCGATCCCGTAATGGTTTTCTCGATAATAAATAGAGATAAACCTGAAAGCGGTTTAGCATCATCATTTGATTGAATAACCATGAAGCGTGGAAATGATTCCATGCCACGTGGTTCTTCATCCGAGTCAGACAGTGGTTTGGTACGTTTATTGGATTCTTTTACCATGATGGCTTGATTGAAAAAGTCAGCACCCGTGGTCCCCACCCACCAAAGACCATCAAGGGGACACTTTTAAAGTGCCAAGGATACACAGATGTCATACTCGGTTGATAATTTTACCTTAGTTTGACCCTGAAGTCGCCAATTTCTAAGGTCAGTAAAATTACCCCCCCCCCCCCCCGGTAGTTGAGCCACCGCCTGCGAGGAAGTCTTCTTAGATTTGGAAAATGGAAAGATATAGGAATAGAAAATATGGGCAACGGTGGTATCAAAAGAGATACAAGGAAAAAGTAAAAGGAGGTGAGAGAGTTAATAAAGCCGTCCTAGGGTTCGGCATGACCAGCCGATTTGTCGAGACCGGGCCCATCTCGACCACACGTCTAAGAGAAGTAGAGGCCAAAGTAATGTGTTGCAACTACCAATGATCCTTTCCTCCCCCGACACGGGACGCAAACCACGGCAAACAGGTTGTCTCTACTTTGTCGCCTTGTACGACACGTGGCGAGGCACTTGTAGAACTTAAACTTGTATCCATTATTTGGTAGTGGTTCACTTGTGATTATTTTTAAGGGTTTGTCTTGCATGAACTATAATTGTGTGCGTGTGTGTGTACATGTGTGTGTGTGTGCATATGTGATTTTGAGTAATATATATATATATTATATAATTAATATTTGCACAAGGTGACATTTACGGGTATTATTTAAGCAGCATTGTATGAATGGGTCCTTCAATCCCGCACACCTAAATGAAAACGTCCATTTATGACTGTGTGGTCTGTATGTGTGTCCTGTCTGCTACTTTTTCTTAAACTTGGCGAAATATTTTTACTTTGATAGCAACCCACTTATTAATTGAACAAATATGTGGTGATGACAGAATGAAAAGAAAACGAATCACAGTACCAAAGATTTTATCAGTAACCAGCAAAAAGTGAAATAGAAACTGTAGAAGAAAAGTACCAAATACATATCCGTTAGTTGGAAGCCATTTTGTTTCTGTGTCGTCCAGAAGTTTCTTAGAGAATATTACCCCACTTTTATGAACCGAATTGGACTTTGGCCAATGACTAGGTTACGGAACATATTTTTACTGATGCAACCTAGAAACTATAGTTGAGTCAGCAAAATGCATGTATTATGTTATATAATCTCACACAACACTGTACATTATCAAGATTCTGATGTTATGTAGTATAGTTACATACATTGCCTTTTTTCCACTTTGCTCAGCAACCATTTTTATTTTATATAGTTGTGTTACAAAAACAAATGAAATTACCTTTAATATATTTTAGAATATAAACAAATAAAATATTACTTTAATACAATTTAAAGAAAATAACAATCTTATTAATGTTACTAAAAAATCAATTCCTAACAATGCTGTTATTTAACTTCCAATAGCTTTTTTCCCATTAAATAAATACATAAGCTTTGTAATCTAAAGTTGTCATTTTGTGATCCGCAACTTTCTTATCTGTAATATCACATCTTACTATATTCTTATTCTTTTGTAATATATAAAAGTGGTCGATTATAGATTTTATATTGATATTTAGATATTGATAAGTGAAGTCTATTGTATTAGGTTTCAAATGACGATAAGCATCTATTATGTTATTATTATAAATATAATTGTTAAGAGCTGTAATTTGTCTCGGGTATTTTTTCAAATTTGATCTGTCAATACTTTCTTTACATGCATTAAAGTCCCCACAGATAATTAAATCTTCGTGGTTAAATTCTGAGGCATAAGTGTTGAGATTCTCATTGTATTGTAGTTTTTCTTCGTTTTTTGCTGGAGCATATATATTGATTATGCTTGTTTTGTTAATTTCAATTTATATCAATCTGCCTTTCAAGTTTTCTGGAGTTTCTTGTAATTTCCAATTGTTTTGAAAATTTTTATTGATTATTATAAAACCAACTTCTGAGAATTTTTCAGAAGGGTTTATTTTGCCCAAAAATAGAGCATCTAAATTATCTTCAATTAGGTTTATAGCTTTTTTGTTTATTGTGTGTAGTTCTTGAATGGCTACAACATCAAAATCGGTGATGAATTTCATTAGTATTTGAGTTTTTTTTCTAAAGATATTCTTTCTATATTTATGGAGGCTAGTTTTATACTAACAGTATCAGCCATTATTTATGCTGCGGGCACCTCCATCTCTCATGCCCGGTTTTGTTGCAGATATCACAGAGTCTGATATTTATACATCCATAATACCAGGTTTGTACCTTTTATCCAAACACGTCCATTTACAGCAACAAAACTTTTATCAGTACCCAGCAAAAAGTGAAATAGATAAAAACTATACAAGTACCAAATAAATATAAAACCAATTATAGATAAGTTTTCCATTGTATTTATAATAAGACAACCCCAAAAATGAAATAAATAAAGGAAGGTTAATTCTCTTAAAATATGCACTCGCCATTCACCAATATATCAGTTAACAAGTTTTTGACATGTAGTCTTGCGTGTAGTTCATCCGGGATGTATAAATGGTGTATGCATTAGCGATTCGATAATGGCGAGATGTAGATGGCACAGCGGTTGTCAAAGATCAATCATTTTTATAACAGCGAGTTGTAAGTTGTACTTAGTATGTACGCCTTCATTTATATCCGAAAAATGCAATATCCTAGCATAGTGGATTAGTTTCACGCGCAGCTGTTTGTGGTTTATTTGAGCTTCCATTTAATATTCGTTAAATAAGATGAACATTGTATTCTGCTGCTTGGTGGGTGAGTGGGCGGGTGTCGATCGTAATTTTGGCCAATATGAATATTCTTCAAAGATGTTAACCATTGCTATAGATTTTAACCGAACTGAAGGAAGATACTGAGCGTTATGAAACCCAAAAAAACCGATAGCAGATGTCAGCTTGGACATACAAATTAAAACGTGGAATAAAATCTAAAATTACATTTTGTACACAATACGGGTTCAACATTCCTTGTTAGATGGATAACTGCCAATATCACGTTTAGCGATGCCAGGCTCTGGATCTCCAAAATGGAGAAGCAACACGCGTATTATAATATGCTAGTCATGTTAATCGACATAAACCAGGGGTGGGCAAACATTTTCTACGGAGGGCAACATTGAAAACTTTATTGTTATCGAGGGGCCGCATATATATTTTGTCTACTTCACTTACAATTTACAACGTATGAAAATATGAATTAATGATAATAACTATGTATTTGTCATTTTATTTCACATTCACACTGTATTACACATGCACATTATATTTTAAAATACGAACTTGAAACAGTTTCTAATTTGGTAATAAGATTTTACTATTCATAATTATTTCAACAAAAGTTTACTGTAGTAGTTCTGGAATGAGTCTGCTACGCCGGTTATAGTTGTGTGGGGTGACATCTTTATGCTCCACCAACTTTTATGATATGTTTTTGTTGGAATAATCTATAGATCAATCTCATAACACGTGCTAGGATTTTCAGACAAGAAAACTTCAGCAGAAGAACTGACTTGAACTTCTCCTTCAAATTATAATCTGCTTGTAGGTCAAGCAGCTCCAACTGTATATCCTCTGGGGCTGAATCAGCTTCTGCACTAAATGGCGAACTGAGGATATTGAAGAGTGGTTCCAAGTTCTTGAAGTCTTGGAACCTTCTTTCAAATTCCACAACCAAGGCATCCAACTGACCCTTATACCTGTCAGCCATTTCACCAGAAACGGTTTTCTGTTTCAAAAAAGGGAAATGGCAAAACCTGCTTTCACCTGCCTGCATGGAGAACAGGGAGAGTTTTGCCTAATGATTTATCATGCACATACATTTCATGTGCAAACAAGCTATTGCCCTGAAATTTAACATTCAGTTCATTCAACTTTTCCATAATTGTTTGTGGTTGTAGTACGTCTACCAAATTTTTGGCATGTCCCTGAAGATGAAAAGGAAAATCATTCAAAATCTTGTCATCTGACAATTCATAAAACCTAGCCCATTGTACAAAATGTTCTAACCATTTAACAGGATTCTGAGATTGATCACCATGAAAAACATCTAATTTAATAGCTGAGGACATACCTGTTTGTGTGAATCTGTTGTCTCCGGAATGAATACGAGTCCTTGAGAAATGTTCATAGTCTGACACAGGTAATGTTTTATTAAGTTCAGGCACACAGTTTGGTTGGATTGTTTCACTTGTTGGGTCACACGTCCGAATGTTGAGGTGAGATCAAAATCAGGCTTGCGTGGGGTCACTACTGGTAGACTGGGCGTTGGATCCGTTGAGTGGAGGTCAGGAGGAGGTAGAATCACTGGTGCTGGACTAGGAGTGGTAAGAATGCTGGTAGCGTTGGTCAGGGTCGTCTGTAGAGTACACAAAGGAGGGTAGATCGTTACTGGTGAAGTACATGTTAAAGCTGTCGTGTCCAATAGCAGGGAGGTCGTTGGAAATGTACAAGGCTCTTCGGAATGTAGTGGCGCTGTTGCTCTGGGAGTCGAAGTAAGGCCGGGCGGAGTGAAGTCGGAATGTCGATGTAGTTCTGGAATGAGTCTGCTACGCAGGTTATAGTTGTGTGTGGTGACACCTTTATTCATAATTTCATGCTCCACCAACTTTTATGAAATGTTTTTGTTGGAATAATCTATAGATCAATCTCATAAACACGTGCTAGGAATTCAGGACGATAGAAAGAAGAGAAGAATGAGTTCCTAGATAAAGGATGTCACATGATGATGAAATGTCTAGGGAATCGGGTACGGAATCGTATGAGACTCTTGCTGGTACGGAAAACTTATTTATGATGTTAGTCCACTAATGTCGCTTTTTCAAAGAATCTTCTCAATAACGTTTATGAAATAATTCTCTCAAAAGGAAGAGTCACTCATAACGGTGTAGATACGGCTACATCTTTGAGAGAGAGAGAGAGAAGAAAGAGTTCAGGCTCTCTTAAAAAAGCGTCGCCGTGATGATAAGACAGCTACATAGTTTGTTTACCTGGAATAAAGAAGTGAGAATCTTTTTTCTGCTGATACGGAAAACTGAATCTGACCTGATTTGCGCATCTGTATTTATACACACTCGGCCAGATTCAGGGTTAGACAAGGTCATACCCTCCACGTATCAGTCAGAAAAAACGCTCACTCCTTCTCCCAAGAAACATCCGGTTCCAGCAGGTGGAAACCACTTTATCTTACGTCATAAGACTTAATTTTGTAGTTATTTATATTCGTGACCAAATATGGATATCCGTTAGTTGGAAGCCATTTTATTTCTGTGTCGTCCAGAAGTTTCTTAAAGAATATTACTACACTTTTATTAACCGAATTGGACTTGAGCCAATGACTAGGTTACGGAACATGTTTTTACTGATGGAACCTAGAAACTATAGTTGAGTCGGCAAATGTTATACAATCTCACAACACTGTACATTAGCAAGATTCTGATGTTATGTAGTATAGTTACATACATTGCATTTTTTCCACTTTGCTCAGCAACCATTTTTATTTTATATAGTTGTGTTACAAAAACAAATGAAATTACCTTTAATATCTTTTAGAATATAAACAAATAAAACATTACTTTAATACAATTTAAAGAAAATAACAATCTTATTAATGTTACTAAAAAATCTTTTCCTAACAATGCTGTTATTTAACTTCCAATAGCTTTTTTCCCATTTATTAAATACATAAGCTTTGTAATCTAAAGTTATAATTTTGTGATCCGCAACTTTCTTATCTGTAATATCACATCTTACTATAATCTTATTCTTTTGTAATATATAAAAGTGGTCGATTCAAGATATTATATTGGTATTTAGATATTGATAAGTGAAGTCTATTTTATTAGGTTTCAAATGACGATAAGCATCTATTATGTTATTATTATAAATATAATTGTTAAGAGCTATAATTTGTCTCGGGTATTTTTTTCAAATTTGATATGTCAATACTTTCTTTACATGCATTAAAGTCCCCACAGATAATTAAATCTTCGTGGTTAAATTCTGAGGCATAAGTGCCGAGACTCTCATAGTATTGTAGTTTTTCTTCGTTTTTTGCTGGAGCATATATATTGATTATGCGTGTATTGTTAATTTCAATGTATATCAATCTGCCTATCAAGTTTCTGTAGTTTCTTGTAATTTCCAATTGTTTTGAAGAATTTTATTGATTCTTATAAAACCAACTTCTGAGAATTTTTCAGAAGGGTTTATTTTGCCCAAAACTAAAGCATCTACATTATCTTCAATTAGGTTTATAGCTTTTTTGTTAATTCTGTGTAGCTTTTGAATGGCTACAACATCAAAATCGGTGATGAATTTCATACACTTTTGAGTTTTTTCTACAGATATTCTTCCTATATTTATGGAGGCTAGTTTTATACTAGGAGTATCAGCCATTATGTATGCTGCGGGCACCTCCATCTCTCATGCCCGGTTTTGTTGCAGATATCACAGAGTCTGATATTTATACATCCATAATACCAGGTTTGTACCTTTTATCCAAACACGTCCATTTACCATACCATACTCCAGCATAAACATATTAATAGGAGTCCTGGAAGTCACTGTATCAATAGGAGTCCTGGATCACAGGAAAGGAAGTACTGTAGTTACGACCCGGCGAAGATACCACCGCTTCCCCCGGGCGTTTAAATGTACCCCATCAAAGTCAAGAAATGAATACCGAAATCCAGTATTTCGCACGCAAAAAACAAAGGGGATATCCCGTACACATCGACGTAAATGACTGTTGATACAGCGTGCCTTTGCTTTATAGGCTGCCCGGGATATCTCTCGAGGCCGTACCCGGGGTAGTAGCTCACTCACAAAAATGTACCGTGCCCCGAGGACACGGTACCACAAGCAAAGACCCACGAGTTCGTCCACGATCTGCTCGTGGGTCTTTACATGTATTTCGTTCTCTCCTAAACTGATGAAAACTGCATCCGGGATCTCCACCCCCGGAAAACCCAGCTCTAAAAATGTGCTTACAAAAGCACCGCATAGACAGTAAAAACCGATCCCCAGAGTACGGGGAAGCCTGGGAAACGTGTACCCGGCAAACCGGGCAACAATACTGTGGCCGACTATCAATAGAAACATAATGGCTGTTCTGAAGTCTTGAATGAGGGTCACACTGAGACCCGCCAACACTAAATATACCCCCCTAACAACGCTAACCCCCCAAACGCAATGACAATGACTAATTATCTAGCTGAACAATGCAAACGAGAACTAACTAAATCAAACATACGAACAATACATACTGACGCCAAACCCCCATTAATTAGGCAGAAGATAGTAATTACATCTAATCTACAATAAAAAAATAACCAGGACCCCCAAACACATCTCCAATTGTTCCCCCAACAAAATAAACCAAAGCACATACAAAACACAGACTGACAAATAAAATATTGATAAAAACACTAGCCTCTCACCACCATCAAATGACAACTCCACATAATGGCCATACTACAAGAACAAGGGAAGGATGAGTGGAAAATGACCCAAAATTTCCCCCCCCCCCCGTACTACCGTATACAACAAAATTTCAAAAAGGGCCTATAGACCCATACGAACTAAACCATACATTGAATAATAGTCTAGAACAGGACTATTCCAAATTAAAATTACAACCTATTACCCAAAAAAAAAAAAAAACAACGCACCTCACTAGAGTAAGAGCCTGAATACCACAGCATTCTAAAATAAACCTAGACACATCTACCACCTGAACTATCTAAATAACTCACACATTTATGTTTTGAAGTAAAAATCCAAATCCCTTAACAAAACAAAAAAAAAAAAAAACCCACCAATTTCAAAAAACACTTAAATTTGAGATAGGAATTTGACTCAGAATATGACTTAGATAGTGCTGTCCATACAATCCAAACTTCACCTCACCCCACCTAAAAACATACCGCACTCACATAAATGGACAAAATGGCTCTGGCAAGGCCAACTGGGACCAATAATATCATCCAAAAAAAAAAAAAAAGGAACAGAAATTAGCCCTAGAGCCAATAGCTCATAGGGAGAAGAGTATGGTCCTAAGTTTAAGGAACAAAGTTGACCGGAAATCATTACTCTATAGCACAAATAGAGACGATGAAAGTACAAGCAACTTAACTTCCTTTTTGGGTAACGTAACTATGACAATTGGATAAACAAAGCAAAGATAAACCGTCGTCCAAATTTCATAAATTCTAATGCACATATACACAACATCAACTGCCGCAAACATGGGTGGACAGGGTACCACTGCACCTTATACAATTTCGCAATTGACGGTGTTCCTCTTAGATTCAAACCAGCCAAATGCTGGGGAGAATCATGAGGATCAACAGCGGACACCATCGGAATAACGGAACCCTGTGTTCCGAACATAATACATTTCAGGAATGTCCCGTAAACATCTACGAAGGAGCCCATTAATGCAACGCACTTTTGCTTTGTAAGCCGCTCTAGTTATCCCTCTCGGGCGCACTCT
Organism: Unio pictorum; assembly: GCA_030141615.1. Lineage (NCBI taxonomy): Eukaryota > Metazoa > Mollusca > Bivalvia > Unionida > Unionidae > Unio > Unio pictorum. The sequence continues at coordinate 804,984 of JARLTB010000145.1, read as the reverse complement.
GGGCAACAATTCACCGACAAAGATATATCGTGCCCCAAGGACACGATACCATAGGCAAAGTCCCACTATCTACAATTTGCTCGGTAGACTTTACGTGTACTTCATTTTCCCCCAATTGGAGAAAGACTGCGTCCGGTATCATTCCTGGAAATCCCAGTTGTAAAAAGGTGCTCACCCATGCACCACACCAGCAATAGAAGCCAATCCCCAAATTACGGGGAAGTCTTGGGAAATTATATCCCGCATAGCGAGCAATGATACTAGGTGTTGAACCTCGTTACTCTCCCCAGCACAAGCTGGTTCGAGTTGATTGAGGTACACCGTCTTTCCGTTAAATGTGTCTTATCGGTGGTGCATTGTTTCCCTTGTCCTTCCATGAGTGCTTTTTGTGTGTATATTTTGTTTCGTTTTTATCATTACTATAAGTTTATAAATTTTGATGACGGTTGCTCTTTGCTTTGTTCACCAAATAAGTAAGTCTTTTTATCCCTCTATGAGAGTCAGACTGATAATACTTTCGATCAATAGTCAGTAATAACCTTTGATATATTCTCCATGGGCGGTGGTGAATTGATTTCTTTACAATCTGACCCTCAAACTTAGGACTGTACTCTCGTCCCTTGGGACTATTAAGTCTCAGGGCCAATTTCCACTCCTTGTTAATTATAGTGGTTATTTATTTCTTTCCCAGTTGACTGTGCCAGAGTCATTTGTCCATGGTGTGTGCTGTTTGTGTTTTTTATTCTGTTTGTTTTTATAGAGAAGAGTTATCATGCCAGTTCTCATAGAGTTACTCATGATTCCACAATGGAATATTTGGTTGTATAGGTTATGTAGTAGTGGTGTTAGTTGTTTTTTGAATGTTTTATAGAACTCAGCAGTCAGTCCATCTGTTCCTGGTGACTTGCTGTTTGTTAAATTATCAATGGCTTTCTCTATTTCTGAAATGTCAATTTGATTCTCACAGGTGATTCTGTCTTCGTCTTTTATCTTTGGAATTTGAATGTTCTGTAGGTACCTTTCTATTTTGTTATCATCTATCTTATCGCTTTTGTATAATGTTTGGTAAAATTCTCTAATGTGAGTCATAATTTCAGTTTTGTCTTTAGTTATTTGTCCATTTACGTTTAGTTTGGTTATTTCTTTTTCATTTCCTTTCATATGTTCCTCCCTCCGGTATATTTCTCTGCCTATATTATAAATGTCGTTATAGAACCCCGCCCTTTTTTTATTACCTATATTTTTGTGCTGACGTATTTGTCCTAAAATTTCATTGCATTTGGATTTCTGAGATATGGATTCTTGCGGCTTACTCAATAGTCTCTTACATTCATTTGTCATTAGCTGTAAATTCTGGCTCTGGGCCCTAGAGTATTTCTGACATATTTTCTTGAATTTGTCTTTTAATCCCAGGAGTTATTGTTCTCAAAATAGAATGATTCAATTTCATCTATAATTTCATTCTGAAGTTCTGTAAATTTAAGTAGACTCGAATTTAGTTTCCAGGGTCCTTTCCCCCATTTTTTAAATGTTCGGATTTGATATTCTAAATAAATTGTCTTATGGTCTGCAATCATCTGGTCCAATATTTCGCATTTAATTATGTTGTCCTGGTGTTGCCGCGATACGTAGAAATGATCGATTCTAGATTGAAAAGGGGTGTTTTTGAGTGTAAACGTGTATTTTATTTCGTCTTTATGTAGGAAGCGAAAAGCATCAATAATATTATTTTGTGTTGTAAAAATTCTTAATATAGTGTCTTGTTGTTTTCGTATTGTTAGGGACGATCTGTCTATTTTATCGCTACACATATTAAAATCACCAAGGATTACCAAGTCTTCTTGAGCATATGTCGATACATAAGATTCCAATTTTTGAAAAAAGTCGTTTTTGTGCTGTTCATTAGCTGGCGCATATACGTTAATCAGATGTGTATGGTCAACTTGGATATGTATTACTCTACCTTCCATATCCATCGGAGTTTGTATTAATTTCCATTGATTTTGGAGTGTTTGATTAAGTATTATAAAGCCCACTCCTGAAGATGTTTCAGAGGGGTTATAGTTTACCAAAAATAAAGTGTCTAAAGTATCTTCAATATAGTTTATAGTTTTGGTGTGTATGTTATGTAGCTCTTGTATGGCTTACTATATCAAAGTCCGGTATGATGTTTACTAAGTTTTTGGCTTTTTCGAAAGAGAGTCCTCTGATATTAATAGAGGCGAGTTTTAGAATTTTGGTTTCATCCATATTTGCTCTGGGTTAAGTGCGGTAAATGCGGCGCTATACATGTGTGTATTGTAAAGTGTGTATAATGTTTTAGTGCTGGGGAGTTGAGTCTGCCTGGGAGGTGTCATTCTGTGATTGGGTGGTGATGATTGAGTGCGTGTCTGTTGTAGTGATAAATAGAGAATGTAGTGCTTTGCAGCTCCTGGGGGGGGGGGATAGGTCTTATGGCTGTAGTTATTAAGTTCTTTATTTCCGTTGTTTTCGGCGTGTCGGACTTTGTGTCTTTTTTCTTACGCAGCGTCGGTGATGTGGAGGTCGCTGATTTTCGTTTTGGTTTTTTTTTCATTCTAGTCATAGCTTCTTTCCATTTCCTTTCTATTTTATCTTTTTCTTGATTTTCTTGTGTGGCTTGTGTTGTCGTTCCATGTACTGTATTATCCTCTAAGTTACTTTCCACATATCTTCGTTCATGTCTGTATCATTGTCATTTTCTTTTTGTTCCTCTCCTTTTCTCTATATCTTATCATTCATGGTTGTCTCTTGTTCTTTTTGGTCTTTGTTTTTTTCTAACTGTATGTCTTCTTCCATGGAGAAGTATTCTATTATGGTATCATCGTTTATGTCGGTGTCTTCCTGTGTTGGTAAATCATCAATGTCATTTTACGTCATCCTGTTCGTCCGTTTCCGCTGGACTAGTTTTCTTCTCTTTGTCTCGTTCATTTTCTTTTTCTTTTTCTTTTTCTTTTTCTTTTTCGTTTTCTTGTTGTTTATTTTCAATCATTTCTAGCTTTTCTTGCTTTTCTTGTTCAACGTCAGCTTTTGGGTGGATACTTTGTTTTGGTTTTTCAGTTTGTATGTCTGCCTTTCGGTTTGCTGTTTTCTTCTTTTTACTCCGTTGAGTTTCCCATTCTCCTTTGTTGTTAGGTTGAGTATCCGGAATAATATCGTCGGATAGTTGTAGGTCATTTTCCAAAATAATTGCCTCTTGTGGGTCATATTCATTGCACTCTATGTTGTCAGTACTTGTAGTAGGCAGGCTTGTTTCAGTGACTTGTGCATAAGACCTCCTTGGGTTGGTGGTAGGTGGGTCAGGGTGTGTTTTGACAGTGTGGAGCGTGTTGGTGTTAGTATCGCTTGTGGTGTTGTTGGTGGCGGTGGTACTGGTTTGGTATGCTTGAGGGTTGTTGCTGTGTGAGCGCATAGTTTTTGGTTGTGGGCAGCGCCATTTATCATGCCCTGTCTTCTGGCAGTTATCGCACTTTCTATAATGGATACTTGCCAACATACCAAGTATTCACGATAAACCCATAGATTTTGAAGAATTGAGGAACCTTGGTAGCGTCCCTAGCATCAACTTTGACGATGATTTTCCCGGTATTAATGTTGGGAAATGTTTTGTAAGTTTCGCGTCGGACATTTAACACGTTGACTTGCATGCGCTGTTCGAAACCTTCTCTAAAAACCGTTAGTGGTATCTCGTACGGGAATTGTGATACAAAAATGTCCACCGTTTTGCGTTCAAATAAGTGGTCGATAGGGGGTGCAGGTGTTACGTTCGCAATGAAGTGTCCCACATCTATCTTTCCCATGGGGAGTAGAAAACCCCTGTCCTTTGGCAATGATACTATGGCCAACTAATAAGAGGTACATTTTTGAGTGAGGGTCACACAAGACCCGCCTGAAATAAATACCCCCCCCCCCCCAACAACTTACACAAACACATCCCCCAACTTAATGACATTGACTAATTACCAAGTCCCCCCAAATGGAACAATACAAATAAAAACCAACTAAATCAAACTTACAAACAATACACAATGACGCCAGCCCCTCATTAACCAGATAGGAGACAATAATTCAACCTAATCTACAATCAAAAACAAACAGCCAACCCCACACATACTTCAAAATATTCTCTCCAACAAACAAACCAACATACACCCAAACACAAATTGACACATAAATAGTGACAGAGACACTAGCCTCTCACCACCACTAACAAAATTTAAAACAATGACCACAAAATGAAAGGAAGAGTGGAAAATGACACACCCCCCCCCCAATTACCGTACATACCAAATCTCAAAAAGGGTCTATAGACCCATACGAACCACCCATGCACTGAACAATAGCCCGCAAAAGGGCTATTCCAAATTACTCCTGCAACTCCATGAAACGATCACATACCTACGACTCCCCCAAGAATACTAATAAAAACACAACACACTTCACTAGGATAAAAGTCTTAATGCCACAGCATTTCAAACCAGAGATAGATACATACACCACATAAATTATCTAAATAAACCACACACCCCTTTTTCGAAATAAAAAGAAATTTTTTGGGCATAACTATACTCAAAACAAAAACTCAAAACAATTTCAGAAAAGAAAAAACATACACCCAAAGGGGTGTTAGGAACCCAACTCAGAATGTGATCTAGATAGTGCTGTCCATACAACAAAAACCTCATAACACACCAACTAAAAACACAATACACTCACATATATGGACAAATGGCTCTGGCAAAGCCAACTGGGAAATAATAACACTAATTATCCAATAATAAAATGGAGCGGAAACTAGCCCTGGAACCTCATAGTTCCTAGGGAGAAGAGTACGATCCTAAGTTTAAGGAATTAGACTGAACGGAAATCATCACTCTCTATAGCACGAATAGAGACTTTGAAAGTACCACCAATCTAACTTCCTTTATGGGTAAAGTAACTATGACAATTCGATAAACAAAGCAAAGATAAACCGTCATCTAAATTCTATAAAAATAAATACTAAAAAAAAAACTAACACAAATATGAAACACCATTATCCGCAAACACGGGTGGACAGGGAACCACTACACCTCATAATACATTTTCGCAATTGACTGTGTTCCTCTTAGATTCAAACCAGCCAAATGCTGGGGAGAATCATGAGGATCAACAGCGGCGGACACCATCGTAGTCCAGATATGACCGCCGGAAACCATGGTTCCGAACCACACACATGCCTGGGATGTTACGCAGAGAACGCCTAAGCAATATGTTAATGCACAGTCTCCGCACTCTGTATTCACACAAAGACAAACCCCGGGGCCTCAACCTAGGCAGCAACCCCCCGATGAGGACATATCGTGCCCCCAGGGCACGATACCATAGGCACAGGCCTACAAGCTCATCCACAATCTGTTCCATGCCCTTGAGATGTATCTCATTCTCCCCGAGATGTATAAATACAGCGTCGGGGACTCGGGTTGGGAATCTCCACCCCAAGAAGGTAGTGGTCCAAGCACCACACAGGCAATAAAATCCTAATTCCAGGTTTGGGGGTAACCCGGTCAGAATAAACCCAGCAAATCGAGCTATCACACTGTGCCCCACCATTAACAGATACATTTCTTTTTCTTTTCTCTCTTGGTTATGGTCAGAAGAGACCAGTCCGAGCTACGTATACCCCCAAACAACTATACACACATCAACACATTTCTCTATCTCAATGACAAGGACTAATTACCTCACTCCCCCCCCCAAAAAAAAAACATACAAACATAGGCTAAATAAATCAGACAAACGAACAATAGCACCAGCGACGCCAGCCCCCCACTATCACAATACAAAAATGTCAGTCAAAAACAAAACAAAAACCGAAAAAAGACAAAAATAATAAAAAAAAAAGAGAAATTAATAACTCTCTGCATGCCTACCCCCTATGAGATAAATGTAAAGACAAACTAGCACACCACAATACAAAAATAATGAACAGAGAAATTAGCCTCTCACCCTTAGATTTCAAACAAAGAAGCTGAATGGAAAATGATACACCTCCCCCCCCCCTGTAACGAATATCCAAAAAGGGCTTACCGACCCACAAGAACTTTCCCTCATAATAACAATAGCCCGCAAAGGACTATTCAAAAAACGATATTTATAACTTGATGCAACGAATATGATTGCATTAACAACGAGCAACACAGAATCAAAAACCATAAATAAAGCGCACCTTTCGAAATACTAATACTAATTTTGAAAATAATTAAATTAATTTCGAAAACTAAAACCTATTCCAAATCTGCACATAAATTAGATAAGGACCTAACTGGAAATCTGGTCTAGATAGTGCAGTCCATACACAACACTCTCCACCATACAAAAGAGAAATACCATACACACCTACACATGGACACCTGGCTCTAGCAAAGCCAACTGGGAAAATATTTATACTATAACAAAGGAGAGGAAATTAGCCCTAGAACTATTATAGCTCCAAGGGAGAATAGTACGATCATAAGGTTAATGAATTAGACTGAAAATAAATCATTAGTCTCTATGGCACGAATAGAGATTTGAAAGTATTATCAGTCGAAATTCTTCTTTGGGTAACACAACTTTCACAATTTGACAAACCAAGCCAAGATCAACCGTTATCCAAATTACATAAATGAATACAAAAACACATACTTATAACCGCATTCATGGGCAGACAGGGAACCACAACACTTGATCATACATTTTCGCAATGGACGGTGTCCCTAAAAAGACTCGAACCAGCTTTCATGCTGGAGAAAGTCATAAGGGTCAACAGCACATAATGTATACTCCATAAACGTTTCTAGTATACTGAGAAATCTCATTCTTGATGAATCAAACTCTTCGATTATATTGCCCAATGGTAAGTCCTCGGGGACGCTCCCTGGGCAAGAAGGCTCCAATTAGAATAAGATTGACACCTTGTTGAATATAAATTTGAATTGATCTTTTGAGATTATCCACAATCTCGGCACTATCAAATATACAATATATGTTGGATGTTCCCACTAAAAGCACAGGAGGTAAGCCTTCTATAGATGGATTACATGAATGTACAGAATTCATCCAAACCTCTACTATCTCTGTAAATAAATGAATAAAAACATGAGGTGAAGTAGCCCTACAAAAATATTTGTGTGGATTCTGATAGTATCAGTACATGCATGTGTTTAATTTAATAATGCAGAAATATAGACTATTACAGCTGACATGTTAAGTCAGTATATCAGATTTCCTGCAGGAATTAAACGTTTTTTAAAAAGTATAAATTGTATGCTATCATCTTGTGCATTTATATCTACTGTAAATACCGCCGTTATTTGTAATCACTATTTTATATCTGGCCTTCCCATCCTTAGTGCATGCTTGCTCTCTTTAGGCTTGTTGTCACTAGAATGCAATGCAGCTAGGCAAATAAAGATGCAAAATACAGTTCATAATTCTATCAAAAACCAAAGTCTTTATTTGCAAACATTACAAAACACTAAATCTTGTACAATTTTACACTGAAGGATATCTAAATATCAGATATTGACATCAGATATTGACATGTATCATTAAATTTGAAGATGAATATACTAGACTTTACATAATACACTTTAAAACCTGAAACCAATGTCGAGAGGAGGTAGAATCACGGGCTCTAAACTAGAAGTTGTTATGATGCTTGTCGCATTGGTAGGAGTCGTCTGCAAGGTGGAGGATATATCGTTACAGGTGAGGTGTAGGTAGACGTTGTTGTGTCCAATAGAAGTGAAGTCGTTGGAATAATAGAGCTATCTTGCGCATATATTGGCGATGTCGTTCCAACACTTGATGTGGTGAAGCTGGGCAGAGTAAAATCTGATGGACGTAATAGTTTCGGACTTGGGTCTGTTTCGTAAATCGTAGTTGTGTGGGTGACACCTTTATTCATGATCTTTCTCCATCAACCTTTATGAGAACTGGTTTTGTTCTCATCAACTCGTAGATGTAATAATTTGGGAATCCGGAATAAAATCGGATGGACGTAATATTACAGTTTCGGACCAAGTATGTTTCGTAGTTGTGTGTGGTGACTGCTTTATTCATCTTTCTCCACCAACTTTTATGAGAACTTTTATGGTTTTGTTCTCATAAACTTATTTGGGAATCCGGAATGATAGAGAGAAGAGAAGACCAAGTTCCTTACAAAAAGTGTTAAAAAGATGGTGAAAAACGTCTTGGTAGGGGGGAAAGGGTATGTAATCTGTAATATTCTCCATCCACTTGTTATGTAAAATTTCTTGTAAAATTATCATAACCTTCTCATTTCTTCCTATGAGAATGAATTACTCGTAAGTTAAGGAGTGTGAATGTCCATGGTGAGAGAGAGAAAGACAAGAGTTCAGATTTTCTTAAAAAAAGTGTCGCCACAATGATGAGACACAGCTGGTACACAACTGTAATGAGAAATCTTTTCTAGCTCCAGGATGAGAGGAATTTTATTTAAATAATCCACACGTATATATTTACCACATTCTAGAAACACATCAATAAACTTTATATTCAAACTGCATGAAAAACGTATAAAATTGCACTTTCCTTTTAAGATTTCCAACTTTATTCATTTTATAATTTCTGCATATTAGAATATAATACAAATAGTTATATCTGGATCAGTTTCATGATATCCAAAAATATAAAATGTAATAGTTGCAGTTAATGCAACAATCAATTTAAAGAAATGTATTGTACTCGTTTTAAAATATAATATTGATTTGGAATATGTTACTGACATTATTCTTTGTTAGTTGAAGAATACATTATTTCATCATCAAATCTACAAATCTAAACATGAAGTTGGTAGTGAATTCGTCTTTTACCATAAATATAATTAAATATGAATTTTTAAAACAATTAGTTTATTCCATTATAATATACTATAAATTAAAGATTTCAATGAACACTGTTGGAAACAAACTTTATCATTAAAATCTCAAACATTAGAAATGTCTATTTCTAAAATAAGTTTTTGACATGTACAGTTCTTACCGGTAATGAGAGAAACAAGTCTTTTCTAGTTTCTGGATGAGAGGAATTCACCTTGGCGATTTGCGCGCTTATTTATATTACTGGTGTATTCTTCATCCTAGCTAGAAAGATTCTCTCATTTCCAACTTAACAAGAACCATATTGAATTCTCGTCATTCGACAGAACGTTGGAAATCTGCCAATGTATAAATCTTGTTTTTTTCCTGCCGACTTGGCAAGGCAGCGGGTAATGTACAATGCTTTGTGCTTGTTACAGCATGCACTTGTCTTCCACACAACAATGTACATTGCCTTTTGCTTGCAAGAGCATTCACCTTTATTCCATTAATATATAGCTGTGATTTAGAAGTAGATGAAATTAATCTTAATATACTTTAGAAAATTACTTTAATAAAAATGAGTAAAACATTACATTATTACAATTTAGACAAAATGACAATCTTATTACTTTTGCTAAACATTCTATCCTAATAATACCCTTGTTACGTTCTTAGGCTCGAATAACAGTAACATAGAAATAGTGAAAATAACAAGCTTGAAAATAAAAATAAACTTGACGGTTTAAAGAATCTATTCCAAGATTAATCCAAATAATTCAAAATATAATCCACTAGTGTAATTGCAAAAGTTCTGGTAATAAAATGCCCTAATAATTCCCAGTTCGAATCTTAGTGACGCATCCAAGTTGGAAGACGATGTCACCTGATGAAGTCAGTTCTGGTCTTATGAAATTCAATGAGCACATTTATATTCCAGATAAATAAAAAACTAAATCCTGTTGATCCAAACGAATTGAAATAATTTCCAGTAATTTAAAATAACTCAAAACAATACAACTTAATATTGTAACAGCCCAACTTCTACTAATTTTTACGTTCGAAAAAATTTACGTTCGAAAAAATAACGTTCGGAAATTGAACATGAGGACTATTATTTGTATATGGGATTGTTGAGCGACAAGGGGGAAATGGAGGCAAAGAAAGCAAATATCTTTTCGAGGTATATGAGTGGCCCATAAAAGGGCCGTTATGTGTAATATTAACAGTTTCTTGTTAACACAAGAGGAAATCTCACAGATCTTCTCTTCCTTAAACTTCTCCTCACTGTTGGACCATAGAGGAGAACTCTCTAAAAACCACCTTGTCTTTCCACATATATCCTTATCTTCCAAAAGGCTGTATCCGTCATATCAATGACAGTCCACGATGATCTGACATACATGGGAAGATCAGTCCGAAACAGCATGGTAGAAACAAGGGTAGAAGATTCTACGTTGGTCCACATCTTGTGATGAGAAACAGGTGAAGCGAATGCCGTGTACTGCGACTATTTATAGAGAAAGAGCGGATCTAACATAGAGCACTCTCTTTAGAAAACCTTGTCTTTCGACATATATCCTTCTCTTCCAAAAGGCTGTATCCGGCATATCAATGACTGTCCAAGATGATCTGACATACATGGGAAGATCAGTCCGAAACAGCATGGTAGAAACAAGGGTAGAAGATTCTACGTTGGTCCACATCTTGTGATGAGAAACAGGTGAAGCGAATGCCGTGTACTACGGCTATTTATTGAGAAAGAGCGGATCTAACACAGAGGACATCTCATAGATCTTCTCTTCCTTAAACTTCTCACTGTTGGACCATAGAGGAGAACTCTATTTAAAAAACCTTGTCTTTCCACATATATCCTTTTCCAAAAGGCTGTATCCGGCATATCAATGACTGTCCAAGATGATCTGACATACATGGGAAGATTAGTCCGAAACAGCATGGTAGAAACAAGGGTAGAAGATTCTACGTTGGTCCACATCTTGTGATGAGAAACAGGTGAAGCGAATGCCGTGTACTACGACTATTTATTGAGAAAGAGCGGATCTAACACAGAGGACATCTCATAGATCTTCTCTTCCTTAAACTTCTCACTGTTGGACCATAGAGGAGAACTCTATTTAAAAAACCTTGTCTTTCCACATATATCCTTCTCTTCCAAAAGGCTGTATCCGTCATATCAATGACAGTCCACGATGATCTGACATACATGGGAAGATCAGTCCGAAACAGCATGGTAGAGACAAGGGTAGAAGATTCTACGTTGGTCCACATCTTGTGATGAGAAACAGTGAAGCGAATGCCGTGTACTACGGCTATTTAAAGAGAAAGAGCGGATCTAACACAAAGGACATCTCATAGATCTTCTTTTCCTTAAACTTCTCACTGATGGACCATAGAGGAGAACTTTCTTTAAGCAACATTGTCTTTCCACATATATCCTTCTCTACCAAAAGGCTGTATCCGTCATATCAATGACAGTCTACGATGATCAGACATACATGGGTAGATCAGTCCGAAACAGCATGGTAGAAACGAGGGTAGAAGATTCTACGTTGGTCCACATCTTGTGATGAGAAACAGGTGAAGCGCACGACGTGTACTGCGGCTATTTATAGGGAAAGAGCGGATCGAAATGGATCGAGTGTATTCACCAATCCAAACGTGCGTTACAAAAGCAGTCAGTCATCCAATCGGAAGAGAGCAGTCTGTGACGTCACCTTCCCTATATAGCAATGGAATATAAAGAAGGCCGACTGAGCTATGTTTGAAACACTATGTAAAACTAGACTAAATAATGATACAGTATTTAATGCTGTTAATCCTATACAGCAATTTACCTCCGCTCTAATTTCAATTGCAGTTGAATCCATTCCCAAGTCCTCAACGAACAGTAAGAGATCGCAAAAACCTTGGGTAATCAAGGAATGCAAAGGAGCCATTAGACAACGCCGAGAAGCATTAAAAACATTCAACAATCGTCCAATATCGTATTGCCCGGGCTAAAACTCTACGCACAATCAAAGAATGTAAACGTGCATCCTGGAAGAAATATATTTCTTCTTTAAACTCTCGTTCCTCAATGAAACAAGTTTGGGATACTATTCGAAAAATAAATGGAAAGAGTAAACACAATTCTATTCGACACCTAAAAATAAACAATATCAATTTCAGTTCGAAACGTGACATAGCAAAAATACTTGCTGATAGATTTTCAAAAAACTCATCATCTAATTAATTATTCAGATGCCTTTAGAAGATTTAAATCTCAAAAAGAAAAGTCACGTTTAAAATTTGCATCGAACAATACTGAAAATTCTAACCAGCTGTTTTCTTTATTGGAGCTTAGGGAGGCATTAGACAAGTCCCATGATACATCCGCTGGACCTGACGAAGTACATTACCAGTTCTTGAAACACCTCCCAGAATCTTCTCTGACATTGCTTGTGAAAATCTTTAATGATTTGTGGATTGCTGGTAATGTACCTAAGAGCTGGAAAGAAGCAACAGTGATACCGATTCCCAAACCAGGCAAAGATAACGAAGATCCTAACAGCTATTGGCCTATTGCATTGACAAGCTGCGCATGCAAAACAATGGAACGAATGATTAATTCTCGGCTTGTATGTTACTTGGAAAGTAACAATTTAATTTTAATTCTCCTTTCCAAGAAGGAACATTTAGTAGCAGTCTTCTTTGATTTAGAAAAGGCCTATGGTACAACATGGCAGTAGGGGATACTAAATTACCTGCACGATCTAGGGCTAAAATGCCGTCTGTCCTCTTTCATCTCCAATTTTTTCTCTGACAGAGAATTCAAAGTACGAGTGGTCTCTACCTTCTCCGATATGCAGCAGCAAGATGGGTGTGATACAGGGTAGTTATTTATCTGTGACGCTATTTAATATCAAAATCAATAGCTTCACCAAGTTCTTAACTCCCGTTGTGGACTGCTCTTTATATGTAGACAAATTTGTACTTTGTTATCGTTCAAAGCACATGCATACAATTGAAAGCCAACTTCAACAAAATATCAGTAAGATACACAATTGGGCCAGTAATAACGGTTTTAAATTTTCTAAATCGAAAACAATATGCATGCATTTCTGTCACATGCGAAGACATCATGATGACCCTAAACTCGCACTGGATGGGACACTTATTCCAGTTGTTGAGGAAACTAAGTTTTTGGGTATTATCTTCGACAGAAAACTGACTTTTATACCACACATCAGGAATTTAAAAGCTAAATGCTTAAAAGCTTTAAATTTAATAAAAGTAATTGCGCACACCGACTGGGGTGCTGATAAAATAGTCCTCCTCAATTTGTATAGAACATTTATCCGTTCTATACTAGACTATGTATGCATTGTTTATGGTTCGGCTAGGAAGTCGTATTTGAAAATGCTTGACCCAATTCATCATCAGGGAATAAGACTTGCTCTAGGAGCATTCAAGACATCTCCATGCGAAAGCCTTCTCGCGGAAGCGAATGAATCACCTTTATCGCATCGCAGAGAAATGCTTTCTATACAGTACGTTCTTGGGATAAGATCAAACCCTCTGAACCCTGCTTTTTCGGCTGTTTTTCAACCAAAAAACAAAACTTTATACGAAAACAAACCAAATGCCATACCTTCATTTGGCATCAGAATATCACCCAGTTTTGACACTATGAAAATTAATCTCCCTACAGTTCAGAACGCGTTTGTCTCGGAAACACAACCTTGGCTCCTTAAGCAACCCAAAGTGATTTTTACGTTGCACGATGGGAGAAAATCTGAGACAAATCGTGCCATTTTCCAGAACTTTTATCATGAACTCCTCAACGATTTTAAAAACTACACAAATTTTTTTATTGACGGATCAAAAGTTGATGACAAGGCTGCTGCAGCCTTCGTTAGTGGCAAGCACATAACCCAAAGTGCGTTTGCCAAACGATGCATCCATATTTTCAGCGGAAATCTGAGCAATAGACCTTGCTCTGAAAGTTATTGAACAGAAACGCATTTTAAATAGCATTATTTTCTGTGACTCGCTGTCAGTACTTCAGTCGCTACACCATAGAAAACTGGATAATCCATTACTAGTCGATATCCTTGTCAAAAACTCGGAACTTAGTAACTCCTACAATATAGTATACTGTTGGATACCTAGCCATATTGGTATTAGAGGCAATGAAGAAGCAGACTGGGCTGCTAAGATGGCTCTATCCCAAGAACCATCGGATTTTAAATTACCGTTTACTGATTTTAAACCTTGTATCAAAAAGTACCTACGTCAGAAGTGGCAGGCATCATGGGATGATGCAGTCAATAACAAACTTCATGCCATCAAACCAGCCCTGGGAGAATGGATTCCTTCCTACAGATCTATCCGTAGGGAGGAGGTTGTCATTGAAATAATCAGAATCGGTCATATATACATAACCCACTCCCACATACTGAAAGGTGAAGACCAACCAGAGTGCGTTTCTTGCAATGAGCCATTCACTGTTAAACACTTTATGACCGAGTGTTCCGACTTGCAACCTACGCGTGGTAAATAATATAATGTACATGACATGAAGGAACTTTTTGATACAATACAAATCACTTGTATTTTAGATTGCCTAAAGGAAGTAAATCTCTATTTTAAACTATAACTTGTATGCCATCACCTAGAATATTTTTATCTAATGCAAATATCACCTCTTATTTACAACATCTTATCATCAACATACACCATTTACATCTCCCGTTGATTGGGAAGCTTCATATTTTACTTTCACCAATATCTTGCCATTTTATATTTAACTATTATGGTTTTTATATCGTTGGTCGATGTTAAACCTTTATTATTTCTGAACATCTAACCTATTGTATGGCGCTAAATAGCCTAAAAGTGCTGGTGCGCCGTTAAAATTCAAGCAAACAAACAAACTAACAATTAAACAAGTATCGATGAGTACAGATAAGTATCCACCTTTTTTGCTTAAAACAAAATGGCAATATCAAGCAAACTAATAAAATGGACCCGAGAGAAGTTGAGGATATGTAACAAGGTGAGATGCCAGTGATCTCTATGTGTCAACTCTACTACAAATACAAAAGTGTCATATTCTCTTGTTGCGGAGTCTATGAAATGAAACAACAGGCTTATGTCTATATATCATTGTTGCAAGTCCATGGAAACAATTGGGAAAGATTTTTCTGTCAGCTGATAAAGCTTTACACTTTAATTTCCGACCTGGCACGTGTGAAAATGCATTAATATTAGCTAGGCCTGTTGCACCTTTTTTTTTTTTTACATCTGTATATGAATGTAAATGGTGAAATCCTTTTCTTACAGAAACATTGCAAAATGAGTCATAATGTTTGACAAAATTTATGATGTGAGGAAATATTCTGGAACGGGACAGTATGCTTTCTTTTGTCTGAAAATCAGAACAGTATATTTTACTGTCTCTGTTTAATAATTCAACGTATTCATCCAAAGCCATGTTGTTTTTTCCTCCTTGCAAATTGATAAATATATTTGCTATTAATCTTTCTCTCTGGTCACATGGTAGGATGCCCTCTGTTAATGAAATGAGATGTATTGAACCAATCGCATACTTAGTTTTATTTGTCAAGTTATAAATAGGCAATTCATATTTAGCTGACCGTAAACTACGTTCCCCGTCACCCATGTCTACTGCTGTGTACAGGTTTTTGTGCAATAATGACAGCTTAAAAAGCATATGGCAGTAGCTTTCAGTTTCATATTTTCCTCTGGTAATGGCTTTTCTAGTAGCAGGGGTTGTAGTACCATGTTTTTTTTTTCTCATGAACTATCGGGGATCCAATGTAGGTATACGACTTGTCGCAAAAGTGACATTTCAGTAGTTTTCAGGATGATTGTGGTCAGTTAATATTTCTCTAAGGTCTTTCATTATGTCATTGTCTGAATCAAAAAAGTGTTGCTTCAGTAGATACCTACAAATGGTGTTGATCCAATGAACTTTTTCTGCAGATGTAAAGTTGCCAAAATTGTCAGGAAGGGGTATTGTTTGATCAAATTATCAATGCCAAATTCTTTAAGAAATAAAAGACAGCACATTGCATCTAGAATGGTATAGTACAGTATTCGGTAGGGTCTGTTGGCATTCCGCACTTCCCCCTTCACATTTCTTGCATTCAATATGTTTCTGAAGTAGTATACAGTTCCTCTGTCACTTCCAGAATCTGTACTGTATGTTAACCGTCCTATTGCCTAAAAAAAATAAAACGTTTGAAGAAGTTAATCTTAGCTACATTATAAATCATCTGAAATGTTTCACTTTACTGCTTCCATGGTAACAGTTATATTTCTCGAGAACACAATACAAATTTATACAAATCTAACAACAATGCAATTGTAAATTTTCCTGCAGCTTTTACTATTTATTATTCATGGATACTTAGAACAGGTCAGGAAAATGTAAACTAGTATGTACATAAGCGGACCACACTATACAATACCACATATTTGTCATGTGGCACCCACATATGAATGGCTTGGCTTACCTCCAGAAAATTCAAGAGTCTGTGAAAATCTTCTATTTTGGAAATGAAACCTTCCAATCTTGCTGTAGGTGTTTCACCATTAAACATTGACTGTTGTGCACACTAAATCCGCTCATCTGTCAACCTATCCCCTTAAGAGAAAAAGAAATGACAAATTATAATGGAACCCATGATATAAACATTTTGAATATTCTTACTTAATGTTTTAGTTATTGTTTGTTTTGTCACAAATACAATTGTGTATTTATTAGAAAATAAAGTTGATTTGGTTTGATTTAATATATCTAAATATTTTTAAAAGTTACAAAGGTCAACAGTAAAATTCTGGGCTTCCTACAGCATGTCATAAAGGCACAATGCACCCATTACATTGAAACAACATACAAATTGTTTACCAATTAAGTCATTCAGAAAAAGGTTTTGTTCATAAAACCAACCAACGATCAAAATCATGTCAAATTTAGGTGACACATAACTGACTAAGCCCACTAACATACTAAAAGCTAATGGTGAGTAGTTAATTTCACTTGAAATGTGTGCTTGTACAGGAATCGGTGTTATGTTACATAGTTTTAAACAGAGAGCCAGATCTCAAAGTCTAGCTTTTTGATAGCTTGAGTCAATTCTTACCTCCAAAGAAAACTGGTTCTACAATTTGTTCAATGTTGGATGGAACATACTGTTTTTGGAGCTTTTTCAACAGCTGAATTACTTCTGCAGTCTTTGTCCCATTGCAATCAAAGAGTCCCAAGTGGATACTAAAGAAGAGAAACAATTATTTCAAGTCTTTAGTACTAACATAAGTTATTCTTGTTCAGTACATATACTTTCAGTTGAAAAACGTTATAACTTATGTGAGACGCAAATTTGCATATAGCTAAATACTGCAAGCACATAACTAAAGTGCGCTTGCCAAACGATGCGTCCATATTTTCAGCGGAAATCAGAGCAATAGACCTTGCTCTGAAATTTGTCGAACGAAAACGCATTTTAAATAGCATTATTTTCTGTGACTCGCTGTCAGTACTTCAATAGCTACACCATAGAAAACTGGATAATCCATTACTAGTCGATATACTCATCAAAAACTCGGAACTTAGCACCTCATACAATATAGTATATTGTTGGCTACCTAGCCATATTGGCATTAGAGGTAATGAAGACGCAGACCGGGCTGCCAAGATTGGTCTATCCCAAGAACCATCGGATTTTAAATTACCGTATACTGATTTTAAACCTTGTATCAGAAAGTACCTACGTCAGAAGTGGCAGGCGTCATGGGATGATGCAGTCAATAACAAACTTCATGCCATCAAACCAACTCTGGGAGAATGGACTCCTTCCTACAGAACTATCCGTAGGGAGGAGGTTGTCATTGCAAGAATCAGAATCGGTCATACATACATTACTCACTCCCACATACTGAAAGGTGAAGATCCACCAGAGTGCGTTTCTTGCAATGAGCCATTCACTGTTAAACACTATATGACCGAGTGTTCCGACCTACAACCTACGCGTGCTAAATACTATAATGTACGTGACATGAAGGAACTTTTTGATACAATACAAATCACTTGTATTTTAGATTTCCTGAAGGAAGTAAATCTCTATTTTAAACTATAACTTGTATGCTATCACCTAGAATATTTTTATCTAATACAAATATCACCTCTTATTTATAACATCTTATCATCAACATATACCATTTACATCTCCCGTTGATTGGGAAGCTTCATATTTTCCTGTCACCAACATCTTACCATTTTATATTTAACTATTATGGTTTTGTATATCGCTGGTCGATGTTAAACTTCTTTTATATTTGAACATCTAACCTATTGTTTGGCGATAAATAGCCTAAAAGTGCTGGTGCGCCGTTAAAATTCAATCAAACAAACAAATTCCGCGTGTTAAATACTGCAGTCTGCTTTTTTGTAATTCCACCTGGGGTTATTTTGTACTTGTGGTTGCACCGCCATCTGCAGTGTGGTGATGATTAGGAAGTGGTCACTGCCCATGGGGTCAGATTGATCCACCTCCCATTCAGCCACTTGTGCCAGTCTTGTTGTGCATAGTGTGAGATCAATGGCGGACAAGGTGCCGTTCACCGGGTTTAGTCGTTTTCCGGCTCCATCATTTAATATGGTTAGGGTTGATGTATTGGCCCAGGCCTCAATCAACCTGCCCCTTTTGTCCGTCATTTCCCCCCCCCCCCCCACAGCCTGTTATGGGCATTAAAGTCACCGCATATGACGGTGCGCTCACTAGTGATTAGGGTAGTTAGTGTTCTGAAAATTTGTTCATGGTTATGGGTGTTGGTAGTCCCTGGGTCATAAATGTTAAATATTTGTAATTCACTATTTCCTATTTTAATTTTTAATGATTGTACTTCTATATGTGAGTTACTTATTACCTCTGTTGTTATATGTATTATTTGAATTGATGTTATGTTGTTATTTACATACATGACTAATCCTCCCCCTGATCCTTCCTTACGTTGTTGGAAGTATCCTGGGGCGTAGCCCTGTATATTAGGCAATCTTTTAGTTTTGCTATTTAACCTTGTTTCTTGAATGCAGAGGATGTCAGGTTTTGTTTTGGAATTAATTAATTTTATTTTTAGTTCATTCAAGTTATTGTATAGTCCTCTAGCATTCCATTGCCATATTGAAACATTTCCATTAGTTGTGTCAGCCATTACTAATGGGGTCATTTGTTACAATTAGTGTTTTGATTTGGTTTTTGGTCATTTTAAGAGCTTTTTGTAAGCCTTGGGTGTTACTGGTAGTGCTTTGCTTAATTTTATCCATTAGAGTTTCTATGGATTTTACTACCTTAGTTACCTCTAGCGATTTCATTCCCTATACTTCTCTTGTTTGTATGGTCTTGACTGTTTGCTCTATTTAGTTTGTGTTTTTTCCTAGCTGTTTTGTAATCTACCTGATTATTTTCCATTACCTCTATAATTTGTTTTTCCCTTATTGTTGCAGGGCATATTGGGGATTTTGGTGAGTGTGTTCCTTTGCATTGAGCGCATTTAGGATTGATCCTGCGGCGTTTTCCCTTATGTTCCCCTCCGCAGTTATTGCATTTATTTTGGTTTTTACATTTAGTTGTAAAGTGGCCCCTGTGTTTGCATTTGGAGCAGAATCTAGGTTTGTTTATGTAGGGTTCTGTTATATACCTAGATCCAGCTGAGCCTATTTGAATGAGTGTCTGCAGTGGTGTGTCAGACTCTATCACTGTTACTGTGCATTTGGGTGCCCTGTTTTCTATTTTATAGATAATGGATAATTTTGGATAATTTTTTCGGGCTAAAAATATTTCCATGGTGCCGAATCCCAATAATCACAAATCTAAGAATTACTTAAAACGGGGCGCTATCAAATATACAATTTATGTTGGATGTTCCCACTAAAAGCGCAGGGGGTAAGCCTTCTTCTAGAGATGGATCACAGGAATGTACCGAATTCAGCCAAACCTCAACTATCTCTGTAAACAAAGAAATAAAAACATGATGTGAAGTAGCCCTACACAAAATACTTGTTTGGGTTCTGATAGTATCAGTACATACATGTGTTGAGTTTAATAATGCAGAAATATAGATTATTACAGCTGACATGTTAAGTCTGTATATAAGATTTCCTGCAGGAATTAAACGTCTTTTAAAAAGTATAAATTGTATGCAATCATCTTGTGCATTTGTATCTAATGTAAATACCGCCCTTATTTGTAATCACTATTTTATATCTGGCCCTCCCATCCTTAGTGCATGCTTGCTCTCTTTAGGATTGTTGTCACTAAAATGCAATGTAGCTAGGCAAATAAAGATGCAAAATACAGTTCATAATTCTATCAAAAACCAAATTCTTTATTTGCAAACATTACAAAACACTAAAAACTTGTACAATTTTACATTACAGGATATCAGATATTGACAAAGCTGTTGTGCAGTTTAATGGGGTCATCGGACCACTTTTGCGGTTTATTTGTTTGTGCTTTGTGTTTCTTAGAATTACTTAAAACGGGGCGCTATCAAATATACAATTTATGTTCGATGTTCCCACTAAAAGCGCAGGGGGTAAGCCTTCTTCTAGAGATGGATCACAGGAATGTACCGAATTCAGCCAAACCTCAACTATCTCTGTAAACAAAGAAATAAAAACATGATGTGAAGTAGCCCTACACAAAATACTTGTTTGGGTTCTGATAGTATCAGTACATACATGTGTTGAGTTTAATAATGCAGAAATATAGATTATTACAGCTGACATGTTAAGTCTGTATATAAGATTTCCTGCAGGAATTAAACGTCTTTTAAAAAGTATAAATTGTATGCAATCATCTTGTGCATTTGTATCTAATGTAAATACCGCCCTTATTTGTAATCACTATTTTATATCTGGCCCTCCCATCCTTAGTGCATGCTTGCTCTCTTTAGGATTGTTGTCACTAAAATGCAATGTAGCTAGGCAAATAAAGATGCAAAATACAGTTCATAATTCTATCAAAAACCAAATTCTTTATTTGCAAACATTACAAAACACTAAAAACTTGTACAATTTTACATTACAGGATATCAGATATTGACAAAGCTGTTGTGCAGTTTAATGGGGTCATCGGACCACTTTTGCGGTTTATTTGTTTGTGCTTTGTGTTTCTGTCTTGGTGATTTTGGTGGTGGATTGTTATTAGATGTTGTCTGAGTTGATGTTGTGCTTTTCTGTGGCTTATAATTAGGGATATTGGCGCTTGTGGCTGATCCGTCTCTGTGGCGTCCTTCGTGCTTTTTGGATTGTGTTTTGCGACGGTGGAGAAGGATGGGCCAGAAGGGATGTTTTTGCCTGGACAAGTTTTCTGGCCTCTGGGTAGGGAATGTTCGAGGTAAACTTTACCCTCTGAATTTCCTTCTCCTGTTTCCATGTATCACAATCTTTGGAACTGGCGTGATGTTCCTTGCCACAGTTGACACAATGCGGAGTTGCTCTAAAATCGGCTTCCTGATGAGTGTTCTTCGCATCGGCCACATACGTTGGCTCTGGAACATCGATCCTCGTGATGGCCGTATTTTTTACATTTATAGCATCGAAGGGGGTTTGGAATGTATATCTCGACCTTTACTTGTAAAAAAACCCTTTCTTGACCACTTTAGGCACTGTCGGTTTATTAAAGGTGATTACAAATGTATTGGTGTCCTGCAGGGTGTTATTACGTTTAATACGTATTCTTCGCACTGCAGTGACTCCTTCATGTTTCATCCATTCGATGATATCTGCGTCGTTGACTCCAACCAAGTCACGACATCGTATTACCCCTTTGGACGAATTCAGTGTAGTGTGGGCGAATTAGGTCACTGGAATATCAAAGAATGTTTTCATTTTTATGATATTGTCTGTTTGCCCCTTTCGCTCACACTTTACAAGAAGACAACCCGATTTTAGTATTTTCACACTTCTTGGTGTGCCATTCGATCCCGTAATGGTTTTCTCGATAATAAATAGAGATAAACCTGAAAGCGGTTTAGCATCATCATTTGATTGAATAACCATGAAGCGTGGAAATGATTCCATGCCACGTGGTTCTTCATCCGAGTCAGACAGTGGTTTGGTACGTTTATTGGATTCTTTTACCATGATGGCTTGATTGAAAAAGTCAGCACCCGTGGTCCCCACCCACCAAAGACCATCAAGGGGACACTTTTAAAGTGCCAAGGATACACAGATGTCATACTCGGTTGATAATTTTACCTTAGTTTGACCCTGAAGTCGCCAATTTCTAAGGTCAGTAAAATTACCCCCCCCCCCCCCGGTAGTTGAGCCACCGCCTGCGAGGAAGTCTTCTTAGATTTGGAAAATGGAAAGATATAGGAATAGAAAATATGGGCAACGGTGGTATCAAAAGAGATACAAGGAAAAAGTAAAAGGAGGTGAGAGAGTTAATAAAGCCGTCCTAGGGTTCGGCATGACCAGCCGATTTGTCGAGACCGGGCCCATCTCGACCACACGTCTAAGAGAAGTAGAGGCCAAAGTAATGTGTTGCAACTACCAATGATCCTTTCCTCCCCCGACACGGGACGCAAACCACGGCAAACAGGTTGCCTCTACTTTGTCGCCTTGTACGACACGTGGCGAGGCACTTGTAGAACTTAAACTTGTATCCATTATTTGGTAGTGGTTCACTTGTGATTATTTTTAAGGGTTTGTTTTGCATGAACTATAATTGTGTGCGTGTGTGTGTACATGTGTGTGTGTGTGCATATGTGATTTTGAGTAATATATATATATTATATAATTAATATTTGCACAAGGTAACATTTACGGGTATTATTTAAGCAGCATTGTATGAATGGGTCCTTCAATCCCGCACACCTAAATGAAAACGTCCATTTATGACTGTGTGGTCTGTATGTGTGTCCTGTCTGCTAATTTTTCTTAAACTTGGCGAAATATTTTTACTTTCATAGCAACCCACTTATTAATTGAACAAATATGTGGTGATGACAGAATGAAAAGAAAACGAATCACAGTACCAAAGATTTTATCAGTAACCAGCAAAAAGTGAAATAGAAACTGTAGAAGAAAAGTACCAAATACATATCCGTTAGTTGGAAGCCATTTTGTTTCTGTGTCGTCCAGAAGTTTCTTAGAGAATATTACCCCACTTTTATGAACCGAATTGGACTTTGGCCAATGACTAGGTTACGGAACATATTTTTACTGATGCAACCTAGAAACTATAGTTGAGTCAGCAAAATGCATGTATTATGTTATATAATCTCACACAACACTGTACATTATCAAGTTTCTGATGTTATGTAGTATAGTTACATACATTGCCTTTTTTCCACTTTGCTCAGCAACCATTTTTATTTTATATAGTTGTGTTACAAAAACAAATGAAATTACCTTTAATATATTTTAGAATATAAACAAATAAAATATTACTTTAATACAATTTAAAGAAAATAACAATCTTATTAATGTTACTAAAAAATCATTTCCTAACAATGCTGTTATTTAACTTCCAATAGCTTTTTCCCCATTAAATAAATACATAAGCTTTGTAATCTAAAGTTGTCATTTTGTGATCCGCAACTTTCTTATGTGTAATATCACATCTTACTATATTCTTATTCTTTTGTAATATATAAAAGTGGTCGATTATAGATTTTATATTGATATTTAGATATTGATAAGTGAAGTCTATTGTATTAGGTTTCAAATGACGATAAGCATCTATTATGTTATTATTATAAATATAATTGTTAAGAGCTGTAATTTGTCTCGGGTATTTTTTCAAATTTGATCTGTCAATACTTTCTTTACATGCATTAAAGTCCCCACAGATAATTAAATCTTCGTGGTTAAATTCTGAGGCATAAGTGTTGAGATTCTCATTGTATTGTAGTTTTTCTTCGTTTTTTGCTGGAGCATATATATTGATTATGCTTGTTTTGTTAATTTCAATTTATATCAATCTGCCTTTCAAGTTTTCTGGAGTTTCTTGTAATTTCCAATTGTTTTGAAAAATTTTATTGATTATTATAAAACCAACTTCTGAGAATTTTTCAGAAGGGTTTATTTTGCCCAAAAATAGAGCATCTAAATTATCTTCAATTAGGTTTATAGCTTTTTTGTTTATTGTGTGTAGTTCTTGAATGGCTACAACATCAAAATCGGTGATGAATTTCATTAGTATTTGAGTTTTTTTTCTAAAGATATTCTTTCTATATTTATGGAGGCTAGTTTTATACTAACAGTATCAGCCATTATTTATGCTGCGGGCACCTCCATCTCTCATGCCCGGTTTTGTTGCAGATATCACAGAGTCTGATATTTATACATCCATAATACCAGGTTTGTACCTTTTATCCAAACACGTCCATTTACAGCAACAAAACTTTTATCAGTACCCAGCAAAAAGTGAAATAGATAAAAACTATACAAGTACCAAATAAATATAAAACCAATTATAGATAAGTTTTCCATTGTATTTATAATAAGACAACCCCAAAAATGAAATAAATAAAGGAAGGTTAATTCTCTTAAAATATGCACTCGCCATTCACCAATATATCAGTTAACAAGTTTTTGACATGTAGTCTTGCGTGTAGTTCATCCGGGATGTATAAATGGTGTATGCATTAGCGATTCGATAATGGCGAGATGTAGATGGCACAGCGGTTGTCAAAGATCAATCATTTTTATAACAGCGAGTTGTAAGTTGTACGTAGTATGTACGCATTCATTTATATCCGAAAAATGCAATATCCTAGCATAGTGGATTAGTTTCACGCGCAGCTGTTTGTGGTTTATTTGAGCTTCCATTTAATATTCGTTAAATAAGATGAACATTGTATTCTGCTGCTTGGTGGGTGAGTGGGCGGGTGTCGATCGTAATTTTGGCCAATATGAATATTCTTCAAAGATGTTAACCATTGCTATAGATTTTAACCGAACTGAAGGAAGATACTGAGCGTTATGAAACCCAAAAAAACCGATAGCAGATGTCAGCTTGGACATACAAATTAAAACATGGAATAAAATCTAAAATTACATTTTGTACACAATACGGGTTCAACATTCCTTGTTAGATGGATAACTGCCAATATCACGTTTAGCGATGCCAGGCTCTGGATCTCCAAAATGGAGAAGCAACACGCGTATTATAATATGCTAGTCATGTTAATCGACATAAACCAGGGGTGGGCAAACATTTTCTACGGAGGGCAACATTGAAAACTTTATTGTTATCGAGGGGCCGCATATATATTTTGTCTACTTCACTTACAATTTACAACGTATGAAAATATGAATTAATGATAATAACTATGTATTTGTCATTTTATTTCACATTCACACTGTATTACACATGCACATTATATTTTAAAATACGAACTTGAAACAGTTTCTAATTTGGTAATAAGATTTTACTATTCATAATTATTTCAACAAAAGTTTACTGTAGTAGTTCTGGAATGAGTCTGCTACGCAGGTTATAGTTGTGTGGGGTGACACCTTTATGCTCCACCAACTTTTATGATATGTTTTTGTTGGAATAATCTATAGATCAATCTCATAACACGTGCTAGGATTTTCAGACAAGAAAACTTCAGCAGAAGAACTGACTTGAACTTCTCCTTCAAATTATAATCTGCTTGTAGGTCAAGCAGCTCCAACTGTATATCCTCTGGGGCTGAATCAGCTTCTGCACTAAATGGCGAACTGAGGATATTGAAGAGTGGTTCCAAGTTCTTGAAGTCTTGGAACCTTCTTTCAAATTCCACAACCAAGGCATCCAACTGACCCTTATACCTGTCAGCCATTTCACCAGAAACGGTTTTCTGTTTCAAAAAAGGGAAATGGCAAAACCTGCTTTCACCTGCCTGCATGGAGAACAGGGAGAGTTTTGCCTGAAATGATTTATCATGCACATACATTTCATGTGCAAACAAGCTATTGCCCTGAAATTTAACATTCAGTTCATTCAACTTTTCCATAATTGTTTGTGGTTGTAGTACGTCTACCAAATTTTTGGCATGTCCCTGAAGATGAAAAGGAAAATCATTCAAAATCTTATCATCTGACAATTCATAAAACCTAGCCCATTGTACAAAATGTTCTAACCATTTAACAGGATTCTGAGATTGATCACCATTAAAAACATCTAATTTAATAGCTGAGGACATACCTGTTTGTGTGAATCTGTTGTCTCCGGAATGAATACGAGTCCTTGAGAAATGTTCATAGTCTGACACAGGTAATGTTTTATTAAGTTCAGGCACACAGTTTGGTTGGATTGTTTCACTTGTTGGGTCACACGTCCGAATGTTGAGGTGAGATCAAAATCAGGCTTGCGTGGGGTCACTACTGGTAGACTGGGCGTTGGATCCGTTGAGTCGAGGTCAGGAGGAGGTAGAATCACTGGTGCTGGACTAGGAGTGGTAAGAATGCTGGTAGCGTTGGTCAGGGTCGTCTGTAGAGTACACAAAGGAGGGTAGATCGTTACTGGTGAAGTACATGTTAAAGCTGTCGTGTCCAATAGCAGGGAGGTCGTTGGAAATGTACAAGGCTCTTCGGAATGTAGTGGCGCTGTTGCTCTGGGAGTCGAAGTAAGGCCGGGCGGAGTGAAGTCGGAATGTCGATGTAGTTCTGGAATGAGTCTGCTACGCAGGTTATAGTTGTGTGTGGTGACACCTTTATTCATAATTTCATGCTCCACCAACTTTTATGAAATGTTTTTGTTGGAATAATCTATAGATCAATCTCATAAACACATGCTAGGAATTCAGGACGATAGAAAGAAGAGAAGAATGAGTTCCTAGATAAAGGATGTCACATGATGATGAAATGTCTAGGGAATCGGGTACGGAATCGTATGAGACTCTTGCTGGTACGGAAAACTTATTTATGATGTTAGTCCACTAATGTCACTTTTTCGAATCTTCTCAATAACGTTTATGAAATAATTCTCTCAAAAGGAAGAGTCACTCGTAACGGTGTAGATACGGCTACATCTTTGAGAGAGAGAGAAGAAAGAGTTCAGGCTCTCTTAAAAAAGCGTCGCCGTGATGATAAGACAGCTACATAGTTTGTTTACCTGGAATAAAGAAGTGAGAATCTTTTTTTCTGCTGATACGGAAAACTGAATCTGACCTGATTTGCGCATCTGTATTTATACACACTCGGCCAGATTCAGGGTTAGACAAGGTCATACCCTCCACGTATCAGTCAGAAAAAACGCTCACTCCTTCTCCCAAGAAACATCCGGTTCCAGCAGGTGGAAACCACTTTATCTTACGTCATAAGACTTAATTTTGTAGTTATTTATATTCGTGACCAAATATGGATATCCGTTAGTTGGAAGCCATTTTATTTCTGTGTCGTCCAGAAGTTTCTTAAAGAATATTACTCCACTTTTATTAACCGAATTGGACTTGAGCCAATGACTAGGTTACGGAACATATTTTTACTGATGGAACCTAGAAACTATAGTTGAGTCGGCAAATGTTATACAATCTCACAACACTGTACATTAGCAAGATTCTGATGTTATGTAGTATAGTTACATACATTGCATTTTTTCCACTTTGCTCAGCAACCATTTTTATTTTATATAGTTGTGTTACAAAAACAAATGAAATTACCTTTAATATCTTTTAGAATATAAACAAATAAAACATTACTTTAATACAATTTAAAGAAAATAACAATCTTATTAATGTTACTAAAAAATCATTTCCTAACAATGCTGTTATTTAACTTCCAATAGCTTTTTTCCCATTTATTAAATACATAAGCTTTGTAATCTAAAGTTATAATTTTGTGATCCGCAACTTTCTTATCTGTAATATCACATCTTACTATAATCTTATTCTTTTGTAATATATAAAAGTGGTCGATTCAAGATATTATATTGGTATTTAGATATTGATAAGTGAAGTCTATTGTATTAGGTTTCAAATGACGATAAGCATCTATTATGTTATTATTATAAATATAATTGTTAAGAGCTATAATTTGTCTCGGGTATTTTTTTCAAATTTGATATGTCAATACTTTCTTTACATGCATTAAAGTCCCCACAGATAATTAAATCTTCGTGGTTAAATTCTGAGGCATAAGTGCTGAGACTCTCATAGTATTGTAGTTTTTCTTCGTTTTTTGCTGGAGCATATATATTGATTATGCGTGTATTGTTAATTTCAATGTATATCAATCTGCCTATCAAGTTTCTGTAGTTTCTTGTAATTTCCAATTGTTTTGAAGAATTTTATTGATTCTTATAAAACCAACTTCTGAGAATTTTTCAGAAGGGTTTATTTTGCCCAAAAATAAAGCATCTACATTATCTTCAATTAGGTTTATAGCTTTTTTGTTAATTCTGTGTAGCTTTTGAATGGCTACAACATCAAAATCGGTGATGAATTTCATACACTTTTGAGTTTTTTCTACAGATATTCTTCCTATATTTATGGAGGCTAGTTTTATACTAGGAGTATCAGCCATTATGTATGCTGCGGGCACCTCCATCTCTCATGCCCGGTTTTGTTGCAGATATCACAGAGTCTGATATTTATACATCCATAATACCAGGTTTGTACCTTTTATCCAAACACGTCCGTCCATTTACAGCACCAAAGATTTTATCAGTACCCAGCAACAAGTGAAATAGATAAAAACTATACCAGTAGCAAATAAATATAAAACCAATTATATATGTTTTCCATTGTAT
Organism: Unio pictorum; assembly: GCA_030141615.1. NCBI lineage: Eukaryota > Metazoa > Mollusca > Bivalvia > Unionida > Unionidae > Unio > Unio pictorum. The sequence goes on along the minus strand of JARLTB010000145.1, from coordinate 776,348 downwards.
TTATAATAAGAGAACCCCAAAAATGAAATAAATAAAGGAAGGTTAATTCTCTTAAAATATGCACTCACCATTCACCAATACATGTTAGCAATTTTTGACATGTAGTGTTGCGTATAGTTCATCCGGGATGTATAAATGGTGTATACATTTGCGATTGGTTAATGGCGTGATGTAGATGGCACATACAGAAAAAGGCAAACATACAAAATGAATAAGGGTCTTCGGTCCAACACCCCCCCCCCCACAGTCATTCTAACAGTACATCAACACAACACATACACACTTACAATAAAGTAGACCTAAATATAATAACAAATTGAACAAACAAAACTCCTTTTCTTTATCAACGATCTATATTCTGTTCTTCTTGACCGCACTAAATAGCAAAATACAAATACCATACATTATAGAAATTAACACAAAACATCACTATATAAATGGCCTTACTACAATAACGAATTGAACAAATAAATTTTCTTTTCTTTATCAGCGACTTATAGCAAAATACAAATGCAATACATTACACTTTAGACATTAATGAACATAAAAAATATCAGTATATAAATTCAAAATACTACAAACACTACACATTATATATTAGAAACTAACGAACACAAAAAGAAAAAAAAAAAACACTAGTCCAGGAAAAAGAAAGTCCAAATCACTCTAGAAAAAGGCGAAAAGCCGCTACGATCCGACGCAGGTACCACCTTTTTCCCCTTCCATTCAGATTTACCCCGTCATAATCCAGATATGCATACCGAAACCCTGTACAGTCCTAATACAATACATCCCCGGAATGTCCCGCAAACAGCGCCGAAGTTGCCCATTTATAGATCGCATTTTTGCCATATAGGCCACTCTGGTTATTCCCCGTGGCCGCAATCGGGGAAGCAATTCGCCTATGAAGATAAAACGGGCCCCAAGAACACGATACCATAAGGCGAGCCCCACCAGTTCGTCAATAATCTCCTCATGAGATTTGAGGTGAATTTCATTCTCACCCAACTGCACAAAAACGGCATATGGCACTACCCCTGGTGGAAACTCCATTTGTAAAAAGTACTCACCCAGGCACTACACCAACAATAAAATCCAATCCCCAAGTTACGGGGAAGCCTAGGGAAAGAATACCCCGCATAACGCGCCATGATACTATGCCCAACTAATAAAAGATACATTTTTGAATGAGGGTCACAAAGGACCCGCCTGGACTTAATATACCCCCCAATACAACTTACATCAACACATCCCCCAACTCAACTGACTTTGACTAACTACCAAGCTCCCCCCCCCAAATGAAACAATACAAATAAAAACCAACTAAATCAAACATACAAACAATACACAATGACGCCAGCCCCTCATTAACCAGATAAAAGACGATAATTTAACCTAATCTACAATCAAAAACAGTCAACCCCACATACTCCGAAATATCCCCCCCCCCCCAAACAAAACAAACCAACATACATTCAAAACACAAATTGACACATAAATAATGACAGAGACACCAGCCCCTCATCAATACAAACAGCGATTAACAATAATGACCATAATAAAAAGGGTGAGAAAGAAAAAAAAAAAAGAAAGAAGAAGAGTGGAAAATGATCCAAACCCCCCCCCCCCCCATACCACCGTATATACCAAATCTCAAAAAGGGTCTATAGACCCATACGAACTACCCCGTACACTGAATAATAGTCCGCACAAGGACTATTCCAAATCATATCTACAACTCAATATAATAAGAATACAACCACGATTCCACTAAGAAACTAATAAAAACACAACGCACCTCACTAGGTAAAAAACCTTAATGCCACAGCATTTAAAACGAGAGATAGACACACACACCACATAATTTATCTAAATAAATCACACATCCCCTTTCCGAAGTAAAAGAGACCATCTTTAGGCAGAACCGTACCCAAAAAAACAACCCCTAAAACAATTCAAAACCCCACACCTAAAAGAATAGATACGAACCTAACTCAGAAATGTGACCTAGATAGTGCTGTCCATACCACAAAAATCTTCACAACACACCAACTAAAAACACAATACACCCACATATATTGACAAATGGCTCTGGCAAAGCCAACTGGGACAAAATAACATTAACTACTCAATAACAAAAAGGAGCAGAAATTAGCCCTGGAACCCCATAGTTCCTAGGGAGAAGAGTATGATCCTAAGTTTGAGGAACTAAGTTGTAAGGAAATCATTCCTCTCTATAGCACGAATAGAGACTTTGAAAGTACCACCAACTCAACTTCCTTTATGGGAAAAGTAACTATGGTAATTCGGTAAACAAAGCAAAGATAAACCGTCATCTAAAATATGTAAAAATAAAAAATCTTTAACACAAATATACAACACCATAAGCCGCAAACACGGGTGGACAGGGTACCACTGCACTTAATAATACATTTTCGCAATCGACGGTGTTCCTACTAGATTTAAACCAGCTAAATGCTGGGGAGAATCATGAGGATCAACAGCGGTTGAGGTGGACACCATCATAGTCCAGATATGACCGCCGGAAACCATGGTTCCGAACCACACACATGCCTGGGATGTTACGCAGAGAACGTCTAAGCAATATGTTAATGCACAGTCTCCGCACTCCTGTATTCACACAAAGACAAACCCCGAGGCCTCAACCTAGGCAGCAACTCCCCGATGAGGACATATCGTGCCCCCAGGGCACGATACCATAGGCACAGGCCTACAAGTTCATCCACAATCTGTTCCATGCCCTTGAGATTTATCTCATTCTCCCCGAGCTGTATAAATACAGCGTCGGGGACCCGGGATGGGAATCTCCATCCCAAGAAGGTAGTGGCCCAGGCACCACACAGGCAATAAAATCCTAATTCCAGGTTTGGGGGTAACCCGGTCAGAATATACCCAGCAAATCGAGCTATCACACTGTGCCCCACCATTAACAGATACATTTCTTTTTCTTTTCTCTCTTGGTTATGGTCAGAAGAGACCAGTCCGAGCTACATACACCCCCAAACAACTATACACACATCAACACATTTCTCTATCTCAATGAAAAAGACTAATTACCTCACTCCCCCAAAACACATACAAACATAGGCTAAATAAATCAGACAAACGAACAATAGCACCAGCGACGCCAGCCCCCCACTATCACAATACAAAAATGTCAGTCAAAAACAAAACAAAAACCGAAAAAAGACAAAAATAATAAAACAAAAAAAAGAGAAATTAATAACTCTCTGCATGCCTACCCCACTATGAGATAGTATAAATGTAAAAACAAACTAGCACACCACAATACAAAAATAATGAACAGAGAAATTAGCCTCTCGCCCTTAGATTTCAAACAAAGAAGCTGAGTGGAAAATGATACACCTTCCCCCCCCCCCCGTAACGAATATCCAAAAAGGGCTTACCGACCCACAAGAACTTTCCCTCATAATAACAATAGCCCGCAAAGGACTATTCAAAAACGATATTTATAACTTGATGCAACGAATATGATTGCATTAACAACGAGCAACACAGAATCAAAAACCATGCACCTCATTAGATAACAATATAAATGCCACAGCATTTAAACATTAACTAGTCGCACAACATAAATTATGCAAATAAAGCGCACCTTTCGAAATACTAATACTAATTTTGAAAATAATAAAATTAATTTCGAAAAATAAAACCTATTCCAAATCTGCACATAAATTAGATAAGGACCTAACTGGAAATCTGGTCTAGATAGTGCCGTCCATACACAACACTCTCCACCATACAAGAACCATCGGATTTTAAATTACCGTTTACTGATTTTAAACCTTGTATCAAAAAGTACCTACGTCAGAAGTGGCAGGCATCATGGGATGATGCAGTCAATAACAAACGTCATGCCATCAAACCAACCCTGGGAGAATGGATTCCTTCCTACAGATCTATCCGTAGGGAGGAGGTTGTCATTGAAAGAATCAGAATCGGTCATACATACATAACCCACTCCCACATACTGAAAGGTGAAGACCAACCAGAACGTTTCTTGCAATGAGCCATACACTGTTAAACACTTTATGACCGAGTGTTCCGACCTGCAACCTACGCGTGTTAAATAATATAATGTACAGGACATAAAGGAACTTTTTGATACAATACAAATCACTTGTATTTTAGATTGCCTAAAGGAAGTAAATCTCTATTTTAAACTATAACTTGTATGCCATCACCTAGAATATTTTTATCTAATGCAAATATCACCTCTTATTTACAACATCTTATCATCAACATACACCATTTACATCTCCCGTTGATTGGGAAGCTTCATATTTTACTTTCACCAACATCTTGCCATTTTAAATTTAACTATTATGGTTTTTATATCGTTGGTCGATGTTAAACCTTTATTATTTCTGAACATCTAACCTATTGTATGGCGCTAAATAGCCTAAAAGTGCTGGTGCGCCGTTAAAATTCAAGCAAACTAACAATTAAACAAGTATCGATGAGTACAGATAAGTATCCACCTTTTTTGCTTAAAACAAAATGACAATATCAAGCAAACTAATAAAATGGACCCGAGAGAAGTTGAGGATATGTAACAAGGTGAGATGCCAGTGATCTCTATGTGTCAACTCTACTACAAATACAAAAGTGTCATATTCTCTTGTTGCGGAGTCTATAAAATGAAACAACAGGCTTATGTCTATATATCATTGTTACAAGTCCATGGAAACAATTGTGAAAGATTTCTTCTATCAGGTGATAAAGCTTTACACTTTAATTTCCGACCTGGCACGTGTGAAAATGCATTAATATTAGCTAGTCCTGTTGCACCTTTTTTTTTTTTTTTTTTTTTTTTTACATCTTCTGTATATGAATGTAAATGGTGAAATCCTTTTCTTACAGAAACATTGCAAAATGAGTCATAATGACAAAATTTATGATGTGAGGAAATATTCTGGAACGGGACAGTATGTTTTCTTTTGTCTGAAAATCAGAACAGTATATTTTACTGTCTCTGTTTAATAATTCAACGTATTCATCCAAAGCCATACTAAAAGGTGAAGATCCACCAGAGTGCGTCTCTTGCAATGAACCATTCACTGTTAAACACTTCATGACCGAGTGTTCCGACCTGCAACCTACACGTGCTAAGTACTATAATGTACATGACATGAAGGAACTTTTTGATACTGTATCTATCACTTGTATTTTACATTTCCTGAAGGAAGTAAATCTTTATCTTAAACTTTAACTTGTATGTCATCACCTAGTGCATTTTTATTTAATGCAAATATCACCTCTTATTTACAACATATTTTCATCAACATACACCATTTACATCTCCCGTTGATTGGGAAGCTTCATATTTTCCTGTTACCAACAACTTACAATTTTATATTGAACTATTTGTTTTTTTTATATCGCTGGTCGATATTAAACCTTTAGTATTTTTAACCATGTTTAAATACAACCTGTTGTATGGCGCTAAATAGCCTAAAAGTGCTGGTGCGCCGTTAAATATCAATCAATCAATCATATTTAGCTGACCGTAAACTACGTTCCCCGTCACCCATGTCTACTGCTGTGTCCAGGTTTTTGTGCAATAATGACAGCTTAAAAAGCATATGGCAGTAGCTTTCAGTTTCATATTTTCCTCTGGTAATGGCTTTTCTAGTAGCAGGGGTTGTAGTACCATGTTTTTTTTTCCTCATGAACTATCGGGGATCCAATGTAGGTATACGACTTGTCGCAAAAGTGACATTTCAGTAGTTTTCAGGATGATTGTGGTCAGTTAATATTTCTCTAAGGTCTTTCATTATGTCATTGTCTGAATCAAAAAAGTTGTTTCAGTACATACCTACAAATGGTGTTGATCCAATGAACTTTTTCTGCAGATGTAAAGTTGCCAAAATTGTCAGGAAGGGGTATTGTTTGATCAAATTGTCAATGCCAAATTCTTTAAGAAATAAAAGACAGCACATTGCATCTAGAATGGTATAGTACAGTATTCGGTAGGGTCTGTTGGCATTCCGCACTTCCCCCTTCACATTTCTTGCATTCAATATATTTCTGAAGTAGTATACAGTTCCTTTGTCACTTCCAGAATCTGTACTGTATGTTAACCGTCCTATTGCCTAAAAGAAATAAAACTGTTGAAGAAGTTAATCTTAGCTATTTTAAAAAAAAACTTAATTACTGCATTAAGGGGTAATCGGGGGGTAATTTTACTGACCTTAGAAATTGGCGACTTCAGGGTCAACTAAAGGTAATTTTATCAACTGAGTATGGCATCTGTGTATCCCTGGCACTTTAAAAGTGTCTCCTTGGTGGGTGGGGAGCACGGGTGCTGAATTTTTCAATCATGCCATCATGGAGAATTCCAAAAAAACACTTAAACGTACCAAAACTGTGTCATCAGAGTCGGATGATGAACCATGTAGTGTGGAATCCTTTCCTCGCTTCATGGTCATCCAATCAAAAGACGAAACTAAACAATTTGCTAAATTATCGCCATTTATAGTCGAAAAGACTATACTTGGATTAGTCGGCAAGCCGAAAAGTGTCAAAAAACTCAGATCAGGCGGCCTACTTGTAGAGTGTGAGCGCAAAGCACAAACTGAAAATGTACTGAAAATTAAGACCTTTCACGATATTCCAGTAACCTGCTCCGCCCACTCTACACTTAATACATCAAAAGGCGTCATTCGTTGCCGTGACCTTGCTGGAGTCAGCGACAAGGAAATCGTCGAGGGCATGAAAAATGAAGGTGTCACTGCAGTCCGTAGAATTCGTATCAAACGAAACAACAATCTGCAGGACACCAACACTATTATACTCACCTTTAATAAGCCAACATTACCTAAAGTGGTCAAGGTTGGCTTCCTACAAGTTAAGGTTGAGGTATACATACCAAATCCCCTCCGATGTTACAAATGTCAAAGATACGTCATCATGAAGACAGATGCTGTAGAAGCCAAATATGTGGCCGATGCGGCGACCCCTCCCACGGGGAATCAGAGTGCAAAGCCACTCCGCATTGCGTCAACTGCGGCAAGGAACACCATGCTAGTTCAAAAGAATGCGACACATGGAGACAGGAGAAGGAAATCCAGAGGGTGAAATACACTTCCAACATTACCTATCCAGAGGCCAGGAAGCTTGTTCAAGCTAGATCACTCCCCGGCCCATCCTTCTCAACTGTAGTGAAGAGCAGCCAAAAAGCAACGAAAGACGCAGAAACTCAAACAAACCCACCTGAAGCCCATTGCGACTCAAACATCCCGCACTACAAACCACAGAAAAACTCGACATCGACACAAACAACATTTAACAATACTCCACCACCAAAATCACCAAAAGGCAAGAAAAAACTACAAACAAATAGGCAGCAAAAAGGGTCTGATGACCCTATAAAGATGCACAACAGGTTTGGAGACTTAGAGGACATGGATGCAGAAGAATCTGCTTCATGTCCTCAGGGTAGCTCCAGACCTAACAATAAAAAATACACTCCCGTACTTCCTCCAGATAAATAACCAAACAGTTTGCCTCCGCGAAAGGTCTAACCTAGCTCCAGAATCTTTAATATAAAGTTGTAATGAAAAACACCATTTTACAATGGAACTGTAGAGGACTTAAAGCTAACTACCATGATATTCTTCTGCTTTTAAACGAACATGATCCAGCAGTACTATGTCTTCAGGAAACATTTTTAAAAAATACAGATGACTTAAAGCTAACTACCATGATATTCTTCTGCTTTTAAACGAACATGATCCAGCAGTACTATGTCTTCAGGAAACATTTTTAAAAAATACAGATAACATCACACTTAAAAACTACTCCCTGTTTAACAACTATTCTCAGTATGTTGACAGGGCCTCAGGAGGAGTCTCTGTTATTGTGAACAACAGAGCCCCTCATAGGGTCATACCTCTAAACACAAATTTACAAGCCATTGCTGTAAGCGTCACTCTTCATCGAGTGATTACATTTTGCTCTATTTACTTACCACCAAACACTAACCTAGTTCCAAACGATTTAGATTCCCTTGTTCAACAACTTCCCGCACCATTTGTTTTACTCGGGGATTTTAATGCCCATAACATTTTATGGGGATCAAATCATATAAGTGACAGAGGTCACAAAGTTGAAGATTTTATTTCTAGACATGATCTGTGTCTATATAATACCAAAACACCTACATATCTACACCCAGGCACGGGTACATACACATGCATCGATTTGACAATTTGTTCTCCCTCGCTGCTTTTGGACTATGAATGGAAGGTCGCTGATGACCTTCACAGCAGCGATCACTTCCCAATCTCCCTTGTAAATCTTAACTCTACAATTGATGAAATAACTCCACAATGGAATTTAAAGAAGGCCGACTGGGCCAAGTTCGAAACACTCTGTAAAACTAGGCTGAATGAGGATACAGTTTTCAATGTTAGCGACCCCATTCAGCTCTTTACATCTATTTTAACAGAAATTGCAGAAGAATCTATCGCCAAATCCTCCACAAACTGTAAAAGAACCCTAAAACCTTGGGTCACTAAGGAATGTAAGGAAGCCATTAGACTACGCCGAAAAGCATTAAAAAAATTTAATAATCATCCGACGCCCGAAAACTTAAATATATATCGCATTGCCCGGGCTAAAGCTCGCCGCACAATCAAAGAAAGTAAAAGAGCATCATGGAAGAAATATGTTTCTTCTTTAAACTCTCGTTCCTCTGTTAAGAAAATTTGGGATACTATACGCAAAATAAACGGAAAGAGCAAACAAAACCCTCTCCGACATCTGACACTGAACAATAACAACTTTAATTCAAAACGTGACATTGCAAATACTCTTGCTGACAGTTTCTCCAAAAATTCATCATCATCTAATTATTCAGAAGCTTTCCAAAAACTTAAAACTCGAAAAGAAGACACGTTTAAAATTCACATCCAACAACTCGGAAAGTTATAATCAGTTGTTCTCATTATCGGAGCTTAGGGAGGCTTTAGATAAGGCCCATGATACATCCACTGGGCCTGACGAAATACATTACCAGTTTTTGAAACACCTCCCAGAATCATCATTAACATCTCTTTTGAAACTCTTCAATGATTTATGGATCACTGGTAATGTACCAAAAATCTGGAAAGAAGCAACTGTAATACCAGTCCCCAAACCAGGTAAAGATAGCGAAGACCCCAACAGCTATCGACCAATTGCACTGACAAGCTGTGTGTGCAAAACAATGGAACGAATGATCAATTCTCGACTTATCTGGTACTTGGAAACTAACAATTTAATATCTCCTTTCCAAAGTGGCTTTCGTTATGGACGGAGCACCAATGATCATCTGGTTAGACTAGAAACATTCATTCGTGATGCATTTATCAAGAAAGAACATTTAGTAGCGGTTTTCTTTGATTTAGAAAAGGCCTATGACACGACATGGAAGTACGGGATACTAAATGACCTGCACGATCTAGGTCTAAAAGGCCGTCTGCCCTCTTTCATATCCAGCTTTCTCTCAGACAGAGAATTCAAGGTACGAGTGGGCTCTACTCTATCAGATTTGCACGAGCAAGAGATGGGTGTGCCCCAGGGCAGTATTTTATCCGTGACACTTTTCAATATCAAAATTAATAGTATCACAAAGTGTCTGACTCCTGGTGTGGATTGCTCGCTATATGTTGATGATTTTCTAATATGTTATAGATCGAAGCACATGCATACAATTGAAAGACAACTTCAGCAAAATATAAACAAGATTCAAAGTTGGGCCAGTGCAAACGGTTTCAAATTCTCGAAGTCTAAAACAGTATGCATGCATTTCTGTCAGTTACGAAGACATCACGATGAACCTCACCTCACGCTGGATGGAACACCTATTCCAGTTGTTGAGGAAACAAAATTTTTAGGTATTATCTTTGACAGAAGATTGACTTTTATTCCACACCTAAAGAACTTGAAAGCTAAATGCTCAAAAGCACTTGACCTACTTAAATTAGTATCGCACACTGACTGGGGTGCTGATAGAAAAATCATCCTGAATTTATATAGAACGTTTATTCGCTCCAAACTAGACTATGGTTGCGTTGTGTATGGCTCAGCCAGGAAATCATATTTGAAAATACTTGATCCAATTCATCATCAGGGTATAAGACTGGCTTTGGGAGCATTTAAAACTTCCCCATGTGAAAGCCTTCTAGCTGAGGCGAATGAACCACCATTATCACATCGTAGAGACATGCTTTCCACACAGTATGCTCTCAAATTAAAATCAAACCCTCTGAATCCTGCTTTTTCGGCTGTTTTTCAGCCTAAATACAAAACTTTATACGAAAATAAACCAAACGCCATACCTTCCTTTGGCATTAGAATATTATCCAGCCTTGACACTACAAATATAGATCTTTCTAACATTCAGAAAACGTCTATCCCCGAAACACCACCCTGGCTAATTAAACAACCAAAAGTACTTTTTACGCTACACGACGGTAAAAAATCTGAGACAAACCCTTCTGTCTTCCACAACTCTTACCATGAACTCCTTACCGAATTTAAAAACTACACCAGAATTTACACTGATGGATCAAAGGATGAGGAAAAGGCTGCTGCAGCCTTTGTTTGTGGAAATCACACAATGCAAGTTCGCTTACCAAATGGAGCATCAATTTTTACAGCCGAAATTAGAGCAATAGAACTTGCTCTGCAACATATAGAATAGAAACATATTTTAAACAGTATCATTTTCTCCGACTCGCTATCAGTACTCCAGTCACTACACAATAGAAACCTGGAGAACCCAATATTGAAAAACATACTCCTTAAACATAATGAGCTGAGTGTCAACCACAACATAATATATTGTTGGTTACCTAGCCACATTGGTATTAAAGGTAACGAAAAAGCAGATCGCGCTGCTAAAAGGGCTCTTACTCTAGGACCATCTGATTATAAATTACCTTTTACTGATTTTAAACCTTGTATCAGAAGGTTCTTTCGTCAGAAGTGGCAGGCGTCATGGAATGATGCTGTAAATAACAAACTTCATGCAATCAAGCCAGCCCTGGGAGAATGGACCCCTTCCTACAGATCCATACGTAGGGAGGAGGTAGTCATTGCAAGAATCCGAATTGGTCATACTTATATCACCCACACACACATACTTAAAGGCGAAGACCCACCAGAGTGCGTTTACTGCAATGAACCATTCACTGTCAATCACCTTATGATAGAGTGCTTTGACTTGCAACCTACGCGCGATCGTTATTACATTGTGCATGATATGAAAGAACTTTTTGATACTATAAACATCACTCGTATTATAGAGTTCCTGAAAGCAGTAAATCTTTACTCAAAAATTTGACTTTTATGATATGACCTTGTGTAGTTTTATGCAATATATATATACCGTCCCATTTTAATACCTTTTCATCCCTTTTCATCCTTTTTCATTAACATAGTACATTTACCTCTCCCGTTGATCGGGAAACTTTATTTTGCACCGTTACCATCTTACCGTTTTTAATTTCAACCATCTGTTATTTTATATCGCTGGTCGATATAGGACCTTTTATCAATTTTAAAAGATTTCATACTTTTACTGTTCGGCAAATACCAACATCTCACCATTTTACTTTGAACTATTTGGTTTTCTATGTCGCAGGTCGATGTTAAACCTTCCTATTTTCAAACATATAACCTATTATATGGCGCTAAATAGCCTAAAAGTGCTGGTGCGCCGTTAAAATTTAATTAATCAATCAATCAACTGCATTATAAATAATCTGAAATGTTTCACTTTACTGCTTCCATGGTAACAGTTATATTTCTCGATACAACACGATACAAAATTTATACAAATCTAACCCCCCTGCGGGTTCGGGGTTGTAGAATTGGCCCGACGTGCCTCGCCACGTGTCGTAAAAGGCGACTAAGTAGAGGCAACCTGTTTGCCGTGGGATGCGTCCCGTGTCGGGGGAGGAAAGGATCCTGGTAGTTGCAACACACTACTTTGGCCTCTACTTCTCTTAGACGGGTGGTCGAGATGGGCCCGGTCTCGACAAATCGGCTGGTCACGCCGAGCACTAGGAGGTCTTTTTTCCTTTTTTATTACTTATCTTCTCTTTTTTTCTTGTATCTATCTTGATACCACCGTTTCCCCTACATTCTTTTCCTTTAGCTTTCACTTCCACAAGTTTTAGAAGACTTCCTAGATAGCGGTGGCTCAACGGGTCAATCGGGAGGTAATTTTACCGACCCTAGAAGGAAGCTTCATGGGTCAATCCCTGGTAATTTTATCTAACGAGTATGGCATCTATGTATCCCTGGCACTTGAAAAGTGTCCCCTCGTTGGGCTCCGTGGCGGGTGGGGAGCATGGATGCTGAAATTTTAAACCCAATCATGGCAAATACAACAAAAAAAACCAACAATAAACGTACCAAACCATTGTCTGATTCGGATGAAGAACCATGCGGCGTGGAATCATTTCCACGCTTCATGGTTATACAGTCAAAAGATGATGCAAAACCGCTTTCAGGTTTATCTCCTTTCGTTATCGAGAAAACAATCTCCGGCTCTATTGGCATACCAAAAAGTGTTAAAAAACTAAAATCGGGCTGTCTTCTTGTAGAGTGTGAGCGAAAGAAACAAACAGAAAATATCATGAAAATGAAGACATTCTTTGATATCCCAGTAACCTCATTCGCTCACACTACACTGAATTCGTCCAAAGGGGTAATGCGATGTCGTGACTTGGCTGGAGTCACTGACGCAGATATCATCGAAGGGATGAAAAATGAAGGTGTCACTGCAGTGCGAAGAATACGTATTAAACGTAATAACACCCTGCAGGACACCAATACATTTGTACTCACCTTTAATAAACCGACAGTGCCCAAAGTGGTCAAGGTTGGGTTTTTACAAGTAAAGGTCGAGATTTACATTCCAAACCCCCTTCGATGCTATAAATGTCAAAAATACGGCCATCACGAGGATCGATGTTCCAGAGCCAAGGTATGTGGCCGATGTGGAGACCACTCTCATCAGGAAGCTGATTGTAGAGCAACTCCGCATTGTGTCAACTGTGGCAAGGAACATCACGCCAGTTCCAAGGATTGTGATACATGGAAACAGGAGAAGGAAATTCAGAGGGTAAAGTTTACCTCGAACATTCCCTACCCAGAGGCCAGAAAACTTGTCCAGGCGAAAACATCCCTTCCTGGCCCATCCTTCTCCACAGTCGTAAAACACAATCCAAAAAGCACGAAGGACGCCCAAACACAGACGGATCAGCCCGATTCAACCACAAGTACCAATATCCCTAATTATAAGCCACAGAAAAGCACAACATCAACTCAGACAACTTTTAATAACAATCCACCACCAAAATCACCAAAACAGAAACAAAAAGCACAAACAAATAAACCGCAAAAGGGGTCAGATGACCCCATTAAACTCTACAACAGGTTTGGAGAGATTGAGAGCATGGATGCAGAAGAAACTGCTCCATGTACTCAAAGTAGCTCCAAACCTAATAAAACTAAATATACTCCCGTACTTCCTCCAGACAAATAACAACACATGCTTCCTTCGCGAATAGTCTAACCTAGTTCCAGAATCTCCAGCATAACATTAGAATGAAGAACACCATCATACAATGGAACTGTCGAGGACTTAAAGCTAACTACAATGATATTCTTCTGCTTTTAAATGAACACGATCCTGCTGTACTATGTTTACAGGAAACATTCCTGAAAGAGACAGATAAAATTACTTTTAAAAACTTTTCCCTGTTTAATGCGTACTTTCAAAACGCAGACAGAGCCTCAGGAGGAGTCTCTATTGCTGTGAACAATAGAGCCCCTCACAGAGTCATTCCTTTAAACACAAATTTACAAGCCATTGCTGTAAGTGTCACTCTACATCGAGTGATTACTTTTTGTTCTATTTACTTGCCACCAAACACCAACCTAGTACAAAAGGAATTAGACAATCTTGTTGAACAACTTCCCGCGCCCTTCGTTTTACTCGGGGATTTTAATGCCCATAACATTTTATGGGGATTAAATCACATAAACGACAGAGGCCATAAAATAGAAGATTTCATTTCTAGACACGATCTGTGTCTATATAACACTAATTCACCAACATATTTACACCCAGGAACGGGTACGTACACATGCATAGATTTGACAATTTGCTCTCCCTCACTGCTTTTGGACTATGAATGGAAGGTCGCTGATGACCTTCACAGCAGTGATCACTTTCCAATCACTCTTGAAAATAACACTAAAATTGATGATACAATTCCACAATGGAATATAAAGAAGGCCGATTGGGCTATGTTTGAAGCATTATGTAAAACTAGACTAAATAATGATACAGTATTCAACGCCGTTAATCCTATACAGCAATTTACCTCCGTTCTAATTTCAATTGCAGATGAATCCATTCCCAAGTCCTCAACGAACAGTAAGAGATCGCAAAAAACTTGGGTAACCAAGGAATGCAAAGAAGCCATTAGACAACGCCGAGAAGCATTAAAAACATTCAACACTCGTCCAACGCCCGAAAATTTAAATAAATATCGTATTGCCCGGGCTAAAACTCGACGCACAATCAAAGAATGTAAGCGTGCATCCTGGAAGAAATATATTTCTTCTTTAAACTCTCGTTCCTAAATGAAACAAGTTTGGGATACTATTCGGAAAATAAATGGAAAAAGGAAACACAATTCTATTCGACACCTAAAAATAAACAATATCAATTTCAGTTCGAAACGTGACATAGCAAATATTCTTGCCGATAGTTTTTCGAAAAACTCATCATCATCTAATTATTCAGATGGCAACTGTTTTCTTTATTGGAGCTTAGGGAGGCATTAGACAAGGCCCATGATACATCCGCTGGGCCTGACGAAGTACATTACCAGTTCTTGAAACACCTCCCAGAATCTTCTCTGACATTGCTTCTTAAAATCTTTAATGATTTATGGATTGCTGGTAATGTACCTAAGAGCTGGAAAGAAGCAACAGTGATACCGATTCCCAAACCAGACAAAGATAACGAAGATCCTAACAGCTATCGGCCTATTGCATTGACAAGCTGCATATGCAAAACAATGGAACGAATGATTAATTCTCGGCTTGTATGGTACTTGGAAAGTAATAATTTAATTTCTCCTTTCCAAAGTGGCTTCCGTTCTGGTCGTAGTACTAACGATCATCTGGTTAGACTGGAAACATTTATTCGCGATGCATTTATCAAGAAGGAACATTTAGTAGCGGTCTTCTTTGATTTAGAAAAGGCCTATGATACAACATGGAAGTACGGGATACTAAATGACCTGCACGATCTAGGTCTAAAAGGCCGTCTGCCCGCTTTCATCTCCAGTTTTCTCTCCGACAGAGAATTCAAAGTACGCGTGGGCGCTACCCTCTCCGATATGCACCAGCAAGAGATGGGTGTGCCCCAGGGCAGTATTTTATCTGTGACGCTATTTAATATCAAAATCAATAGCATCACTAAGTGCTTAACTCCCGGTGTGGACTGCTCTTTATATGTAGACGATTTTTTAATTTGTTATCGATCAAAGCACATGCATACAATTGAAAGGCAACTTCAACAAAATATCAATAAGATCCACCATTGGGCCAGTAATAATGGTTTTAAATTCTCTAAATCGAAAACAGTATGCATGCATTTCTGTCAATTGCGAAGACATCATGATGACCCTAAACTCACGCTGGACGGAACACTTATTCCAGTTGTTGAGGAAACGAAGTTTTTGGGTATTATCTTCGACAGAAAACTGACTTTTATACCACACATCAAGAATTTAAAAGCTAAATGCTTAAAAGCTTTAAATTTACTAAAAGTAATTGCGCACACTGACTGGGGTGCTGATAAAAAAGTCCTCCTCAATTTGTATAGAACATTTATCCGTTCTATACTAGACTATGGATGCATTGTTTATGGTTCAGCTAGGAAGTCTTATTTGAAAATGCTTGACCCAATTCATCATCAGGGAATAAGACTTGCTCTAGGAGCATTCAAGACATCTCCATGCGAAAGCCTTCTCGCGGAAGCGAATGAACCACCCTTATCGCACCGCAGAGAAATGCTTTCTATACAGTACGCTCTTAGGTTAAGATCAAATCCTCTGAACCGTCATGGGATGATGCAGTCAATAACAAACTTCATGCCATCAAACCAACCCTGGGAGAATGGACTCCTTCCTACAGAGCTATCCGTAGGGAGGAGGTTGTCATTGCAAGAATCAGAATCGGTCATACATACATTACCCACTCCCACATACTGAAAGGTGAAGATCCACCAGAGTGCGTTTCTTGCAATGAGCCATTCACTGTTAAACACTTTATGACCGAGTGTTCCGACCTGCAACCTACGCGTGTTAAATACTATAATGTACATGACATGAAGGAACTTTTTGATACAATACAAATCACTTGTATTTTAGATTTCCTAAAGGAAGTAAATCTCTATTTTAAACTATAACTTGTATGCCATCACGTAGAATATTTTTATCTAATGCAAATATCACCTCTTATTTACAACATCTTATCATCAACATACACCATTTACATCTCCCGTTGATTGGGAAGCTTCATATTTTACTTTCACCAATATCTTTCGCAAACAACGCTGGTAACGCAGCAAATAACGGGAATGTACCGCCTGTTTTAATCATATGTTTGATAGCAGCCGCAGAAAGATTAATCTGAACGCCTTTTTTTGCTACAAGTGCATCATTGAAATGTTTTATTTGACGAGTTGTCAGTGATAATTTATTTGCACCACCAGTCATTTGATTGGGTTTCAGCGTGATTGTGGTTCCACATTTTTTAGCCGATTCTGATTGCAATTTCTTGACTTGACCGGGAGTTAACGCAACACTAATAACACTATATGACATATTATACAAAATAGGTTGATTCTAAATCGTTTACAATTTCAATTACATATTTTCCACTGGTGCATCAATGATTCTCATTCTTCCTCCAACACCTTCAAGTAGCATTGATTTATCACTCAGAATGACAGCAACCGCTCTGTAATTAATAATACCACCTGGACGGGTTACACGGGCTCTAAAGTGTATATCAACGACAGATTGTCTTGTTAAATCAAGATGTTCCAATGAAAAGTAATAAATCGGATACAGATTTTTAAAATCCAATTGTGATATTTACAAACCAGTATCCACATTTTGATCACGTGCCATATATGACAACAGGTTATGATACACGCGTGCAATATGGTTGTGATTGTAATCAAGTTGTATATCCTCGGATGGTTCCTGCTGTCCGTTTATTCTCAACGAGACTTCTCTAACACCTAACTGATCAAATATCATATGACTTCGATCTTGAACACCAACTCGTGCATTATTCTGTAATGCAATAAATGCAATAAATATATGACGTGGAGCTGAAACCCCTTGTTTTGATGCCAGGTGCCATGTGAATGTACCATCAACATTGTCTTGTTTAATATCAGTAGTCACTGATAACCAACTCAACAATGATTTTCCTCCTTGGTCCATAAAAGATAACAATTTTTCTTCTGTGGTGTTTGATGGAGTTAACACTGGCATCCACAATGATAGTTCTGTTAAAATGACTTTACCATCAGCAACACCAGCATCACGCCAGATTGCATCATTATCAGTACCCTTTCTCACGAGTGCTATTGTGTGTTTAGCTCCACAAATAACTTTTCGGACGTTTCTACAGAATCCAAAAAAATATGATGCAGTGGAATCGCACATGAAAACTGTCGACGTTGTCCTTGTAATGTTGCTACACGTGTTGCAAATCCTAGATTGTAGTTAGGGATGTTATTTATGACATCAAAATCACCAGCTGGTCTTACATATCCGGCTGGTGCTGGATTAACTGAAGAAGCATGTGTTGCCTTGACTCTAGAATACTGGACGTGTTCAGGGGAATCAGTAATATCCTTAGAAAACATTATAGATGGACCCGCTGATCTTGTATAATCATCAGAATATCTCGCTAACCCTATGATTTTTGTAGCCACATCAACTTCACGGTCAATGGATTCAATTTCTTTTCCATCAATGAGATATCTAGCGCTTTCAAATAACGCCATAATACCGTTATTAACAAAACCAACTCGGATAGTTGGGTTATTGTCATATGGGGTATCAACTGCAACATTGGTTACAAGTTCTCCTTGTACTTCAATAAACGCTTCACAGGACAAAAAGTATTTACTGGTATCATGAACTTGAAGTTCAATTCGCGATCGGAGATCTGGTTGTACTGCGTGATAAGAATAAAATTGAAAATCGCGTACAGAATCATTCTTGAGCACTGGGGCATCCATATCAAATGCTGGATCAGGTGACCTTTTGAACATTTTATTCTATTTATCAGAGTGAAATCATAATAAGATTTTCATCGTCGTATTTTTTTAAAGCCACTTCCCGCTATCATGTTTGCTATCATGTTATTTTGGTCACTTGGAGTCACCAAAGATGCTAATTTTTCATCTACTGCGTTATTTATTATTTTACTAACACTTGCAGGCATTTCCGCTGTAGATGGCAATGGTTTCTTTTTTCGTGATTTCACTAATGATGTTATTTTATTTTTCACGGCTGAAAACGCTTTTCCCGCAAGATCTCCAACAGTACTAATACCCTTATCACGAATAACATCAATGGCTTTCATTCCTAGTTGTTTAGCTAACGGCATCACTTTTGGAGCCATTCTTGAAAATAATCCTAAAATGGTATCACCGAAACCATCTCCGTAATATGCGCTATAAACTGGAAACCGTGAATTAACTACATAGACACTGGCTGGTTTATCATGATTGTAGTGTATGATCATTCTTATTTAATTGTTATTCTTCTAATCAATTGACTTCGTCATCAGATTCATAAAACAATTTTTGAATTGTAAATCACAAGTGATTTCAATCACTATGATACCCATTTGCTAACTCGTCAATGAAATCTCGATATGATTTGATATCCATAATACCGCCTTGAAATAACCGTCTACAGATATCAGCTGCTTCATTAATTATTTCTGGAGAGTTATTTCCAGCTCGGAACCCTCCTACAAGAACCTCTAATCGTGATATATCATTGATAACACTATCAGGACATACCCTACTTGGTTCCCTAATCCCTTTCCGCTATAACCAGTTGCTTCATCCAGTTTTTCTGTAACCGTGGTTTGTAAATAATCAAGATCATCATCATCATCAGGTGGTAGTTGTTGTTTTTTAGGAGAAAAGGATATTTTCTTTGCAGGTTGCTGTTGCTTTCCTTGCAATTTTTGCGGTTTTTGTTGTTGTTTAAACTCTTCATATCTTTTATATACGTTACCCACCGCAATGATATATTCAATGTATGATGGACTATCTGTCTTAATTTGACTTTTTTTAGTTTTGATTTTGTAGAATATATCTGCCCAGTGGGTTATACTCCTAACATATTTGTGATGTTCTGGTTTCAACATTTTTTTTCTGTTTTCATAAGTCGTAACAACAAGCGCAGGAATTTCTGCTGGATCAGTCTTATCAATTGCTGCTAATCCTTCCTCGTTAAATCTCACGCGTAGGTCATCTACTGTTTTTTTTTATTCAGATGTTTTTGATTCCATTTTTTGTACAGCCTGTTTTGTTTGTTGGGTTTCCGCTGCTATTTCTTCAAGTTCACTAATAAGAGATTTTTCCGTATTCCCCCGTATTGCATGCTCTACCCCCTTCGTTGCTGTGGTTACTGGTTTAAACAATTCTTCAGACCCCACAGCAAAATCAGTTTGTAAACTCTGTCGTTGTTGCAGTTTATTCCTTACAGAGTCACGAATTGGTACAAATCTCTTAATTGCATCTAATCGTTCACGAGCCAATCGGGTCGTTAATGCTTCATTGACCATTATTTGAAATCGCAAACAATTTTTCAATTGCAAAACAATTTTTCAATCCCAACCTAACACCATCGTGGAAGTGTTAAGGACATTATCATTGTGACGATTTTACCCCAACCCCTTGTATGTAGGTATAAGTGACTATAACTTGTGATTCTGACTGGCCTTGTACATGTATAAATTGTATGTCTGCCTGACCCAGCTGTGATGTTCAAATTGTTCTAAGTTAGCTAATCCCCTTACGTAAGATGGTCTTTGTTAGCTCTCGAGGGGAGAGGAGACTGTGTCCATCGCGGACGGGTGACGTAACCACATCAAAGGACAGGAGAGCGCCTAATAAGAAGACTGTAACAATTGATAGACACACAGACAGACATTCGGATGATTGACAGTCGAACAACTGACCAGAGTCGATCGCCCTCCAATCGAAATGCGATGTGGGTGGGACTTGATTCGAGAAATTTTAGATAATACCTAATGTTTAGTAGGAATTAGTCAGTTGCTACAAGAATTGAGAAGAGAGTAGAACTCCGTACGGCCAGACGAAAATTGGTGGCAGACTCAGATTTTGGAAATCAAGGAAATCTTAAGATAGCTTCAAAGGTCAGTGTGATTTTTGTTTGATTTCTGTTTGATACGTCTGCGGAATGGAAGGATTCTCGTATGTATATTCATTTTACTTGTATTGTAGTATGGATAGTTAATTATGATATTAATATTTTGCATCTTTCGTGATGTTCGTTAGTACCTTTGCTTGCAATTGATTATGATGTAAATTCGTTGCATCTTCTTCATGATATTATTATATTACACCTTATTTTGGGAAGTAAAATGTTGCTCTTTTGTTAGTAATATGTGTGCATATTATTTCGTGAATTATTACGTTTACACCCTTTTGAAAGGACGATTTGTATTCGTGAAGAATTGTATTGTTTGCTAGCCGCTATAAGAATTAATATTATAATTCTTTGTGTAGGTATATTATGGTAGACTAGCACTTTGTTTACGTAATGATATATTTTGCCTTTGAGTTAACGGATTTCCGTTATTGCAATTTAAATGTGAATATTGTGGATTCGGTACGCTTGAGTAGGACATATATATAAATATATAGATAGTCATATTACTAATAGTAGTAATATTATAATACAATGATATTTGAAATATTTGTATGTATATACTGATAGGGCTCAGTAGGTAAATGTTGAATTCTTTGTGAGATTGTGTCATGGCGCCATTTTGTAAGCGGCGGAAGCGTATGGGAATTTCGATGAGTGCGCATGCGTGACCAAAAATGTCCCGCCTTAAACTGATGGTTCAATTCAGTGACTTAGTGTGAGGTAATATTCATCACCATATGCTAATGCATTATACCTTTCAACAGGAAGCTTTCGGGTGACGTTGAGAGAATTTCGGGTGACGTTGAGAGAATTCCGGGGAAATTTCGGATGACGTGGAAAGAATTCCGAGTGAATTTGAGAGATACCGAGTGAATTTCGGGTGACCTCAAGAGATACCGTAGAAGAGGAAACGGAAGTAGAGATAGAAGAGGAAACGGAAGTAGAGATAGAAGAGGAAACGGAAGTAGAGGAATCGGAAGGAGACTTATTTAGATGAGTAACACTCAAGAAGGGAAAATATTCCTCACACTGAAATCAAATGATGATCTAGGGATTATTGGGTCAAGAGTGACATTGATTGCTTAATATCTTTAAAATTTTCATTTATTAAATTGTTGTTTAAATTTCACCTTTGTATTTCTTTTAATTTAACTGTCGGCATTGCTGACTGGGGGCTCGTAGCCTTATATAATATATTGTCCAGAAGTAAACATTCTGAATGCGGACCAGGGGAACTTCCTCATAATTCTTTAACGTCTATGGGAAGAACCCCACCCCTACTAAACGACACTTCACAATCATTGATGGGGAAAGTCACATATTTCCTATAAAAATAATAATACTGTGACTTTCCCCACTTTTTTGACATGTCAGATGATTTTTAACACCACCATGGAAGTGTTATTTCATCCTATAACAGCTTCTATCATTGATTTAGCAAGTGCCTAATTTGTATATAAAATTAATAATACTGGCACTTGCTCCATTCTATTTTAACATCAATGACATGTCGGATGACTTTTAACACCACCATGGAAGTGTTATTTTATCCTATAACAGCTTCTATCATTGATGGCGAAAGTGTCATAGTTCTTATAAAAATAAATAATACTGACACTTTCGCCATTTTTTTTGACATCAATGACATGTCGGATGATTTTTAACACCACCATGGAAGTGTTATTTCATCCTATAACAGCTTCTATCAGTGATGGAGCAAGTGCCTAATTTGTATATAAAATAAATAATACTGGCACTTGCTCCATTCTATTTTGATCAATCTGACATATCGTCCATCGATTTATTCACTGATTTTTGACACCCCCCCCCCTTGAGGGTCGGCTAAAAAAATGAAAATCTCTATGAGGGTCGGTCACAATCAAAAAATGATAAGGGGGTCGGGCAATCAAAAAATGATAAAGGGTCGGGCAATCAAAATTGTTCATTTTCCTGAATTAACGCCCGTAGGTTTCTAATTTTAGAATTGACTTCTTTTTCAATTCGTATTCGTTACCTAATTCTTTTCGTATCCCCTCTACGATAGTATATAACGGAACGAACACACTGATGTCACTTGAAAATGCAAGAGAGTCCCTAATAGAATTCTGAATTCTTTTGATGAGTGCATATTTCTTTGGTAGCATATACTTGTTAGTGCTAACTCCGTATTCTATATCCTGAAAATCTGACTTGATTTGATCAGGATTTAGCCCATCTGATAGTTCAATATCATGACTCTTCAATTTTAAAATTTCAACTATGATGCTACTCATATTTTCAGAATTCATTATTCTATAGCAATGACATATCTCTAATTGAAAAATATGACGCATTAGACATAAATGAATTGAACTTTTTGTCCGGTCTTTTTTGAAATAGCCGATCGATAAATCCCCTCTGCAACTTTTTGTACAGAAGGTGAACAAATATTGAAATATTTTCCGGCTTCATTCATTGATTGAAATACTTTTTCTTCATTAGTTATTGTATTCAAAGATTTCACAGGTCTCGCTTTCTTTCGAGTATTTTCCAGTCTCACCTCGTTTCAAATTCTCACTTTGTGTGATAGCTTGCAGATTTGATAAAGAATTGCTCCTTGTATTAGAATCCTTGTGATCAATAACAAAATCACCCACGATCAATCCATTAAAACATTCAAATATGAAACGATGATTGAAACATTTTTTCTTTCCAGCGCCAAACATCAAATACCCGTGATTAGTCACAAAACCAACTGATTTTTTTCAGTCTACAGTGTCTTACAACACCATCACTGGATGCTTCATATTTTGTAATCACAGGGTGTGGTCTGAATTCTTGGTTCATTCGTATACTAATACTATTTGTCTAATTCATTATTTGGTTTAATGATTACATCACTGGAGAATCTTTCGATGTAGTCTTGGGGGGTTCTTATGATTTTGTCAGTGACGTTGTCAGGGTCAAAGACTTTTTCAGGGTCATAATTTCTGATTGATTGTCCATTTTTTGTTCTTTTATCATAATAACGCTTCAATTCCCTGTATCGCTTTCCACCACAACTGAGACATAACTGCGATTTTCCCTTGACCCCAACCCCACATCGAATACAGGGTAACGGGCCAAGGCTTCCACGTCGAAAACTTTGCATATGATACCTACATAACTCATTTCTGCATGATTTGTTACACGGGGTTACTGATCCCATCATGAGCCATTTGCAGTGATTCATTATATATAAATCTTTCATTTAAATGTTTGTTTTTAGTATAGCAATGAGGGAGTTAAGGAGAACACCCTTGAAAAATGCTCAATTCAATTCCGATAGGGAGTTTAAGAGATTATTGAAAATTAATCCTAAATTTAATATCGATAAACCAAAAAAAACGTCCAATAGACGGTAACATGAAGGAGTTTAAGAGATTATTGAAAATTAATCCTAAATTTAATCTCGATAAACCAAAAAAACGTCCAATAGACGGTAACATGAAGGAGTTTAAGAGATTATTGAAAATTAATCCTAAATTTAATCTCGATAAACCAAAAAAACGTCCAATAGACGGTAACATGAAGGAGTTTAAAAGATTATTGAAAATTAATCCTAAATTTAATCTCGATAAACCAAAAAAACGTCCAATAGACGGTAACATGAAGGAGTTTAAGAGATTATTGAAAATTAATCCTAAATTTAATCTCGATAAACCAAAAAAACGTTTAGTAGACAGAAACAAGAGATTATTGAAAATTAATCCTAAATTTAATCTCGATAAACCAAAAAAACGTTCAAGAGACGGAAACATGAAGGAGTTTAAGAGATTATTGAAAATTAATCCTAAATTTAATCTCGATAGACCAATAAAACGTTTAGTAGACGGTAACATGAAGGAGTTTAAGAGATTATTGAAAATTAATCCTAAATTTAATCTCGATAAACCCAAAAAACGTTCAAGAGACGGAAACAAGAGGTTACCTAAAATAACACCCTGGAAAAATGCTCAATTCAATCTTGATATAGTTTCTAATACACCCAAGAATAAAATTCTTGATAAAGCCATGATTAGTAAAATCAGAAACTGTTTTAATGAATTCAAGCTTGATGGAGCATCTTATTGTTGGTCAACATTTCGAATTGATGGTGTTGTTGACGCTACCATGAATGATGAAAAAGCAGCAGTGATAATCTCACGTGTTGGGGAAAAAAGGCATTTTTTCCGAATAAAATTCCTTATCCGTGATAATGGAAAATGGATCATTAGGGATAAATTTGAACCCATTCTCAGGGACAAAAAAAAACTGTCACCGTGAATCAAGATTCCAAACCAGGAATTTTGACCGGAATTGATAAACCATACTACGAAAGATCCTACCCTGTAACAGCAGTTGTTTACGGGATATATCCGCTCAATGAAAAACCTGATATTGCAAAACTAGCACCCATGAAATATTCGACAGGGCTCAATTGTGTAGCAGAACGAATAATGGAACACTTCACAAATGCGTCCCGGGGAAACAAACTAACTGATCTAAGACGAAAAAAAATAACCGAATGGGAATTAACGGTAAAAGAGAATGGGGCAACAATTCAGGATATAACCAAATTAGAAAAATCATTGAGATTTCCAATATCGGTAAGGACAATCACCGGAGAAGTATTATACGAATCGAAATATAAATCACAGGGAGCTCCAATTGAAATTATTGATCATAACGAACACGCATGGTCATCTGCAGTAACAATATTTCCACGGGATAGAACCGTAAAATATATCCCCCCAACAGAAGAGTTTTTTTCAGAGCAGAAATTATTTGATGCTATTTACCATTTGAGTAAAGAAGACCCTGTGTCAATGTGGCTATTTCACAGTACTGCAGACGATGAATGCAAATTTGATCAGTTTGTAAGATCCAACGGAGAATTGTACCGTACTGAAGAACTGCATAATCAAATGAAAAAACTAGCTAGTGAGTTTTCACTGGAAGGGGAAGACAACGATCAATTATTAGCAAACTGTTTTACGCTACCATCAATTGCAGCACATTTTGCTAGGAAGAAAAATGCATGGAAACCAACACGAAGTGAGTTTTTATCAGATGTCAGATTGTCCTGTCTTGAATACAGCCATGGAGGATTATGGAATACAAAATACGACACTAAAACCGTTATTTCCGTTGATATGATTGCGTGTTATCCAGGGAGTTTTCTAGGGTATGGAGAATGCGAGAAATATTTCAAACGATTTGGACACCCTACACACGAAATGGCCCGTGTTGCTATTAATGGACCACTGCCTGATTTTGATTTAACAGGATTCGCTTGTGTAGAATCATTTGAATTGGCTGAAGGACTTCATCCGTGTAGTTATCTTTGGATTGGTAAACACATGTCTGAAAAACACTGGATGCCAATAGTGTTATTACGGTATATGATTGATTGTGGGATGTCAAAATCATTACTTGTCAGTGAAGCAATTATATCCTACCGAGCACAGAAATCAGTGTGGTTACCACAACCTGATCTAGAAAAAATAATTAGCGAACAGCGAAAACTGTTTCCTGATTTTAATGAAGAACAAATCATGGATTGGTCCAAACAGTTATTTGAAATCAGAAACAATGAAGCAAAAGATCTCAGTAGAAGAATAATCGGTAAATTCACTCAGGGTGGTAAATACGATAATACAAGATATTCTTCACGATTGATTATAGACAATGCTGAATACGATTTTGTAATCGCGGATTTAACGAATAGGGGCCTATATGTCAATCGTAAGGACGCATTTCTGTCCGATGGAACCAAATTAGGTACAATTGTTACTTACAATGATGGATACAATCCGCAGTATACACATTTGAGAGCTTCTATGCTTGGTTATGCTTCTGTCAATCTGTTTTAGATGTTAAATAGATTTCCTGACACCGCAGTTAGAGTTGCCACTGACTCATTTTACATAAACAGCAAAATGGCTGATTTTATAAAAGGTAGTAAGGCTACTGGCAACGAGAATTGGGGGTCATGGAGAATTAAGCGAGAAATGCTTCATGATTATATTCAATCAGCAGATGTTACAATTGAAAACAATTATTTAAAAAGCAATCAGTGTTCAGAATTTTCTAATGCATCACCGTGTTCTGATCCAATATGCCGGTATAAAACAGTTTATTTAAACGGTTGTGGTGGGTCAGGAAAAACAACCCGGGCAATTGAGTTATTCCGTGGAAAATCAAATATGATTGTACTAACACCAACACACAGACTTGCAAGAGAAATGATACAGAGAGGGGTAAATGCCTGCACTTATCACAGTTTTTTCCGATGGAGCGGAGATAAATGGACTCCTGAGCGTATGGGCGAGAAATTTATTCCTGAAATCCTCATTTGGGATGAAATAGACAGAGTGTCAGAAGATGTATTAAAAATATTTCTTGAGTGGTTGTTATTGAAAAATACAAAAGTCGTCATGTGCGGTGATCACGGACAACCACCCCCATTTGTAGGTGCATCCCCACATGAATGGCTAAAGGGTTTTGTAGACTATTATGAAGAAATTGATACCGATCATAGATCACTTGATGAAAAATTAAAAGAATTTGAGAAACTGATTAGATTACAACCGGATAGAATCCAGTGTGAAATAGCCCGTGAAATAATTTCGGAAACTCCAATGAATGATTTCTGGGAAGCATGGAGACCAAATGATTTGATAATTGCAAGTATAAAAATAGTCAGAGACACACTTCAGATGAAATTATTTGAATTGCATAAACAAAAATTTGCAACACTTCCAGTACCTCTATGTTATAGGCCATCGGATACACGAAAACAGAACGTTGAAGTTGATATTCCAGGACAAAGTGAAAAACAAATTCTCGTATTAAATGATATTGTGCTGGTTGATATCAATGTCGTTGAAGATGCATTGCGTGCTAATAAATCCCCATGGACGCTAGGATACACAGCAACAATACACTCTTCACAGGGGCTGACTATATCGGATACAATTGTTTGGATGGTAGATAATCGCATAGAATGGTCAAATTTAGTCTATCTTGCAGTATCCAGAGTACGAAAAATAAATCAACTCCGAAGAATTGTTATAGATGATGACATCACAATGGATGATATTGATAATAAAATTATTGATAAAAAACTCTCCGGTTACAAACAACAGGACAAAAAAAAACAACGAGAATTTGATATTGATGCTGAATTAATAATTACGCTGAAGCAACAACAGAATAATCACTGCGCAAGTTGCAATTGTATAATGCGTTGGCAGTATTCGGATAAAGATCCTCGTCAATTTACTGTAGACCGAAAAAATAACAATCTCGGTCATGTCAGAAATAATGTGATGTTGACTTGTCTTGAGTGCAATAGACGCAACGGTGCTAGTTAAGACCCCGTGGTGGTAATTGAGTATCCTCGGGTATCACTTGTAATTGTTGTCTAGTAAATCCTCGTTGAGGGGCAGTTGAATCCAGTTTATAGATTGGAGGTCTACCCGTAGATCGTGTTATACTAGATATTTTATGCGCGGTAACACTCCAAATAGGATCAGTAGCCCTTTTTCTGCCACCCTCAAGCTCTCCTGGTTCATATAAATACCTCACAGTGACATTACTACCAAGAATTGGTTCTTTGAAATCTTTTTGTGGTTTTTCAGGTATTGACTTCTTTTTAATCGCGTTGTTAGGTTTCAGATTAATTGTTCTAGTAATCTCGTTATTTAGCGCTGCAACTACCCCTGGTAATCTTTAAACCCATTCACGGGATCTTTTTTCTTGGATGAATTCTTTTGCGTATTGATATCCAAATAACCGCTCAGCAAGGGTTTTATTAAACCGTTCTACAATTGTCTGATCACGATATAGCGCAGTATGTCCTCGTCTGATAGCGACATTGTGATATTTCATTGTAGATAACACTGCACCCTGAAATTCTTTGCCAGGATCAATTTGTAATAGATTTGTCCAGTGCAGAGGACCCCTTCGATAAATCCTTTCAAATGCAGAAGTAACTTCAGTGGCAGATTTTGTTTTAACGGTTCTGCTTCTTTATATCGACTTGCAATATCAATTATGGTTAATGCGTATTTGTAACCGTGGTCATGTGGCAGAAATAATATATCAGCCTGATGAACTTCATTGGATCCGGTTACATCAAAATGCGAGTAATTAATTTGTTTAGGCGGTGGTAGGTAAATCTGCCATAGTGCCTGTTTAGATAACCAATGAGCCGCAGTGGTTTTTTTCACTTTTGCAGCGCTAGCGAGTTTATGGACTGCTGATTTACCCCTGCATTATCCTCTTGGGGAATAATAAATAGATTCCATGTTGTTATTAATTACCAGCACCTAACATCAATTTACTTTTCATGGCCGATTTTATCAAAAATGAAGCCAATTTTTCTTTGAAAGATTTATCAGGAATGGCATTCAACGCATGAATTAATTTCACATCTGCTAGATGCCTGTGTTGCAAATTGCTGCTTTTATAAGAAACATCATGAAGGTGACAGGCCTTATCAATGGCGTTTATTGGTTCTTCACCGGGGTTGGGTTGGTTATGATTATTGAGTCTGATATCTAATCGTGTTCTGGGGCCACAGTAGCTATATCCTGCAAGGTGTTTTTCTCCAGGGTATTTTGCCCATTGGGTTCCTGGGAATTTTGCCAATTTGGCAGCGATATCACCTCCTCGTTTTTTTCAAAGGTTCCTTGGGTTTAGAAACAAATCTAAATTTTTTTGTACTACATTGTACGCATTTACCAGAAAGCGCTGATCGGTTATTTTTTGTTGTAATCGTCGTCAAGTCATCTGTGCCAGTACGTGTTTTACACTTCACACAATATAGATCCATATTTTATATATAACATCATGAATGTAATTGATTATTCAGCTACCCGACGACGGGAACCTATTAAACACCATGAAATGTTACCGAAATCAATTAGAATGATTATAATCGGACCATCTTGAAGTGGAAAGACACAATTGCTACTTAATTTGATAACAAGATGGATGAAATGGGACAAATTGTATTTAATAGCCCCGAGTGTTGATGATCAGCGATGCTATGAAGTGTTAAAAGATTTTAACGAGAAAGCAAAAGAATTTCAAATCGATGATGATTTTATTGAATTTATTACTGATATTGATGAAGCCCCTTCCGTGGAAGATATCGAGGGAAGTATTAACAATTTAGTTGTCTATGACGATATCATGTTAGATAATCAAAAGAATCCTGCAAGGATTTTTTCCAGAGGCAGGCATAAAAACACTGATGTGATATATGTCACTCAACGATATACTCAAATACCAAACGTGATCAGAGATAATTGCAATGTGTTGTGTGTATTTAACGGAGTTGATACTCATACACTACGAAATATTCATCAGACCTGGTGCAGCGGTGAATGAATCATAATCAGTTTAGAAATTTCTTTAGTCACGCTCAGTCAAAACCACACGGATTTGTGACAATAAATTTAGCAGACCCGAGGACACGATATCGTATCGGACTTGATAAAATATTCGTTTGAAGAGTTTTAACCCATTTTGAAAACCCTGCAAGATCATGTTTTCAGACAAAAATGACTAAGTCTCCGTTTGGCAAATGGAGGCTTTCTTTTTTTGATTTCATTGATTTTTTCATTATTTTTTTTTTGGCTGATTTCATTGATTTTTCAGTCATTTTTTGCCTGTTTCATTGATTTGTAGCCGTTTTGATAGGGGTTTAAGCCCTAATCCATCGAAAACTTGTTTAAAAACGTTGTCTGATTCACCCCCTCTGCTGCTACAAGATTTATACTAACATGTGATGGAATTGCCAGTCCGTATTTGTGGTAAACATTACAGATGGTCAGATTGGCATGTGCACAAATATAGTTCATATTTCCAATTAGGCTGCTCCAACGTGTTTAAGATCATATTGTTAGGACTGGTCGGTCTAGTGTGAGGATAATATAACTGGGTGGCACATGATTCGACATGTCTAAGGCACGACGACACAGTTCTAGACATTACTATAAACTATCACACTGAAGACATATTAGCGATATGACTGAACAATTATTTAAGCTACATTACGGAAAATACATTCCAAATCAAAGCTAAAGTAATTGTCAACAAATACGTAAGCAACTATTGATAGATTATATTTAATTTGACGCTCTTAATATTTATAAAACTGACCTAGTGACGTGGAAAAAAATCTAGCTAAATATAATCACTACAATTTACAGACATGCATACAATTGGAATTATTAGATAAAATCACGCACCAAAGGTTACAAAAATTGTAGATATGTATATTAGTTTTGAAGATATATAGAAACTATATGGATATCAGTGAATATTAAACATGACATCTACGTAGTTAAATTATCACCCTGATTATATAACCATTGATTCGTTCAAAACATGACTTGATTTAAATTTCATTTGATCCAAAATGTGTGAAGGATTTTCCATAAAGTGTACTTTACAAATTTTTTCAAAAGATAAGATACAAATCAGAAATCGTTCTTTACATTCCTTTGATAGTAACATTTATTCTATTCGGAAATTATACTTGTCAAAGTATTTTATAATTACATCCGCTAATAACTTATACTGTTTTGCATATACACAGACGCTTATTGGAATTTTAGTTCAGCCAGAGACCTGTATTTACTTAAATTAGCCTATGGAATATTAATAAATTCAATGCAATGCAGATAATGCTAGCCACGAAATTATTACAGAAACTGTTTGTTCTGTAAATGATTTTCACTCACTGGGGGCTTGATGTGGTTTCAATCGATGAAGTCTCATAACATAACAAATTAGAGAACTCGAGTTAAACACGGAACAAAACCAACGATAACCTTTCTAGCTTCTGCGTAAGACGGATATTCATCCAATGAAACCTTTAAAATATGGAACGTGGCTCCAACTTAATACACACTCAATGAAAACTAGCCAGAACATTCATCTATTAGGGATTAATTAATTAGTTGTCAGACTTTTTACTGTTCACAGCATTTATAAACGAAAGGAGCATCTAAACGTTCAAACAACTGGAAATCGTTTGGATCATCGTTTTTGTCATCTGGTTTATACTTCATTTTTTCCTGTATAAATAGTTCATATGTATCTAGTTAACACCACTTTTCAGTGACCTAGATCCTTCAAGATATAATGTCCTATCATAGGTGCTAGAGTAAATGATTAAAGTGTTGCATTTTTGCCTATAAACATAACACTGGTATAAAATAAAGGCACTTTTGACAATTCATGTTAACACTTAATGAGTTGTGAGGCAAACTGTGACAATACAAACTTCATGAGTGGTGAAGCCACTTGTGACAATACAAATTTCATGAGTGGTGAAGCAACCTGTGACAATACAAACTTCATAAGTGGTGAAGCCACTTGTGACAATAAAAACTTCATGAGTGGTGAAGCCACTTGTGACAGTTCATAATGTTTACACTTCATGAGTGGTGAAGCAACCTGTGACAATACAAACTTCATGAGTGGTGAAGCCACTTGTGACAATTCATAATGTTTACATTTAATGAGTGGTGAAGCAACCTGTGACATTACAAACTGTTTCTACATCATGAGTGGTTAAACAATTTGTGATAATACAAAGTGTTTCCATGTCATGAGTGGAGGCAGGTTTCTTTCCACTGTAAATTGTATTACCGTAAAATGAGACAATTTTATTTTAAATATTTTTGTAGATTTGTTGATTTATAATGGTATGCATTTGGAGTTAATCTAGTTTTGATTTATTTTTTCTTTATTCATTTATTTTTAGTCCTGGCAGGGCAGCTGGTACTATCATTGGCATTATCGTCTTTTGTTCGCTAGTAGCACTTGCCATTTACTGCTGTTGTAAGAGAAAGCACATAAAAAAGAAGTTTAGCGGAACCTTCTTCAGTAAAAAAGGTAAGCCTTTTGCTGTTGAGCCCATCGCCGTAACTCAAAACAGCATACAAAGCATAATTCAGTTAGAAAATATTCCTTTATTTGATGGAGACATTTCAGATGTAGAAAGTACTACAAACTATATAACATTCTAAAACCCATCTGAAACAAAATGACAGCATTATTTCGTGTCATCTTTTAGATAACACTTCCTATAAATGTCATATTTCATTGTAACATGTAGCAGGTATATGCAATAGTTAGTTTTTTTTGCTATGTTTGTTGCTTTGCTAGAGCTTTGCAATTTATCTAAAGTCTATATATTTCTCTTAATTTAATCTTGATATGCAGTACTATGTATCTGAGAAAAAGAACAACTCGGATATCTTTACTTTTATTCACAAACTAGGTTAAAAGTCTGAAAAATGACAAAATCTTGCAAAGCAATCAGCCTTTTCTCAAGTAAATGAACCAAAATATTTTACTAATTGTCTCACCTATGTAGGTTATATTTAGAGTTTCATCATCTATGCATACAATACTACAGAAAATACTACTTTTATAATGTACAGCATTGCAAACAAATAGACAAGATGGTCTGAAAAAGGACTCATTTTGAAATTAAAAATTAAAAATCTGAATGTCTATCACTTGGTAAAAGAAAGACTTTTAATCAAAGTAAACTCTGTTTCAGAGATCTACTTATGGCCTAAATAATGAAAGAAACACCAAAAATATGTTTCACAAATATCAACATTGCTTATATATTGAACTGAAAAATGATTTCAGTTTTTGCAGAATGTAAAAAGAGATAATTTTAAAAAAATGGACCTAACATGTCTTGAAATTTAATGTTTTCTTTGAATAATAAAAACCATTATATACTTATTTTTCTTATTACAGGCATTAAAAGATGCATGTGCAATTTGACTCCATTCAAATTAGAAAATGTCTACTAAATAATGTACAATGCAAAATTTTGTGTACCAGTTTACGATCTTATAATTTTCAAAAGGTCTTATCATTTAATACTGCCTGTTACAATCTTAAACATATGCATATATCTGTATAAAAGCAGACATTATTAATATGTGTTCCTCTACAAATAAAAAAACACCAGTTTGCTCGAATAAGAAAGATCAAAAGTACAACAACAACAACAACTGTGGAAGCAGGAGATCATGGGTTCGATCCCATTCTGAGTCATACCAAAGACTTACAGAAATGGTACTAACAACTGCCTTGCTTGGCGCTCAGCATTAAGAGGTTAGTGTTAGGACTGGTCGACCTGGTGTCAGGATATTTTGACTGGGTGGGACATCATGCTACATGTCTGCAGCATGTTGCCCCAGTGCTGGACATCACTATAAACTGCCTCACTGCAGACATCATAGCGATATGACTGAAATTTTGTAAAGCTATGTTAAAAATCCTAATCATACATACATACATACACACACACAACAACAACAACAACAACAAATCAAACACAATAAAACTGATCTGATACTAGTCTTGTTTACTGACACAATGTCAAAACAGAAGAAAAAAAATGATTTCCACAACACAGTGCCTGAAAAATCCTAAAACAAAATGTGAACAAAAGTTCCAGATGACAAAGAAGGCTCAGGTTGGAGCAAACTTTCCAAACACAGAAATAGCCAGTCATTAATGTGATAACTTCAAACCGAATGTCACCTTCTAGAAACACTAGGTGTACATACACATCTGAATGACAATTTGTGATAAAAAATTAATTCAACTATGGAATTAGTAAATATTATTTTTTATCCAACATGTGTAAAGGGTCCTTTGAGTTTAGTCGATAAACGAATTTATCTTTGTTTAAAATTTATGTTGATTTTCATTTGTTGCTTCGTTTTATTGAAGGCTTTAACATTATTTTAGCCATATTAAGAAAAATTTGGTACTGGGTTGGGGAGAAATGCAAAGTCCGAATAATTATTCTAATTATAAATTCTCTAAATACAATGGCACATTAAATTCCCCATATATCGTACTCATTGAAAATTCATTAATAAACTGGTTTATTAGTATTGGTTACTAACACATACTATTGCCATGAATTTAGACAATCGTAAATGGGTTGATAGGCTGCAAAATGCCCATCCAATCTTTAAATACTAAAATTGAAATAGAATCTGGATTATAAAAATATAAACTAATGAATAGCTTAATAGATTAATTAATATGAATTATGATTAATTAATATGAATTATGATTAATTAATATGACATTAAATATCATAATAAAAGAACACAAAATAAAATATCCTTGGTTCAGATTGATTATTCATAGTTAAGACTATTTATTGTGCAACATGTATTGCATTTACCTGGCAAAACCGTATCCCCAATTAAAGTTTAGAAACGTTATTATTAACATAATTTATTAGAGTTGTGCAAATTGTTTCCATTGAATATGTGCTGAATTACATAGTTGTTGAACATGTGTAACTTAAGAATCTATTATAATTGACCTACCATATACATGTGTAACATAAGAACCTATTATAATTGACTTACCATACACATGTGTAACATAAGAACCTATTATAATTGACCTACCATATACATGTGTAACATAAGAACCTATTATAATTGACCTACCATATACATGTGTAACATAAGAACCTATTATAATTGACCTACCATATACATGTGTAACATAAGAACCTATTATAATTGACCTACCACATACATGTGTAACATAAGAACCTATTATAATTGACCTACCATATACATGTGTAACATAAGAACCTATTATAATTGACCTAACATATACATGTGTAACATAAGAACCTATTATAATTGACCTACCATATACATGTGTAACATAAGAACCTATTATAATTGACCTACCATATACATGTGATGAGACATAGTGACCAGTTTATTCTTGACACCCAAATCATCTTGAAAACTTTAATTCGATGTGCTGCATTGTAATTTCCAAAAGAAATGATTTGGGACTCATTCAATGCAGAAAGGAAAATATTTGACAGCATACATACTTGTGTATAAATCAGGTACTATTTATACTTGTGTCCGAGTCAGGTACTGTACTTGTGTACAAGTCAGGTACTGTACATACTTGTGTATAAGTCAGGTACTGTGCATACTTGTGTATAAGTCAAGTACTGTACATACTTGTGTATAAGTCAGATACTGTAAGCATTTGTGTATAAATCAATTACTGTACATAATTGTGTATAAGTCAGGTACTGTAAATATTTGTGTACAAGTCCGGTACTGTACATACTTGTGTATAAGTCAGGTACTGTACATATTTGTGTATAAGTCAGGTACTGTACATACTTGTGTATAAGTCAGGTACTGTACATACTTGTGTATAAGACAGACACTGTACATATTTGTGTAAATAAGTCAGGTACTGTACATACTTGTGTATAAGTCAGGTACTGTACATATTTGTGTAAATAAGTCAGGTACTGCACATACTTGTGTACAAGTCAGGTACTGTACATATTTGTGTATATAAGTCAGGTACTGTACATATTTGTGTATAAGTCAGGTACTGTACATACTTGTGTATAAGTCAGGTACTGTGCACACTTGTGTATAAGTCTGATCCAGCTGCAAACTTTATAAATCCCAATCTGTTTTCACATTATCTGCTGTAATATCTGAGTCTACACAGTATGTTAGGAGTAATCATTAGGAGTAATCATTAGGGAAAACAACATAGACTCTGATGTTCCAAAGGCTTTATATCACAGACAAATTTGATCTATCTAGTTTACAGTTGGACTAGACTTCTAAGCAGGTATGTATGGTAAATCATATTGGTATTATTTATAAAATATCAGTACAGTTTCTAATTAATAATCCTAAGCTAAGTAAGCTATTTAGTTCTGTTGTATAGCAGCTATATTGAACAATAATGATGGATGTAATTTGTGTTGACCACAGGTATTTCAAACAGGTAATTTGTGTTGACCACTTGAATTTCAAACAAGTAATTTGTGTTGACCACATGTATTTCAAACAGGTATTTTAATTAGCAATGCATTATAGAACCTTGAGTATATGCTGAGTTTACCTGATTGTTCATTGATTGACAAACAGAGAGCAACTTTATCTTCTTCCCAGGCATTAAAACAAGTCAGGCAGGTCAAAGCAAAATCTTGCTCCACATTCCATGGTGGAGAGAGTCATGGATGTTCAAGTGGAACTGATAAACTGGTATTTAGGGAATTTTAATTATTGTTAATACTCAGAATTCCTCAACCACATGGCTGTTACTTCCATTCTAACATTAATCCTCATTCTCATAAATGACTGTTGTCCCCATTCTAAAAAAAAAACTGTTGTCCCCATTCTAAAACAATGTTGTCCCCATTCTAAAAAAAACTGGTGTCCCCATTCTAAAAAAACTTGTGTTCCCATTCTAAAAAAATTTGTGTTCCCATTCAAGCACATGACTTTTTTTCTCATTCTGACAAATGACTGTTGTCCCCAATTCAAATACATAATTCTTGTCTGCATTTCAAACACATTTTGCATCCCAGCTGTATGTTTGTAGGTTTCCTCCCATTCCACAGTTACTCCTGCAAGAATTCAAATTTAAAGTTTGAGAAGTCTCGCAAAAGAAATAAAATTCTCGCATGTTTTATATAATGGTGCATGATAACTATAATGAAAATTTAAACTCAATTTAAGTAGTTTTATATTCTACATCAAAATATACCCAATTCCATTAGCTTTATGACTTTACAAGGATTATACTGAAATCTGAAATTCTTGGAAAGTCAGCCACTGATAGGTAATCTTACCAAGGCAATGACTCCTTAAATAAAGGGGATAGCAATTTGTTATGACAGAGTACTGACAGCAGACAAGATATTGATGTCCTTCATAAAATGCTCCTGTCAAACTTGAAATGGGACTGCTGGTGAAACAGACTAACATGGCAGACGTGTTCGTGTTATTGAGGTAATGGACAATGATTGACCAAACAAAAAAAATATGATCCAAAATCATAACTAGCATGGTCAAAAACATTTGCATGGTTGAATTGGAACAAAAGATGTGGCATAACATGATGTATGTATCGGCACATTTGTTCGTAATATCAAGCGAACAAAAATGAATCTAGCATTACACTCATGAACCACCAGTCATGAATTTCACATTAATTACACTTATAAATTACACTCACAAATTACACAATTACACTCATAAATTACACATAAATGACACAATTACTTACAAATTAAACAATTACACTAATAAATTACACAGATAAATTACACTCACAAATTACACAATTACATTCATAAATTACACATAAATTACACAATTACACAATTAACCTCATAAATTACAATGATAAATTAGAGTTAATCAAAAATTACACATGAATCACTTTCATAAGTTACATATATAAATTGCACAAAAAGTACGCTTATAAAAAAACATAAATTACACTCATAAATTTCACAACCACACTCACAAATTACCAATAAATTACTTAGATAAATTACAAATAACTTGCACTAATAAATTGCAAATTATTGGCAATTATGCTAAATTCAAAATATCAAGAAAAATGACCTGCCGTCTGTCAAAAAGGGTGCAAGGAGGAAAATATAGAGAGAATTAGTCAAGAAGGCCTTGTGATTAGAGCATCCGCCTCGGATGAAGGAGGTCGTGGGTTTGATCCCCAGCCAAGTCATACCAAAGACTTACAAAAATGGTACTAACAGCTGCCTCGCTTGGCACTCAGCATTAAGAGGTTAGTGTTAGGACTGGTCGACCTGGCGTAAATAATGTGATTGGGTGGGACATCATGCTACATGTCTGCGACATATGTCCCAACGCTACATAAAAATGGTAGTTAGTGCATTGTTCTTCATGATTCATCATAATTTTAAGACTCTCAATAATCTAGACTGGAGGCAGGAGACATTTGCTCAAAATTTTTAGTTCTTCATTACTACCATTTTTGTGTGAAATTTAAATTTATTAACTAATGTCTTGCGTTTGCATCTTCCTTTGTTTTCTAATTATTGTTTCTAAATACCAGAGAAACGTGAGAACGTCCCTCTTCGAGATCCAACATATGAATACTCAGGTATTACAGAAACTAAAGAATAACATGCTTGAAATATCTTTCTACTAAACTGTATTCTAGCATTAATCCTGTAGAAAATTACCATATTTCTTTTAAGAAATAACCATATTTATTTCCTAGTAAAATGCTTCTTTACTTTTCTTGAAAAGGAAAATAAAGCTAAATATCGGCACAGGACACACTTTGTCCACTTAATACTTCTTCTGGTTTTTAGGACCTTCCCAGAAATGCCAAAATAGAGAAGAAACATCACAATAATTACCTTAAGGGTTTAGTTGGATGAAATTCAGTGGCAAATAGAAATAGCTTGTTTAAGCTGATATTATTATTTCAGAATGGAATTATGACTGACCAGTCTTAAAAAAAATTGATAATCAGAAGCGTGATTTAGTTACGTATTCTATATTCACTTATGTTAGAAAATTGTAATGCCATGGTATGAATATTAGAAGAAATATGGTATCTGTTAATCATTGATATTTAGTCATTTTATGCATGACATTGATATTGCCTCACTGTGTATCATTTGACCATTGGTTAGAGGTTAGATCACTTCTCACTATACTATTACTACACTATTACTATATTATTACTACATTATTACTACACTATTACTATACTATTACTACACTATTACTACTCTTACTACACTTACTACACTATTACTATACTATTACTACACTATTACTATACTATTACTACACTATTAATACACTATTACTACTCTATTACTACTCCTACTACACCATTACTACTCTATTACTACTCAATTACTACACTATTAATACACTATTACTACACTATTACTACACTATTACTACTCTATTACTACTCTATTACTACACTATTACTACACTATTACTACTCTATTACTATACTATTACTATACTATTACTACTCTATTACTACACTATTACTACTCTATTACTACTATTACTACACCATTATTCCATTATTACACTATTACTACACTATTACTACAATATTACTATACTATTACTACACTATTACTACACTATTACTACTCTATTACTACTCCTACTACACCATTACTACTCTATTACTACTCAATTACTACACTATTAATACACTATTACTACACTACTACTACACTATTACTACTCTATTACTACTCTATTACTACACTATTACTACACTATTACTACTCTATTACTATACTATTACTAAACTATTACTACTCTATTACTACACTATTACTACTCTATTACTACTATTACTACACCATTATTCCATTATTACACTATTACTACACTATTACTACACTGTTACTAATAAAGTCACATTAAGCTAGTGTTTCACAATGCTATTACAGTGAAAAGTTGGTCAAATTCATTTACACAGACACTATTGCCTATGAAGTCACATAACTTGGTATGTAGTTGCACCTTTATTGAAAACATCTTTTTCACATTTGGATCAAAGTACAAAGTTAAATACGATTCATATTATACAGCAAAATCTTCTCACATGCAGGTAATACACTAACATGTCAAGCGACATACCCTAGCATATACTGTTAATTGAATAATTATATAAACAAATTTAGGTGACAATATCCTCTGCTATGGTTTTTTTTTTCTGCTTGCAATAATCACCTTATGCAATTTCATGCTTGTGATATGTTACTTATTGTACTTAACCGCTTCAGTGGCCTAGTGGTTAGAGCGTCCACTGTGGAGGCGGGAGGTCGTGGGTTCAATCCCCGGCAGAGTCATACGAAAGACTTGCACAAATGCAACTAAGACCTTCCTTGCTTGGCACTCAGCATGTCTGCGGCATTATGCCCAGTGATAGACATCACTGTAAACTGCCTCAATGCAGACATCGTAGCGATATGACTGAAAAATTGTTAAAGCTATGTTAAAAATCATAATCGCACACACACACTTATTGTACTTAAGTAATGTTTCATTTCTTCATTTTTGGTAATACACTAACATGTCAGGGGCCCCAAGTGGCAGAGTGGTTTAAAGCGCTGGCCGTTAAGGATCACTGCCATCTCACCGCTGTCTGCGTGGATTCGAGTCTCAGATTCGGCCAATGTGGGTATGTGAGAAAGCTTGCCAGTAGCTTCTCGTAGGTCGTGGTTCTTTCCGGGGTTTTCCGGGTTCTTCCTCCACCATTAATACTGGCCACCATGTTTAGCCTATATTGTGTTGATAAATGGCATTAAACCATAAAAAACAAATAAAACACTTAACATGTCAAGAGACATACCCTAGCATATACTGTTAATGCAATAATTATATAAACAAATTTAAGTGAAAATATTCTCTGCTATGTTGTTTTTGTTTCTTTTACAAGTAACACTTGCAATAACGAATTTTATGCATTTTCAAGTTTTTGATGTGTTACTTATTGTAATTAACTGCTCCAGTGGCCAAGTGGTTAAAGCGTCTGCTGCAGAAGCGGGAGGTCGTGATTTCGTTCTCTGGCTGAGTCATATCAAAGACTTAACGGCTAAAACACGATATTGGTGCTGAGAGTAGTCTCACTCACTTAAAAAATTGAAATGTTTGATCGAACATTTCAATGAAGCTCATTATATACCCTAGGGTGTCCCCTAGTCAGATCAAGTTAGATTTAGCTTGAACATGCATGCGATTTTGTTTAACCATTATTTCAATTCTGTGGTATAACAACAGTTACAGACACTACACTTGGTGTATAACATGCAAGAAAAACAGCATGAAAACTTTAAAACTTTATTTTTTTTAACAGTAACATCAGTAACAGGATATCAACATTTAAAGTAAACAACATGACTGGAAGTGGTAAACAACTTAATAACAAAATCAAAACACCTATGACAAAGGTATCACTTAGAAAAAAACCTAACCATGAAACTTTTGCATAACAAACATAAAAGACATAGAATAATCTTATTTAGGCATTTATCTAACACCAAGAAGAATATTTAAACAAACAAAATCATTAATACTGGCCAAAAGTATTGCAAACTTCCATAAGAGTCAGAAGTACATTGTCCATAAAATTGGTTACAGACACTACAAAACTATAGCATTTCAATACAGCTGCAGAACCATACATATCTCCATAAAATTCACTTCAAAAATAATTCAACATGAACACATTGACTAGAATTATTCATTAAATGAATGTTGATTAGTTAATAAAATGATAAAACCACATTGTAACAGGTATATGTCCAATACTTGTGTTAAAATTATGAACTGGTAAATAGCACTTGAAAGTTTAATACTAAATAGTGTTTGTAAGAGTAAAATATTGAAGTATAATGAATGTTCAATAAGTCATAGTCACTAAAGTATTGTTCAACCCAAGGTGCTGACTCAAACACAGACCCATATGTGATTGATCTTAAGGTTACAGACACTAAACATTAAACCTTGACTTTATATTGTCATTTCAAATAGAAGTGCTTATGATTTTGTTCCAGATTTGACTTGAGCTTAGACAATTCAGCTGCATTAAACTTGAAATGATCCCTTTCATTGACTATTTGTGGAGCTTTTACCCTGTACAAGATAGCAACTAGAGCCTCTTGTGAATAATCATCTTTTTCAGGCCAAACATACATGTTGCCAGACTTTCTCATGTATTTAAGTCTAACTTCGTTATGAAGAATGTCTATTACTTCTGCTAAGTATACATCTAGAGGTCCCTTCTTTGGCTTAAGTCCTACAGCAACAAATTCTCCAGGGTGGTATTTCTCTATTGGTTTCTCTGTGTTGGTTGGTGCTTTTTTGTCAACTTTGATCTTCTTTGTCACAATGTTTTGTCTTTCTGTTGACTTCTGTTTCTTATTAGGCTTTTCGCTTGTTGCTGAGTTATGATCTTTCTGGTTACTTCCTTGTTTTCTTTTCTTGTCATTATTTTCTATTGTTGATGGATTCTTGTCTTTAAGTTGTTTTCCTTTCTGACTTAAATTATCTTTATTGAGTACTAACTTTCTCATTTCCCAGGCATTAACATTTTCGCTGAAGTTGCATCTCCCGTCAACCTTCATGCATTGCTCACAATAACAGCTCCGATTTCTTATGCTCAGTTCATAATCATTGCTTCCTGACTTTACAGCATGTAATTTTCTTGTACCTTGCAGTGTTTGCACATCAGTTTCTTCTCTAT
This sequence comes from Unio pictorum, assembly GCA_030141615.1. Lineage (NCBI taxonomy): Eukaryota > Metazoa > Mollusca > Bivalvia > Unionida > Unionidae > Unio > Unio pictorum. Next base: position 733,647 of record JARLTB010000145.1, on the reverse strand, counting down.
TTCTCTCAACATCTTTAACAAGGATGAACTCCCTTCTCGAAACTGTTTTAGCTTCATTATCTGTATTTTCCATTTTCAGTTTCTCTGTACAGAAATGATATACATCTTCTGCACAACCTATCACCTTTCTATTGCTGATTACAGCTCTGTAGCAAGCATTCTTGACTGTCGCACGGAGACCATCGCAAACACTCTTTCCATGTGATGTTTCGAAATAATTTCGTGTTACAGATGGCTTTTTCCTCAGACTTATGTCAGCAAAGGCTTTCTTCCCCTTATACTGGGCAGCACAGCCATCTGTCCACTCATGGATCTCCTCTACTTTCACACCTTTCTTCTTCAGAATTTCTATAGCTTTGTTCTCAAAAGTGATAGCTAAGTCTGCATCATGTTTGGTTTCTTCACTGATGCCAATAATGGCATGCTTTATCTTGAATTCTTTTTCTCCCTGTTTTTCTGTATAGTAACACATGATTGGATGTATTGTAACTTGGTTCCTGTCGAAGAATCCAGATTGTACTTCACTTTGAAAAACACACCCATAGTTCTCGGATGAAATTTAGACTTTACAAAACATACTTGTAATGAGTACGCAATATGCTTTCATACATAAGCAAACTGGAATAACCTGTAGATTCTTAAAGAAAAGTATCTGATTGAAAAAGAAATAGCATAAAACCTGATGATTATTCAATGTTCTAGCATTTACAATGATTGCACACTTTCCTTAATAATGTAAACAACAGTCGGGTCAATTCACATGTCTAGTAGTGTCTGTAACCATTTGACAATATCAGCAATGTATCCAATACTAAGTCTGAGCTCATTGAATTCTCATAATATTTCTGTTTGAATTTACTAGTCTAATGATATGGAATGCAAATATACTCAGTTTCAATTGCATATTATAAGAAATCACTGAAAATGTTGCCTGTTATCAGAAATCTAGATGAAAGAAACTATAAATATACCAAAATATTACAAATTGCAGACAGACAATATGTCAAAATTTAGCCTTACACATCAATACTGTAATAGGAAACATAATTTGGCTTCATTTTTTAAAAAAAAAACAGGGATAAAGTCATAGACAGTATAAAAAGGGGATATTGGTTACAGACACTACAATTTAAGAGTGTGGTTTACCAATTCAATACAAACTTAACAGAGTTGTTCCCAGAGGTTTGCTTTTGTCGTCATCCCATGTCTTAGGGATGTACCATGGTAAAGAACAGAAAAAGTAATTAGGCAGCTTCTTCTAGGATAAGAAATTCAGGTTACATTGTCTTGTAGTAAATTACTCAAACAGACAGTGCTGCAAGAATGATGCAATATTCAATCAAGAGAGTTATTGCATCACTTTTTTGCTCTTGGCTGCAGAGGTAAATAGATGATGCAACATTACATCACATAAGATGGAACTTTCTATTGAGAAAAACAATGTTTTAATGACAAGTAGAACAATACTTTTATCTTTCATTTTGATACCTGTTTGTGTAGTGTCTGTAACTTTTTTTTTATTGAGTTGCTGTTTTTTAATGGTACAATACAGCACCACCAATTTTGGCCAACTTGGACATCACATGGATACACATGAGCCTTTGTAGGATTTATACTTTTCCATAATGAAACAACAAAATTATTGCCATATAAACTTGTAAAGGTTACAGACACTACAAAATTTAGAACTGGAAAGTTTGACAAAGAATAAGCTCTCATTCGAATATCTTGGCTAGCCATGTGATTTAAATGGTTTTACTACTTATTATAATATAAAGTCGAGTTCTAGATGTCAATAAAAGTTATAATGAATGTTATTTTGTACAAAATGTTGGCATATAACAACAGATTAGTGTTTGAATTTCAGTGTTGAAACAAAACTTCTACTGACGGTATTTTGCTTATAAAATCCATAATATTTTACCGATTTCTTTAATTCAAGAAGCAATATTTGCAGGATAGAATTCCGCATAAAACCAGACCAATAAATGCATAATTTCAGTATGATATTTAGAGAATTCTCTATTTTATATTCAAGCTTTTTTCGAGTGAGACTACATAACGCTCAAACATGGCCATTTTTAGAGCTTCTTTCCATACATATCTCAACAATGGGTTACACTAACCTCTTGAAATTTTCAGGAAAGTAAGAGAGGTATATGCCAGGCTTACCAATCTTTAAAATTGGTTCATATCTTGTTTATTTTTTCTATTTCATGCATATAACATGAAAATTCCTTTATCAGCGCCAATACCGTGTTTTAGCCGATTGTATTTATAATAAGACATCCCCAAAAATGAAATAAATAAAGGAAGGTTAATTCTCTTAAAATATGCACTCGCCATTCACCAATATATCAGTTAACAATTTTTGACATGTAGTGTTGCGTGTAGTTCATCCGGGATGTATAAATGGTGTATGCATTAGCGATTGGTTAATGGAGAGATGTAGATGGCACAGCGGTTGTCAAAGATCAATCATTTTTATAACAGCGAGTTGTAAGTTGTACGTAGTATGTACGCATTCATTTATATCCGAAAAATGCAATATCCTAGCATAGTGGATTAGTTTCACGCGCAGCTGTTTGTGGTTTATTTGAGCTTCCATTTAATATTCGTTAAATAAGATGAACATTGTATTCTGCTGCTTGGTGGGTGAGTGGGCGGGTGTCGATCGTAATTTTGACCAATATGAATATTCTTCAAAGATGTTAACCATTGCTATAGATTTTAGCCGAACTGAAGGAAGATACTGAGCGTTATGAAACCCAAAACACCGATAGCAGATGTCAGCTTGGACATACAAATTAAAACATGGAATAAAATCTAAAATTACATTTTGTACACAATACGGGTTCAACATTCCTTGTTAGATAGATAACTGCCAAGATCACGTTTAGCGATGCCAGGCTCTGGATCTCCAAAATGGAGAAGCAACACGCGTATTATAATATGCTAGTCATGTTAATTGACATAAACCAGGGGTGGGCAAACATTTTCTACGGAGGGCAACATTGAAAACTTTATTGTTATCGAGGGGCCGCATATATATTTTGTCTACTTCACTTACAATTTACAACGTATGAAAATATGAATTGATGATAATAACTATGTATTTGTCATTTTATTTCACATTCACACTGTATTACACATGCACATTATATTTTAAAATACGAACTTGACACAGTTTCTAATTTGGTAATAAGATTTTACTATTCATAATTATTTCAACAAAAGTTTACTGTAGTAGTTCTGGAATGAATCGGCTAAGCAGGTTATAGTTGTGTGGGGTGACACCTTTATTCATAACCTTTATGCTCCACCAACTTTTATGAAATGTTTTTGTTGGAATAATCTATAGATCATTCTCATAACACGTGCTAGGATTTTCAGACGAGAAAAAGCTTGCTCACAGATGTATGTGGACCCAAATAGTGACAAAAGTTTGTCAGCAAAGTTTATTAAGTGTGGAAATGCTGCTGCTGACAAAGATCCATAAAACTCCAGCAGAAGAACTGACTTGAACTTCTCCTTCAAATCATAATCTGCTTGTAGGTCAAGCAGCTCCAACTGTATATCCTCTGGGGCTGAATCAGCTTCTGCACTAAATGGCGAACTGAGGATATTGAAGAGTGGTTCCAAGTTCTTGAAGTCTTGGAACCTCCTTTCAAATTCCACAACCAAGGCATCCAACTGAGCCTTATACCTGTCAGCCATTTCACCACAAACGGTTTTCTGTTTCAAAAAAGGGAAATGGCAAAACCTGCTTTCACCTGCCTGCCTGGAGAACAGGGAGAGTTTTGCCTGAAATGATTTATCATGCACATACATTTCATGTGCAAACAAGCTATTGCCCTGAAGTTTAACATTCAGTTCATTCAACATTTCCATAATGGTTTGTGGGTGTAGTACGTCTACCATATTTTTGGCATGTCCCTGAAGATGAAAAGGAAAAGCATTCAAAATCTTATCATCTGACAATTCATAAAACCTAGCCCATTGTACAAAATGTTCTAACCATTTAACAGGATTCTGAGATTGATCACCATTAAAAACATCTAATTTAATAGCTGAGGACATACCTGTTTGTGTGAATCTGTTGTCTCCGGAATGAATACGGGTCCTTGAGAAATGTTCATAGTCTGACACGGGTAATGTTTTATTAAGTTCAGGCACACAGTTTGGTTGGATTGTTTCACTTGGGTCACACGTCCGAATGTTGAGGTGAGATCAAAATCAGGCTTGCGTGGGGTCACTACTGGTAGACTGGGCGTTGGATCCGTTGAATCGAGGTCAGGAGGAGGTAGAATCACTGGTGCTGGACTAGGAGTGGTAATAATGCTGGTAGCGTTGGTCAGGGTCGTCTGTAGAGTAGACGAAGGAGGGTAGATCGTTACTGGTGAAGTATATGTTAAAGCTGTCGTGTCCAATAGCAGGGAGGTCGTTGGAAATGTACAAGGCTCTTCGGAATGTAGTGGTGCTGTTGCTCTGGGAGTCGAAGTAAGGCTGGGCGGAGTGAAGTCGGAATGTCGATGTAGTTCTGGAATGAGTCTGCTACGCAGGTTATAGTTGTGTGGGGTGACACCTTTATTCATAACTTTTATGCTCCACCAACTTTTATGAAATGTTTTTGTTGGAATAATCTATAGATCAACCTCATAACACATGCTAGGATTTTCAGACAAGAACAAGCTTGCTCACAGATGTATGTGGACCCAAATAGTGACACCTTTATTCATAACTTTTATGCTCCACCAACTTTTATGAAATGTTTTTGTTGGAATAATCTATAGATCAATCTCATAAACACATGCTAGGAATTCAGGACGATAGAAAGAAGAGAAGAATGAGTTCCTAGATAAAGGATGTCACATGATGATGAAATGTCTAGGGAATCGGGTACGGAATCGTATGAGAATCTTGCTGGTACGGAAAACCTTATTTATGATGTTAGTCCACTAATGTCGCTTTTTCAAAGAATCTTCTCAATAACGTTTATAAAATAATTCTCTCAAAAGAAAAAGTCACTCATAACGGTGTAGATACGGCTACATCTTTGAGAGAGAGAGATAAGAAAGAGTTCAGGCTCTCTTAAGAAAGCGTCGCCGCGATGATAAGACAGCTACATAGTTTGTTTACCTGGAATAAAGAAGTCAGAATCTTTTTTTCTGCTGATACGGAAAACTGAATCTGACCTGATTTGCGCATCGGCCAGATTCAGGGTTAGACAAGGTCATACCCTCCACGTATCAGTCAGAAAAACGCTCACTCCTTCTCCCAAGAAACAACCGGTTCCAGCAGGTGGAAACCACTTTATCTTACGTCATAAGACTTAATTTTGTAGTTATTTATATTCGTGACCAAATATGGATATCCGTTAGTTGAAGCCATTTTATTTCTGTGTCGTCCAGAAGATTCTTAGAGAATTTTACTCCACTTTTATTAACCGAATTGGACTGGAGCCAATGACTAGGTTACGGAACATATTTTTACTGATGGAACCTAGAAACTATAGTTGAGTCGGCAAATGTTATACAATCTCACAACACTGTACATTAGTAAGATTCTGATGTTATGTAGTATAGTTACATACATTGCCTTTTTCCACTTTGCTCAGCAACCATTTTTATTTTATATAGTTGTGTTACAAAAACAAATGAAATTACCTTTAATATCTTTTAGAATATAAACAAATAAAACATTACTTTAATACAATTTAAAGAAAATAATCTTATTAATGTTACTAAAAAATCATTTCCTAACAATGCTGTTATTTAACTTCCAATAGCTTTTTTCCCATTTAATAAATACATAAGCTTTGTAATCTAAAGTTATCATTTTGTGATCCGCAACTTTCTTATCTGTAATATCACATCTTACTATATTCTTATTCTTTTGTAATATATAAAAGTGGTCGATTCTAGATTTTATATTGGTATTTAGATATTGATAAGTGAAGTCTATTGTATTAGGTTTCAAATGACGATAAGCATCTATTATGTTCTTATTATAAATATAATTGTTAAGAGCTGTAATTTGTCTCGGGTATTTTTTTCAAATTGGATCTGTCAATACTTTCTTTAAATGCATTAAAGTCCCCACAAATAATTAAATCTTCGTGGTTAAATTCTGAGGCATAAGTGCTGAGACTCTCATAGTATTGTAGTTTTTCTTCGTTTTTTGCTGGAGCATATATATTGATTATGCGTGTTTTGTTAATTTCAATGTATATCAATCTGTCTTTCAAGTTTCTGGAGTTTCTTGTAATTTCCAATTGTTTTGAAGAATTTTATTGATTCTTATAAAACCAACTCCTGAGAATTTTTCAGAAGGGTTTATTTTGCCCAAAAATAAAGCATCTAAATTATCTTCAATTAGGTTTATAGCTTTTTTGTTAATTGTGTGTAGCTCTTGAATGGCTACAACATCAAAATCGGTGATGAATTTCATTAATTTTTGAGTTTTTTCTACAGATATTCTTCCTATATTTACGGAGGCTAGTTTTATACTAGGAGTATCAGCCATTATGTATGCTGCGGGCACCTCCATCTCTCATGCCCGGTTTTGTTGCACATACCACAGTCTGATATTTATCCATAATACCAGGTTTGTACCTTTTATCCAAACACGTCCATTTGCAGCACCAAAGATTTTATCAGTACCCAGCAAAAAGTGAAATAGATAAAAACTATACAAGTAACAAATAAATATAACACCAATTATAGATAATTTTTCCATTGTATTTATAATAAGAGAACCCAAAAAAATGAAATAAATAAAGGAAGGTTAATTCTCTTAAAATATGCACTCACCATTCACCAATATATGTTAGCAATTTTTGACATGTAGTGTTGCGTATAGTTCATCCGGGATGTATAAATGGTGTATACATTTGCGATTGGTTAATGGCATGATGTAGATGGCACAGCGGTCGTCAAAGGCAAATCATTTTTATAACAGCGAGTTAAAATTAGAATAATAAGAGGTAAGCATACAAATAATACCCCAAAAATCAATAATACTAATAATTATAAAGAGCAAGCTGACTCATTGGCAAAGCACTTCCAAGCTATGAGCAGTAATAAAAATCATACTAAGGAATTTCAGAACCATAGATCTAAAATTGAAATAAATAATGAAAAGACATTCTCAGATATGGGAAATAAAAAGTCCTATCTAAATGATAAAATTACAATTAATGAATGGTATCAAGCTCTTAAAACTAAAAAAGATACATCACCTGGAGAAGATACCATAGGATATTCAATATATAAGAAGTTACCACTTAACTTTGTTAAAATATTACTCAATATGTATAATCAAATATGGGAAACTGGAAAACTACCCATTAAATGGAAAACAGCTGTAGTAATACCAATACTAAAACAAAAAAAAGATAGGAATGATGTAAATTCATATCGCCCTATCTCTCTTACCAATAATATATGTAAAATCATGGAAATAATAATCAACAACAGACTTAAATATCACCTGGAAATTAATAATTTCATATCCAAAAATCAATGTGGCTTTAGGAATAATAGATCTACTATAGATCAAATCATTAAATTAGAAACAGCAATCAAATTAGCTTTTAATAACCGTCAAAAAAAAAATAGAAATCTTATTGCTGTATTCCTAGATATGGAAAAAGCTTTTGACTTAGTATGGACTAAAGGTCTATTAACGAAACTAAATAAATATGGTATAACTGGTAATATATTCAATTTTATTAAAGACTTCCTGAATGAACGTAAAATTATAATTAGAGTAGGGACAACATACTCTGAAAAGTATGTTTTAGATAATGGCACACCCCAAGGGAGTGTACTCAGCCCAACCTTATTTAATATCATGATTAATGATCTTGATAAAAATTTAGCTACCCCCAATATTGATTTGTCTCAGTTTGCGGATGATAGTGCACTATGGCGCGCTGGAGATCCCAATAATCAAAAACATATTGCTGAGATACAACAAACTTTAGACAATATCGGTAGTTGGGCTGATAAATGGGGATTTAAATTTTCTCATACAAAAACAGTAGCAGTTGTATTCTCTCCCTTTAACTATAATAAAATATATCCTAAACTTACCCTCCAAAACCAAAATATAGTTTTTGTCAAAGTAGTTAAATTTCTAGGGATGTATTTTGACCAAAACATGAAATGGAAATACCATATTAATGACTTAATTAGTAGATGTAACCTTGATCTAAATCTAATTAAAAGTATACAAGGCACACACTGGGGTGCATGCCAAAATACAATCATGACCCTATATAGATCTTTGATACGTTCAAAGATCGATTATGGGAGTCATATTTATGCCACAGCATCGCCAGCTTTACTAAATAAAATTACCTCAATTCAACGTAAAGCTCTTCTCCTGGCAACTAAAGCACTACCATCTACTTCCACAGAAGAATTACAAATTCTCACTGGAGAACCATCATTGCAACTCAGAAGACAGGAAATTATGTTAAGATATGTAGCTAGACTGTCAACTCAAAATGATGAGCACCCCACTTTAAAGGCAATTAAAAAGTGTACTAAACCACTCATTAAAAGGGGCAAATACTCCACTTCATTTGGCAAACAAATTTTACGGCTTAAAACAAATTTAACAACTGATATATTTAATGTACAGAAAACCAAAAACCCCATTATAATTCCATGGAGATTAAAAAAAATAAAAGTAGACACCACTTTACAAGATAAAGGAAAGAAAGTACAGGACTCCCACTATCTTAAAATGCTAGCCAATGAAAAGTTAAACACTGAATATAAAAATCATGTCAAAATATACACAGATGGATCTAAAAAACTAGACCCTGCAAGAACAGCAGCATCATGGGTTATTCCTGAGTTTACTATTAAACAAGGAATGCGACTACCAGATTACTGCTCCATATACACTGTAGAGTTCTGGGCTATACTTCAGGCACTAAAATGGATACAACACTCTAAATTAAGCACAAAAAATTTTTTAATTGTTAGTGATTCATTAAGTGTTCTAAAAACTATTAGCACAAACAACTCTAACAGCAGAAAATTTTTTCTATATTTATTACAATATCAAATAAGTAAACTTAGTACACAAGATATCGAAATAGACTTCCTATGGGTTCCCTCACATATAGATATAAAAGGTAATGATTTGGCAGATCAAATAGCGAAAGAAAAACTAAACGAATTGACATATGAACAGATACAGTACAGCCATTCAGAGATATACAAATTTATTACTGACATGATAAATAGTAAGTGGCAACATAACTGGAATATATCAATAAAAGGGAGAGTACTTTATAATATTATGAAAACAGTCAAAAGGAAAATTACTCCTATAGGTAAAACAAGAACACAACAAATCAAAATGAATAGGATAATGGTAGGAAAAACTAAACTGGCTAACAGCTTCGGAAAATACTTAGGACCATTCCCTCACAATATTAAATGTTTTATGTGTAATCAAGTAGAAGATTTGGATCATATTTTTAATAAATGTCTCAATAACATAGCACATAGAAATATCCTTAAAAATAAATTGAAAATAAGCAAAACAACTAAATTATATCCTAAATTACTTGATCTAAAGCAGTCAAATTTACAATCAATTACTACTCATATTATGGACTTTCTCACAAACTCGAATCTAATACACAAAATATAATATCTACTAAACATACTTAATAATAGACAGTATTAGAGTTATAAAGGAGATAACACACCTCTTCAATATACATTTAACATGGAAGATAGAATTCAAATCTAATGCACAAAATATAATAATAACCAAACATACTCAATAATAAACAATTAGAATTATATAGCAGATAATACTCCTCCTCTATATAAATCCAACATTGAAGATATAACATGGGAAAAAAAAACATATATTTCCCTCGTCATTTAAATGGACACCGTCAACATTCATAAATCTTCGCCGAAATCCTGAGGGCTGACACAAAACAATTTGATCTTCTCTCATTATAGCCCTGGCCAAACGTCGGTTGATATCTCGGCACTTCCGATTGTAATATTGAATGGACATACCCCTTGGTCGTATGCGGGGTAAAAGGCCTCCAACACATACATATTGAACTCCCCGCCTCAGGAAATTATGGCATATCGAAACCAAATCGCACACTATCGAAGAGGGATCTCGCTGCCCAATGTCATTTTCCCCCAACTTGATGTAAACTATGTTGGGCAAAGGATTCATCAATGGCAAATTATCCAGAAAGCTGGAGCAACGTGCCCCAGGGCGTCCATCAAACCTTATAAACATATCCCTTGGCTGGTGACAAACTTCACCCAGCCAATTCAACCTCTCTATCCTTTTAACAAAGCTGTGTCCACACAATAAGAAACTCATTCTGTAACTGTGCTGCAAACCAGTATAAAATAACCTAAATATGCCAGAAGGAAATCTCCATACAGTATCAAATTACTACAATTCGAATTACCGTATATCACTAAGGAAAAAGCGTATTGGACAAATTACCGTACATTAACGCATAAAAAACGCATTAAAAGAAATAACATTAATAACCTATCTAACTCACAATTAAAAGTTGATAAATCAAAAATAGGAAAACCTTAGGCAAAAAAACAACAAACTAGAAAACAAATTAGCTTCAAATAATCTAATACAAACTAACTTAAGAGAATTAAAATTAGCCTGTGACTCTGATTGACTCGAAATGGAAGGGATGTGTAGATAGTTAGTTCGAATGAGCTGATACGTTTTCACGGGTCTACATTATCTCATACTATTTTGATCTGCAGAGATTACCGCTAAAAATTTAATATTAATAAAAACAAAAAACAATATAGGGGTAAACTTAAATGGCCTGTGACTCTGATTGAAACATTATATGGGTGGATATAGATATTTAGCTCATAATGAGCTAATACGTTTTCACGAGTCTATATCTGCTTATTATGGTGCGATACAGAGGTTACCGCTTTAATCTAATTATGATATACAATTGGCCTGTGACTCTGACTGAGGTGTGATATGGATGGGTGTAGGTAGGGAGTTCATAATGAGCTTTTACGTTTATCACGGGCCTACACTCATCACATAGCGTACTCTACAGAGAACACCGCTTGCATTGTCAGACAATTAAAACTTTAAATTTTATTTCCAACTGTAGTCTGTAAACAGAAATACTAACATCATACTAAACACTTCCACCTTAGAACAAAGTCATTGGCACTTGATATTCTAAAAGCATAATAAACTTTCTACAAAAAAGTGGACAGCTTGGGAATATCTACGAGTTCATGGTGCTTTCTCTGAGGTTGGTGGAAACGTGGAGGACTGACTACGGATTCTTAGGATCATCAAACAGCCCTTCTCAGGGCTATTAGCATTAGTCTTAGTTCTAGTTATTTGTTTTTTAACTTTAAACTCCTGTTATTGTTAATTACCTGTTTGTATTATACCGTTCTTGTTGCATGACATAATGACACTGTTTGTCTAACACTGTTAAACACTTCATGACCGAGTGTTCCGACCTGCAACCTACACGTGCTAAGTACTATAATGTACATGACATGAAGGAACTTTTTGATACTGTATCTATCACTTGTATTTTAGATTTCCTGAAGGAAGTAAATCTTTATCTGAAACTTTAACCTGCATGTCATCACCTAGTGCATTTTTATTTAATGCAAATATCACCTCTTATTTACAACATATTTTCATCAACATACACCATTTACATCTCCCGTTGATTGGGAAGCTTCATATTTTACTGTTACCAACAACTTACAATTTTATATAGAACTATTTTTTTTTTTTTTTTTTTTTTTTTTTTTTTTTTTTTTTTTTTTTTTTTTTTTTTTTATCGCTGGTCGATATTAAACCTTTAGTATTTTTAACCATGTTTAAATACAACCTGTTGTATGGCGCTAAATAGCCTAAAAGTGCTGGTGCGCCGTTAAATATCAATCAATCAATCAATCAATCTGTTTGTCTAAAGTTAACTAATTTTATAATAGACCTGTTTGTAAATAATACATGTTATGTTGCTCTACTAAAAATACATATAGACATTTCAATTACTTACCTTTACTAATATACATGTTTTTGATATAACTTTTTATATCATTCTTAATCTTTATATCTGTTCTTTAATACTAAAATAATTATTGTCATGTTATAATACTAAATATAAATGTAGTTCTTACTAAACCCACTTTTCTTGTTACTCATTCTTAATAATTAATTGAATTATACTTATGTATCTAACATAATTGTTAAATGTGATTGTTGTACTTGTCTTGTAATGTTACTTTTCCTCCCCTCTGTGATTCTTGGGAATAGGGGAAGGCTGGTGAAACAGTAGGGACACAGGTCTTTTCTATTTAGAGATCGCCTGGATAGGTGTACGCACATGTATACAGTCAGGTGTACCTCTGTGTCTAATCCTATCAGTCTCTCTGGGAAGCTAGTGTTGACTCACTTCCCTTCCATCTCTAAAAATCTCTGTCCTTGTCTTGTTAAATGTTTATTTTATATAGTGAATTCTCAACTCGATTGGTAACAGAGAATTCCATTTGGCTGACCAACACCAATCACAAATATGACTGTTTTGGACCACACCCAATCAAAATTTAAAACCCAAAAAAAACCTATCAAGAACAAACTTACAAAGTCACTTTGACACATTCGTGTAGGTATTTTGTTTTTTCTTAGGGTAAAATTCCTCACAGGAAATTTTACTGATAGGATGGTGGAGATTATATAGTACACTAAGTACTTACGTTAGGTCATAGTGATAAGTGTTAGGAAATTCGTAACTTGTAAAGCTTGACGCAATTACACAGGTGGCTTACACATAATTGGTATAGGGCCTCCACTAGAAAAACTGGAATAAATTGTAATCAATCGACAGGGATTGCAACCTCATAGACACATACGCATACATTGCAAACACTCTATGACCATATTAGAATATATAAGGTAGTCTTAATCCAGGACTATCAGACCCCCGCAACACAATGTTGCAATAGTAGCGAGATAGTAATAACATCGAAATAATACACAACACAACAATATAGCATATTCATCTTTACATGTCTTATGGGGTTGCAAATATTAAAAAAAGGGTGTGGGCCTTTGGCTCTCCTCTGGTTTGTTCGTTTCTCGGTCCGGATGTGCGTTCGCTGCCTCTGCGTGTGGGACGATGGTTGCGGTACCTTGGATGGATGGACCCTTTGACCTTGGCCTTTTCCGCCCTTGCCTCTTCCGGACATGCCATTACTAACGAAGTGTGTTAACTTCCCTTCGTTACCATTGCTACTACGATTGGTATCTAGAATAGGGGTGGGTGTGTGTAGCAGACAATATAGGCAATTGGGCTGATAAATGGGGATTTAAATTCTCCCATCAAAAAACAGTAGCTGTCCTATTTACTACTATTCAACATAAAAATAGACATAACATAGTATACCCAAAACTTACATTGCAAAATCAAGAAATTAAATTTGTAACTGTTGTAAAATTCTTAGGGATGTACTTTGACCAACATATGACATGGTCTCATCATATAAAAGATCTAGTTAAAAGATGTAAATCAGACCTTGATCTAATTAAAAGTATACAAGGTACTCACTGGGGTGCCTGCCAGAAAACAATTACTACATTATATAGATCACTTATCAGATCTAAAATAGAATATGGGTGTCAAATCTATGCTACGGCAAAACCTACACTCATTAACAAAATCACACAAATACAAAGAAAAGCCCTACTTATAGCAACTGGAGCCTTACCATCGACATCTATTGAGGAACTACAGGTTTTAGCTGGTGAAATACCACTTAATCTGAGACGAAAAGAGATCATGTTAAGATATGCTGCTCGATTGTCTGCCCATAAAGATACTCACCCAACACTTATTATTATCAAAAAAATGTACTAAACCTCTTGTTAACAAAGGAAAATACTCCAACTCATGTGGTAAACAAATAAATACACTAAAAACTAAATTACCAGAGGATATTTTTAAAATACAGAAAACTATAACACCTATCATAATTCCCTGGAGACTCAATAAAATAACTGTAGATTTCTCACTCCAGAAACTAGGAAATAAAAATCAAAATTCTCATCTTATGAAGACAGTCATAAATGAAAAACTTAATGGAGAATATAAAAATCACATAAAAATCTACACTGATGGCTCTAAAACAATCAATCCTGCAAGAACAGCAGCAGCATGGGTCATACCACAATTAAATATATATGAAGGTATAAGACTCCCAGATTACTGCTCTATCTACACTGTTGAATTTTGGGCTATACTACAAGCCCTTATGTGGATCCAAAAAAATAAACCTTCCAAAACTCTGGTGGTGAGCGACTCACTTAGTGTCATGACAACAATTAATAATAATAATTCTTATAGTAGGAAAAACTTTCTGTATCAACTGCAATATCAAATTACTAAATTTCAAACACAAAATATTATAGTAGAATTTCTATGGATCCCCTCACATATAGGTGTTAAGGGCAACGAGTTAGCTGATAAGTTAGCTAATAAAAAAATAAATAATATATATTATGAACCAATACAATATAATCATACTGAAATGTACGGACTTATCATTAATATGATTAACACTATATGGCAAAATACATGGAGCTCATCCAATAAAGGGAGAGTACTATACAATACAAAAAAAATTGTTCAAAGGAAATCACTAATACTAGGCAACACCAGAAGAGAACAAATTAAAATGAATAGGATAATGATAGGAAAAACGAAATTAGCTAATAGTTTTGCCAAATATATAGGTCCATTTCCACACTCTATTAATTGTTTTGAATGTAAACAACCAGAAGACTTGGATCATATATTTAATAAATGTAAAAATAACCTTATACACAGAATTAAACTCAAATCCAAACTAAAACTACAAAAAATAACAAATATATATCCTAAAATACTTGACTTAACTCAACCTAATATTCAATTAATGGCTAAAAACATTATTGACTTTCTTATTAACACTAACTTAATTGATAAAATATAAATAATATAAAATACAAAAAAAACTTTAATTAATAATTAGTATCATTTCTAAATACACATATAGTATAAAATAAATAATTACATAGCATACTATGTACTTAATATAAATTATATTATTAACTTAGACTAAATAAACAATTAGCCTGTGTCTCTGTTTAAGTGGTCCTATGATGGGATGTAGTAAGGAGTTCTTAATGAACTTCAGCGTAACACACGGGCTACGTTCACTCATAGTTACATACTGATAGAGTTCACCGCTTTAATATAAACTCTATTATTAACTTAGATTAAATAAATAATTTATTATTAACTTAGACTAAATAAATAATTAGCCTGTGTCTCTGTTTAAGTGGTCCTATGATGGGATGTAGTAAGGAGTTCTTAATGAACTTCAGCGTAACACACGGGCTACGTTCACTCATAGTTACATACTGATAGAGTTCACCGCTTTAATATAAATTATATTATTAACATAGATTAAATAAATAATTAGCCTGTGTCTCTGTGTAAGTGGTCCTATGATGGGATGTAGTAAGGAGTTCTTAATGAACTTTAACGTAACACACGGGCTACGTTCACTCATAGTTACATACTCATAGAGCTCACCGCTATACTGACATCTACACTATAATTTTAGACTGAGATAGCCCCATTACAATACCTAAACAGAATAAAAGTTAATGGCAGTTGGCATTCCAAATTACACAATATGTGGACATTCAGTGGAAGTGTAAACTCTTGGACAATAGAGAAATGGAAAATTGCTGCTATCATTGACGACAGAGGAAAAGTGGGGAACCAGTCTACAAAAAACAGTCCTTTTCAGGGCTATGATCTTTTTCATGTTGAATGTTTATACTAATTATTGCTATTAAATTGTTTAATATTCATGTTAATACTAATAATTTCTATTAACCATAATTCTCATAGTTAGTTTCATGTTCAGGTTAACTCATGCTTTTTAATATTCATAACTCTCTACTAACAATCACTTATGTTACTTATATGTTCATACTAACTATTGCTATTAAATTTTCTTGTTTAATGTTCCTGTTAATACTAGCAATTTATATTAACCATAATTATTATAGTTTAGATTAATGTTCATGTTAATTCATACTATGCAATGTTCATAAAACTCCAATAACAATAATCATGTTACTTTATGTAGTCTTGTATTGTCTTCTATGTTTGCTATTACCCCCCTTTTTTTGTGATTCTTGAGAATAGGTGAAGGTCAGTGAAACAGCTGAGACACAGGCTCTTTTCTGTCTAGAAATCGCCTGGATTGGTGTACGCACATATAGACAGCCCGGTCTATCTCTGTGCTACGGACAAGTATACAATTAGGTATACCTCTATCCTTAATCCAATCTGACTCGCTGGGAAGCTGATATTGAACCTTATCTCACTCTACTTCTCAAATCTGAGTCTTGTATTGTTATATGTATTCAGAACAGAGAATTCTCACACTAGATTGGTATTAGAGAATTCCATTTGAACAACTTCTTGCTCCAACTCAAATATGATCTTTTTGGATCCACACCCAACAAAATTCATAACTTACTATAACCTACCGAGATTACAACTTTTTTAGTCACTTAGACTACTTAGTGCAAAATAGTACTAGGGTGAATTGCCCTCTTCAAGGGTTTTTCACTGGATTGTAGGATGGTGGTAATCTTATAGTACACTTTGTACTTACTTAAGTGATATCAGTATAAGTGTTAGGAAATTCGTAACTAATTATTATCTGGACTCAATTGCACAGGTGGCTTACACTCAATTGGTATAGGGCCTCCATTAATATAACTGGAATGATTAAATAAATCTGGTAACCTCACAGACACACATAATACGTACACACAAAAGTCCCTACTAGAATATATAAGGTAGTCTTACCCCAGGACTATCAGTCCCCTGCAGCACAAGGCTGCAACAGTTATTAAAATAACAACAAAACAATACATATCACAACAATATAGCACTTGTGAGGTTACAATAATACAATGGGTGTGGGACTTTTGTACTCCTTGGGTTTCTTCGGGTTTGGGTCCGGTGGTGCGTTCTCCTCCTCTGCGTGTGGGACTGCGGATTGCGGTACCTTGGATGTTTTTTGCCTTGCCCTTGCCTCCTTTGCCTCTTCCGGACATGCTACAAAATAGAGGTGTGGATTGACCTTGCCTACCTCTTCTGGGCCTTCATCTACATTGATAGTTACTTTTTAGTAATTCAATGTAACGCCCTATTAAGACTTCGATACTTTTAACTCCCCTCTCAAAAGAGGGGAACAACAAATGTTCAGTGACATACTGGATATAAAAGTTATACAAATGTCCCTAGTGGACGGTTATAACTATAAAAATCAATTAATCGAATCGTTGTACGTATTACTTGCACTAAGCTCTCTGTACTGTACGGACGTGTTTATCGCAGCTCTCTGAAAACCTTATACTCGCGCCTTATAGGAACCTGTTACCTGTTTTCGGCTGCCACGGTTTCACAGTGAATCCCGGATAGCAAGTACCATACCATTCTGCAAGTCAAGTAACCAGCTTTTTCAAGAGGGATACAGATTTGATAACAAGATATTCTATCAGGCTGCACATCGAATTAAGGTAAATTGTTAAACCTACGGGTACAAATTGAGTGCCGTTGACTTAGTTTCTAAACAAAGCCCTAACAACTAATAATCAATATTAAATACAGACTACTACAGTTACTATATAACTTAGTCTATAACAAAACATAAATATTAGAATATTATTCAATTTATTCTCATCTCATAAATATTAGAATATAAATTCTTCAAATACTTTCAATAGCATTAATCAAAATGAATAGAGATAACATCAAACTCGCAGCTTTGGTCAAATCTGGACTTCCTAAGCCCATCCAAACAAATGTGGCAGACAAAATTGGTGTTATTGATGTTACACCTCAACCAAATAAGAGGTCAGTACAAATCAAGCAACTAAATTTTCTAACATCGCCTGAATATCGCCTAAGAAAAGAGCAGGCGGACAAACTAAATCCTCTTTCTCCCGTTAGATTTAATCTGGGGGACAATTTTGTCAATGAAATAACCACCAAATCAAAGAAAAACAAACCAGTAGGCATTAAAATTATTGATGTTTCAAACACACAAAACCTTGATGATACTCTGCCTTCCGATACACCCACCCCCCTCTTCGCTAATTCGAACAAAACTCAGCCCATACAAAAGGTAGGGATTAAAATTGATATGGCACAAACTACCAAAGCACCGCTCGACTCTACACAAATGATAGAGGACAAATCTATGCAGGCCGGAACCAAATTTCACCAGCCTAAATTTACCTACGCTCAAATACCCCCTGCGGGTTCGGGGTTGTAGAATTGGCCCGACGTGCCTCGCCACGTGTCGTAAAAGGCGACTAAGTAGAGGCGACCTGTTTGCCGTGGGTTGCGACCCGTGTCGGAGGAGGAAAGGATCCTGGTAGTTGAGCGGAGGCTTTTCCGATGCAATACACTACTTTGGCCTCTACTTCTCTTAGACGGGTGGTCGAGATGGGCCCGGTCTCGACAAATCGGCTGGTCACGCCGAGCACTGGGAGGTCTCTCTTTACTGGCTCACCTTCTATATCTTTATTGTATCTCTCTTGATACCACCGTTGCCCCTTCATTCTATCATTCTAGCTTTCATTTTCAAAAAGTACTAGAGGACCTTCCAGATAGCGGTGGCTTAACGGGTCAATCGGGAGGTAATTTTGCCGATCCTAGGTAATTTTATCTAACGAGTATAGCATCTGTGTATCCCTGGCACTTGAAAAGTGTCCCCTTGTTGGGCTCCATGGTGGGCGGGGAGCATGGGTGCTGAAACTTTAAAACTAAATCATGGAAAATTCAAAAAAAAATCAAAACAAACGAACGAAACCACTATCTGACTCTGATGAAGAACCATGTGGTGTGGAGTCGTTCCCACGCTTCATGGTCATACAGTCAACAGATGCTGAAAAACAGATTGCTGCACTATCTCCTTTTGTTATTGAAAAAACTTTAATGGGTTTGATCGGCACACCAAAAGGTGTCAAGAAATTGAAATCGGGCTGTCTTCTCGTTGAATGTGAGCGAAAAAGTCAAACTGAAAAAGATGAAAACATTCTTCAACATTCCAGTAACCTCATTCGCTCACACTTCATTGAATACGTCTAAAGGCGTGATGCGGTGTCGTGACTTGGCTGGAGTCAACGACACAGATATCATCGAGGGGATGAAACATGAAGGTGTCACTGCAGTACGTAGAATACGTATTAAACGTAATAACACCCTGCAGGACACCAACACATTTGTACTCACCTTTAATAAACCGACAGTGCCCAAAGTGGTCAAGGTTGGGTTTCTGCAAGTAAAGGTTGAGATTTACATACCAAATCCTCTTCGATGCTACAAGTGTCAGAAATACGGCCATCACGAAGACCGATGTTCCAGAGTCAAGGTCTGTGGCCGATGCGGAGACCACTCTCATCAGGAAGCTGATTGTAGAGCAACTCCGCACTGTGTCAACTGTGGCAAAGAGCATCACGCCAATTCTAAGGATTGTGATACATGGAAACAGGAGAAGGAAATTCAGAGGGTAAAGTTTTCCTCCAACATACCCTACCCAGAGGCCAGAAAACTTGTCCAGGCAAGAACATCCCTTCCTGGCCCATCCTTCTCCACAGTTGTGAAACACAACCCCAAAATCACCAAGGACGCACAAACACAGACAGATCAGCCCGATTCAACAAGTGCCAACATCCCTAATTACCAACCACAGAAAAGCACAGCATCAACTCAGACAACATTTAATAACAACCCACCACCAAAAGCTCAAAAAAATAAACAAAAACAACAAACAAATAAGCAGCAAAAGGGGTCAGATGACCCCATTAAACTTTACAATATGTTTGGAGAACTTGAGAGTATGGATGCAGAAGAAACTGCTCCATGTACTCAAGGTTCCTCCAAACCTAGCAAAACCAAATATACTCCCGTACTTCCTCCAGACAAATAACAACACATTTTCTCCGCGAATAGTCTTACCTAGATCCAGAATCTCCAGCATAACTTTATAATGAAGAACACCATCATACAATGGAACTGTCGAGGACTGAAAGCAAACTACAATGATATTCTTCTGCTTTTAAATGAACATGATCCCGCTGTACTATGTTTACAGGAAACATTCCTGAAAGACACAGATAAAATTACATTTAAAAACTTTTCCCTGTTCAACACGTACTTACAAAACGCTGACAGGGCCTCAGGAGGAGTCTCTGTTATTGTGAACAATAGAGCCCCTCACAGAGTCATTCCTTTAAATACAAATTTACAAGCTATTGCTGTAAGCGTCACTTTACATCGAGTGATTACATTTTGCTCTATTTACTTATCACCAAACACCAAACTAGTACCAAATGAATTAGACAATATTGTTCAACAACTTCCCACACCCTTCATTTTACTCGGGGATTTTAATGCCCATAACATCCTATGGGGATCGAATCACATAAACGACAGAGGCCATAAAGTAGAAGATTTCCTTTCTAGACACGATCTGTGTCTATATAATACTAACTCATCGACATATTTACACCCAGGAACGGGTACGTACACGTCCATTGATTTAACAATTTGCTCTCCTTCATTGCTTTTGGACTATGAATGGAAGGTCGCTGATGACCTTCACAGTAGTGATCATTTTCCAATCACTCTTGAAAATAACACTAAAATTGATGACGCAATTCCACAATGGAATATAAAGAAAGCTGACTGGGCTTACTTTGAAACACTATGTCAAACTAGACTAAATAATGATACAATATTCAACGCTGTTAATCCTATACATCATTTTACTTCAATTCTAATTTCAATTGCAGATGAATCTATTCCTAAGTCCTCACCGAACAGTAAAAAACCGCAAAAACCTTGGGTAACCAAGGAATGCAAAGAGGCCATTAGACAACGCCGAGAAGCATTAAAACAATTCAACACTCGTCCTACGCCCGAAAACCTAAACAAATATCGTATTGTGCGGGCTAAAACACGACGCACAATCAAAGAATGTAAACGTACATCCTGGAAGAAATATGTTTCTTCTATAAACTCTCGTTCCTCAATGAAACAAGTTTGGGATACTATTCGCAAAATAAATGGAAAGGGTAAACACAATTCTATTCGACAACTGAAAACAAACAATAACAATTTTAGTTCGAAACGTGACATAGCAAATATTCTTGCCAATAGTTTCTCAAAAAACTCGTCATCATCTAATTATTCAGAAACCTTTCGAAGATTAAAATCTCAGAAAGAAAAGTCACGTTTAAAGTTTACATCTAACAACTCTGAAAGCTATAACCAGCTGTTTTCTTTAATGGAGCTTAGGGAGGCTTTAGACAAGGCCCACGATACATCCGCTGGGCCCGACGAAGTCCATTACCAGTTTTTGAAACACCTGCCAGAATCTTCTCTGACATTACTACTGAAAATCTTCAATGATTTATGGATTGCTGGTAATGTACCTAAGAGCTGGAAAGAAGCAATAGTAATACCGATTCCCAAACCAGGCAAAGTCAGCGAAGATCCTAACAGCTATCGGCCCATTGCACTCACAAGCTGCGTATGCAAAACAATGGAACGAATGATTAATTCTCGGCTTGTATGGTACTTGGAAAGTAACAATTTAATATCTTCTTTCCAAAGCGGCTTCCGTTCTGGTCGTAGTACAAACGATCATCTGGTTAGACTGGAAACATTTATTCGCGATGCATTTATCAAGAAGGAACATTTAGTAGCAGTCTTCTTTGATTTAGAAAAGGCCTATGACACAACATGGAAGTACGGGATACTAAATGACCTGCACGATCTAGGTCTAAAAGGCCGCCTGCCCGCTTTCATCTCCAGTTTTCTCTCAGACAGAGAATTCAAAGTACGAGTGGGCTCTACCATTTCCGATATGCACCAGCAAGAGATGGGTGTGCCCCAGGGCAGTATTTTATCTGTGACTCTATTTAATATCAAAATCAATAGCATCACCAAGTGCTTGGCTCCCGGTGTGGATTGCTCTTTATATGTAGATGATTTTTTAATTTGTTATCGATCAAAGCACATGCATACAATTGAAAGGCAACTCCAGCAAAATATCAATAAGATCCAATGTTGGGCCAGTAATAACGGTTTCAAATTTTCTAAATCGAAAACAGTATGCATGCATTTCTGTCAATTGCGAAGACATCATGATGACCCTAAACTCACGCTGGATGGAACACTTATTCCAGTTGTTGAGGAAACAAAGTTTTTGGGTATTATCTTCGACAGAAAGCTGACTTTTATACCACACATCAAGAATTTAAAAGCTAAATGTTTAAAAGCTTTAAATTTACTAAAAGTAATTGCGCACACTGACTGGGGTGCTGATAAAAAAGTACTCCTTAATTTGTATAGAACATTTATCCGTTCTATACTAGACTATGGATGCATTGTTTATGGTTCAGCTAGGAAGTCCTATTTGAAAATGCTTGATCCAATTCATCATCAAGGAATAAGACTCGCTCTAGGAGCATTTAAGACATCTCCATGTGAAAGCCTTCTCGTGGAAGCAAATGAGCCACCACTATCACTTCGCAGAGAAATGCTTTCTGCACAATACGCTCTTAAATTAAGATCAAACCCTCGGAACCCTGCTTTTTTGGCTGTATTTCAACCAAAATACAAAACTTTATACGAAAACAAACCAAATGCCATACCTTCATTTGGCATTAGAATATCATCCAGCCTCGACAATATCAAAAGTAATTTCTCTACAATTCAGAAAACGTTTGTCTTGAAAACACCACCTTGGCTACTTGAGCAACCCAAAGTGATTTTTACGTTACACGATGGGAATAAATCTGAGACCAACCCTGCCATATTCCTGAACTCTTATCATGAACTTCTCAACGATTTTACAAATTACACTAAATTTTATACTGATGGATCAAAGGTTGATGAAAAGGCTGCTGCAGCCTTCGTTAGTGGCAAGCACATAACCAAAGTGCGCTTGCCAAACAATGCGTCCATTTTTTCAGCGGAAATCAGAGCAATAGACCTTGCTCTCAAATTTATCGAAGAGAAACGCGTCTTAAATAGTGTTATTTTCTGTGACTCTTTATCAGTGCTTCAGTCGCTACACAATAGAAAACTGGATAATCCATTATTAGTCCATCTCCTCGTCAAAAATACAACGCTTAGTACCTCCAACAATATAGTATACTGTTGGTTACCTAGCCATATTGGTATTAGAGGTAATGAAGAAGCAGACCGTGCTGCTAAGATGGCTCTATCCCAAGAACCATCAGATTTTAAACTACCGTTTACTGATTTTAAACCTTGTATCAAAAGGTACCTGCGTCAGAAGTGGCAGATGTCATGGGATCATACAGTCAACAACAAACTTCATGCCATCAAACCAACCCTGGGGGAATGGACTCCTTCCTACAGAACTATCCGTAGGGAGGAGACTGTCATTGCAAGACTCAGAATCGGTCATTCATACATAACCCACTCCCACATACTAAAAGGTGAAGATCCACCAGAGTGCGTCTCTTGCAATGAACCATTCACTGTTAAACACTTCATGACCGAGTGTTCCGACCTGCAACCTACACGTGCTAAGTACTATAATGTACATGACATGAAGGAACTTTTTGATACTGTATCTATCACTTGTATTTTAGATTTCCTGAAGGAAGTAAATCTTTATCTTAAACTTTAACTTGTATGTCATCACCTAGTGCATTTTTATTTAATGCAAATATCACCTCTTATTTACAACATATTTTCATCAACATACACCATTTACATCTCCCGTTGATTGGGAAGCTTCATATTTTACTGTTACCAACAACTTACAATTTTATATTGAACTATTTGTTTTTTGTTTTTTTTTTTATATCGCTGGTCGATATTAAACCTTTAGTATTTTTAATCATGTTTAAATACAACCTGTTGTATGGCGCTAAATAGCCTAAAAGTGCTGGTGCGCCGTTAAATATCAATCAATCAATCAATCAATCAACCTACGCTCAAATAGTTAAAACTAACAGAAAAGTAGGTCAAATCAAGGCAGACAAGGCTACATTGTATCATAGTAGCCAGATCTCAGAAACATCTGGTAGTAATAAAGACAGCAAAGTAGCTATAACTCAACAAATTAAAATGAATAGGATAATGGTAGGAAAAACGAAACTAGCTAATAGTTTCGGAAAATACTTAGGACCATTCCCTCACAATATTAACTGTTTTATATGTAATCAAGTAGAAGATTTGGATCATATTTTTAATAAATGCCTTAATAATACAACATATAGAAATATCTTTAAAAATAAACTAAAAATAAGCAAAACAACTAAATTATATCCAAAATTTCTAGATCTAAAGCAGCCAAATATGCAATTGGTTACTAATTATACTATGGACTTTATCACTAACTCAAATCTAATGCATAAAATATAATAATGAAGAAACATGCATTTTATAATACAAAATAGAGTTATATAGAAGATAACACACCTCCTCTATACTAATCTAACATGGAACACAGAACATGTGAGTAGAACCAAATGTTCCCTTCGTCATTCAAATGAACACCATCAATATGCATGAACCTCCTACGAAATCCGGAGGGTTGACATAGAATAATCCGATCTTCTCCAAATAGAGCTCTGGCCAAACGACGGTTCACGTCCCGGCACTTACGACTATAGTATTGGACAGTCATTCCTCTTGGCCTTAAACGAGGCAAAAGGTTCCCAACACACACATATTGCACTCCATGCCTTATCAAAATACGGCAAATTGATATCAAATCACCCACTATGGACGTAGGATCCCGTCGACCAATATCGTTCTCCCCTAATTTGATGTAAACAACATTGGGCAATGGATCCAATACTGGCATACTACGTAGAAAACTCGAGCAACATGCTCCAGGGCGCCCATCAAAATTTATCATCATATCTTCTGGCTGATGACATGCTTCTCCCAGCCAATTCAATCTTTCTATTCTCTTTACAAAGCTGTGTCCAAGCAACAGAAAACTCATTTTGCAACTGTACTGCAAACCAGTATAACTAGCTTAAAATATACCCCAAGGAAATATCCATAAAGTATCAAATTACTACCATACAAACTACCGTATATTACTATGAAAAAAGCGTATTGATAAAATTACCGTACATTAACGTATAAAAAGCGAGCTAAAAGAAATAATAATAATTACCATATTTTACTCACAAATAAAGTTATTAAATTAAAAATAGGAAAATCTTAGGCAAATAATAACAAAATATAACCCAAAATAGCTTAAAATAATAAATGGCCTGTGACTCTGATTGAAACATTATATGGGTGGGTATAGATAATTAGTTCATAATGAGCTAACACGTTGTCACGAGTCTATATCTGCTTATTATGGTGCTCTACAGAGATCATCGCTTGAACTGTCAAGTAATTGTTAAATTAAAAATAGGAAAATCTTAGGCAAATAATAACAAAATATAAATCAAAATAGCTTAAAATATTAAATGGCCTGTGACTCTGATTGAAACATTATATGGGTGGGTATAGATAATTAGTTCATAATGAGCTAACACGTTGTCACGAGTCTATATCTGCTTATTATGGTGCGATACAGAGGTTACCGCTATAATATACTTATGATTTTCAACTGACCTGTGACTCTGACTGAACTATGATATGGGTGGGTGTAGATAAGGAGTTCATAATGAGCTTTTCGTTTATCACGGACCTACACCCATCTCATGGCGTGCTCTACAGAGATCACCGCTTGAACTGTCAGACAATTAAAACTTCAAACTTTATTTGCAACTGTAGTCTGTAATCAGAATCACTAACATCTTACTTACCACTTCCAACTTAGAACAAGTCATTGGCACTTGATATTCAAAAAGCATAATAAACTTTCTACAAAAAGTGGACAGCTTAGGAATATCAACGGAGTTCATGGTGCTATCTCTGAAGTCGGTGGAAACGTGGAGGACGGACTACAGATTCATAGGAATATCAAACAGCCCTTTTCAGGGCTATTAGACTTAATTTTAGTTATATTTGTTTTTTAATTTTAAGTTTCTGTTACTGTTAATTACTTGTTTGTATCACAACTTCTTGTTGCATGACATTTAATAATACTGTTTGTTTAAAGTTAACTAATGTGATAATAGCCTTGTCCGTAAATAATTACATGTTATTGTTGTTTTACTAATACTACATGTAGACATTTCAATTGTTAAATAGTTCTAATTTTGGCTATTCTTTATTATTGTTCTTGTTCCGTTCTCTTTTTTCAATTCATATTCATTGTTCTTGTTGGTTTTATTCTTGTTACTTATTCTTAATAATTAATTGCTTTATACTATTGTATCTAATATAATTGTTAAATGTTATTGTTGTACTTGTCTTGTAATGTTACTTTTCCTCCCCTCTGTGATTCTTGGGAATAGGGGAAGGCTGGTGAAACAGTAGGGACACAGGTCTTTTCTATTCAGATCGCCTGGATAGGTGTACGCACATGTATACAGTCAGGTGTACCTCTGTGTCTAATCCTATCAGTCTCTCTGGGAAGCTAGTGTTGACTCATTTCCCTTCTCTCTCTAAAAATCTCTATGTCCTTGTCTTGTTAAATGTTTATTTTCTATAGTGAATTCTCAACTCGATTGGTAACAGAATTCCATTTGGCTGACCAAACTTTAACCTCTAATATGACCTTTTTGGACCACACCCAATCAAAATTTAAAACTCAAATAAACTACCAAGAACAAACTTACATAGTCACTTTGACACATTCGTGTAGGTATTTTGTTTTTTTTTTCTTAGGGTAAAGGTTCCTCAAAGGAATTTTTACTGATAGGATGGTGGCGATTATATAGTACACTAAGTACTTACGTTAGGGCATAGTGATAAGTGTTAGGAAATTCGTAACTTGTAAAGCTTGACGCAATTACACAGGTGGCTTACACATAATTGGTATAGGGCCTCCACTAGAAAAACTGGATTAAATTAAAATCAATCAACAGGGATTGCAACCTCATAGACACATACGCATACATTGCAAACACTCACTATGACTATATTAGAATATATAAGGTAGTCTTAATCCAGGACTATCAGACCCCCGCAACACAATGTTGCAATAGTAGCGAGATAGTAATAACATCGAAATAATACACAACACAACAATATAGCATATTCATCTTTACATGTCTTATGGGGTTGCAAATATTAAAATAAGGGTGTGGGCCTTTGGCTCTCCTCTGGTTTGTTCGTTTCTCGGGTCCGGATGTGCGTTCGCTGCCTCTGCGTGTGGGACGATGGTTGCAGTACCTTGGATGGACCCTTTGACCTTGGCCTTTTCCGCCCTTGCCTCTTCCGGACATGCCATTACTAACGAAGTGTGTTAACTTCCTTTCGTTACCATTACTACTACGATTGGTATCTAGAATAGGGGTGGGTGTGTGTAGCACCATTCCTACCCACCCTATAGGCTTTCACTTTCCCTGTTAGTTACTTTTTAGTAATACAGCGAAATGCCTAACACTGATTAAATAATAGTGCAATTAAGCACTTAAATCCTAAGGAGAGGGAGTGCTTCTTCCCCTCTTCGAGGGAACCAAAATGGACATCGATATGGTGTCTATAAAAGCTGCACATATGTCTCTAGTAGACGGTTGCAGCTATAAAACAAACAAGCAAGCAAGAAATGTACAACTTATAGAGAGCTCCCCCCCCCCCGCCTACAAAGGAAAGGGAAAACAGGCGTTAAACCCCAAGCATCAAAAACCTGCAAAAAACTCAAAAGTTACAAACCAAAATCAAAATAAAGTAAGCTCATACTCCACCAAAACAATTAAACATTATCATAATGTGGATATGACAGTGTTTTTGAAGGGCAAAACTAGCAAATTTTTTGACCTCACAACCATCAGTATTGCTAAGGCATTACTGAAAATTCATTCAGGGCAATGTAAGATTATACGCCCTAAAACAAATTACATAATATTGCATTGTAGCACAAGAGCACAAGCTGCTAAATTTCTGGAAACAAATAGACTTTGCGGCATGCTAGTCATTATGGAGCTGCACAAAAAAGCTAAAATCTGTCAAGCTACTAAAAACAAAAGCAACAACAACAACAACAACACTGACAACAATGATGGACTAAAAGTATATGAAGTAAAACAAGATCAAAAACAAAGTGAAAGAAAACAGCAGGAACAACAACAAAAAGAAATGAAGCAGCCAAAGCAACAACATCAACAACAACAACAAATTAGACCAATAAAATACAAGGCTGTACTTAAACTTAAGGGACAACTAGCAACGTGCACCACTCAGCAACTTAAAGATAAAATCACACAAGCAGGAAATAAAATTGATAAACTCTATAAAATAGGTAAACAAGAAATTAGAGCTCAAAGTGTGGTGGTTGTTGAATCAACAGCACCAATTCCAACATTAATTAAAGTAGGACCTCTGGGTATTCGGCGTAGAACCCAACCATTCGTGAACAAAGTACGATTCTGTACTAATTGCCAACATTGGGGCCATTATAAGGTCGCTTGTACTTTCAAACACAGATGTGAAAATTGCGGGGGACCACATACAGGGCAATGTAAACGAGAACAGCCTAAATGTGTCAACTGTAAGGGAGATCACCCCTCTAACTCCAATAAATGTAGTGCTGCGATCCTTGAAAACGAGGTCATAACCCTTATGAACTCGTCCAACTGTGATTACATTACAGCAAGACAAAAAATAAACCTTAAAAAACAAAACACTAAAAATCAAAATAAGCAGGAAAAGACAACTCCTGCTCCTATACCAACACAAATTGACAAACCTATTGAAATATTTGAGAATATAAAAACAACAACCTCTACTCAAACAGAAAACTCAATAGACCTCACAAACAATTTGGGTTTAAACGCAATTGGACATGCAATTTCTGAAATAGGTCGTTACATTAGTAACGCACAAAATAAAAACATTAGTTATTTATCCACCCTCACGAACGGGCTCCATGCTCTTATCCAACATGTAGAGGAGGGTATAAAATCAGGAAAGCTATTAAACCAACATGAATAACACGACACAAGTAGTAACAAATTCTCACTTTAATAACACAAATTTGGTTATATGGCAATGGAATTCGCGTAGTTTAGTGCTTAATATTAATGAACTAAAACTAAAACTAATTAACACACTAATAAAACCAGATATAATTTGTATTCAGGAAACCAAAATATCAAATAAAACTAAAACATTGCCAGCCATTGTAGGATACTCTCCTGGATTTTTTCAACATAGGAATGAAGGTCAAGGTGGGGGACTGGTTATATACATTAATAATAACATCCCCTCAGCAACAATAGTTCCAATTAATTTACAAGCAATAAATAACTCTAAAATAGAAGTACAAGCTTTACAACTTAATACAGGTAAACTTAAATTTATATTATATAACTTTTATGATCCAGGTGACATTAAATTAACTCACCAATTAGCGCTGAAAGCGCTTAATCTACATATAGGGCAAAATGAAGTTATGGTGTTAGGCGATTTCAACTCTCACAATATAATATGGGGTAGTGAAGCAACAAATATTAGAGGTAAAACTGTACAAAATTGGATCAATAAAACAAAACTGGTACTACTTAATGATGGTACTCAAACAAGACTTAATCCGGTAGATGGCACCTTAGCAGCCTTAGATCTAACACTATGCACTCCCAAACTCGCTCAATTAGCAACATGGAGTGTTGATCAAGAAGACAGCATGGGCAGTGATCATTTTCTCATAATAACCACATTACAAAACTCTGCTCAACTGGAAAATAGTAGTAAAATCCCAAAATGGAACTATAAAAAAGCGGACTGGACTAAATTTCAACAAAATATTGAAAATGAAACACTTGAGGACATTAAAAATGAAAATATAGATCAATACTATGATAATATAATTAATGCTATTACAAGGGCAGCTAATGCTTCAATGCCAAAAACAAAAGGCAATCCTATAGAGTCCCTTGATGGAATAATGAAATCAGTGCAATGAGAAAAAAAAAAAAGAAAAGCGCTTAATAAGTTTAAACGCACCCATAACACACAACATTTTAAAGAATATCAAAAAATAGAAACTGAACTTAAAAAAACTATTAAAAAAGCTAAAGAAGATACTTGGAAACAATATTGCAGTACCTTAAACTATAAAACTAACTCAAAACAAGTATGGGATCAAATTAGAGTAATAAGAGGCAAACATACAAATAATACCCCAAAAATTAATAATACTAATAATTATAAAGAGCAAGCTGACTCACTAGCAAAGCACTTCCAAGCTATGAGCAGTAATAAAAATCATACTAAGGAATTTCAGCATCATAGATCTAAAATGGAAACAAATAGCAAAAATACATTCTTAGACATGGGAAATAAAAAGTCCTATTTAAATGATAAAATTACAATTAATGAATGGCATCAGGCACTTAAAACCAAAAAAGATACATCACCTGGGGAAGATACCATAGGATACACAATATATAAGAAGTTACCACTCAACTTTGTTAAAATAATACTAAATATGTATAATCAGATCTGGGAAACTGGAAAACTACCTATTAAATGGAAAACAGATGTAGTAATCCCAATCCTAAAACAAAATAAAGATAGGAATGATGTAAACTCATATCGCCCTATCTCTCTAACTAATAATATATGTAAAATTATGGAAATAATAATTGATAACAGACTTAAATATCACCTGGAAATCAACAATTTTATATCCAAGAATCAATGTGGTTTTAGAAATAATAGATCTACTATAGATCAACTTATTAAATTAGAAACAGCAATTAAATTAGCTTTTAATAATCATCAAAAAAAAAATAGAAATCTTATTGCTGTATTTCTAGATATGGAAAAAGCTTTTGACCTAGTATGGACTAAAGGTCTACTAACTAAACTAAATAAATATGGTATAACTGGTAATATATTTAATTTTATTAAAGATTTCCTAAGCGAACGTAAAATTATAACTAGAGTAGGAACAACATACTCTGAAAAGTATGTTTTAGATAATGGTACACCACAGGGGAGTGTACTCAGTCCAACTTTATTTAATATCATGATTAATGATTTAGATACAAATTTAGCCACCCCCAATATTGACTTATCTCAATTTGCGGATGATAGTGCACTATGGCGCGCTGGAGATCCCAACAATCAGAAACATATGGCTGAAATACAACAAACTCTAGATAATATTGTTTGTTGGGCAGATAAATGGGGTTTTAAATTCTCACACACAAAAACAGTAGCGATAGTATTTTCTCCCTTTAACCATAATAAAACATATCCTAAACTTACCCTTCAAAATCAAAATACAATATTTGTAAAAGTAGTCAAATTTTTAGGGATGTATTTTGATCAAAACATGAAATGGTCATATCATATTAAGGACTTGATTAGTAGATGTCAGCTTGACCTAAATCTCATTAGAAGTATACAAGGCACACATTGGGGTGCTTGCCAAAATACAATCATGACCCTGTATAGGTCTTTGATACGTTCCAAGATCGATTATGGGTGTCATATTTATGCCACAGCATCGCCAGCTCTACTAAATAAAATCACCTCAATTCAACGTAAAGCCCTTCTCCTCGCAACTAAAGCACTACCATCTACTTCCACAGAAGAATTACAAATTCTTACTGGTGAACCATCATTGCATCTCAGAAGACAGGAAATCATGTTAAGATATGTAGCTAGACTGTCAACTCAAAATGATGAGCACCCTACTTTAAAGGCAATTAAAAAGTGTACTAAACCACTTATTAAACGGGGCAAATACTCCACTTCATTTGGCAAACAAATTTTTAGTCTTAAAACGAACTTACCTACTGATATATTTAATGTACAGAAAACTAAAAATCCCATTATAATTCCATGGAGATTAAAAACAATAAAAGTAGACACCACCTTACAAGATAAAGGAAATAAATTACAGGACTCCCACTATCTTAAAATGATTGCCAACGAAAAGTTAAATACTGAATATAAAAATTATGTCAAAATATACACGGATGGATCTAAAAAACTAGACCCTGCAAGAACGGCAGCATCATGGGTTATTCCTGAGTTTACTATTAAACAAGGAATGCGACTACCAGATTACTGCTCCATATATACTGTGGAGTTCTGGGCTAT
The DNA here is from genome assembly GCA_030141615.1 of Unio pictorum. Taxonomy (NCBI): domain Eukaryota; kingdom Metazoa; phylum Mollusca; class Bivalvia; order Unionida; family Unionidae; genus Unio; species Unio pictorum. Next base: position 701,315 of record JARLTB010000145.1, on the reverse strand, counting down.
ACTCCAGGCACTAAAATGGATACAACACTCTAACTTAAACTCAAAAAAGTTTCCCCCTGCGGGTTCGGGGTTGTAGAATAGGCCCGACGTGCCTCGCCACGTGTCGTAAAAGGCGACTAAGTAGAGGCAACCTGTTTGCCGTGGGTTGCGTCCCGTGTCGGGGGAGGAAAGGATCCTGGTAGTTGCAACACACTACTTTGGCCTCTACTTCTCCTAGACGGGTGGTCGAGATGGGCCCGGTCTCGACAAATCGGCTGGTCACGCCGAGCACTAGGAGGTCTTTTTTCCTTTTTCATTACTTATCTTCTCTTTTTTTTCTTGTATCTATCTTGATACCACCGTTTCCCCTACATTCTTTTCCTTTAGCTTTCACTTCCACAAGTTTTAGAAGACTTCCTAGATAGCGGTGGCTCAACGGGTCAATCGGGAGGTAATTTTACCGACCCTAGAAGGAAGCTTCATGGGTCAATCCCAGGTAATTTTATCTAACGAGTATGGCATCTATGTATCCCTGGCACTTGACAAGTGTCCCCTCGTTGGGCTCCGTGGCGGGTGGGGAGCATGGGTGCTGAAATTTTAAATAATTAATCATGGAAAACAAAACCAAAAAATCCAACAATAAACGTAGCAAACCATTGTCTGATTCGGATGAAGAGCCATGTGGCGTGGAATCATTTCCACGTTTCATGGTTATTCAGTCCAGGGATGATACAAAACCGCTTTCAAGTTTATCTCCATTCGTTATTGAGAAAACAATTTCCGGCTCCATTGGCACACCAAAAAGTGTTAAAAAACTAAAATCGGGTTGTCTTCTTGTAGAGTGTGAGCGAAAGAGGCAAACAGACAATATCATGAGAATGAAAACATTCTTTGATATTCCAGTGACCTCATTCGCCCACACTACTCTGAATTCGTCCAAAGGCGTGATGCGATGTCGTGACTTGGCTGGAGTCACCGACGCAGATATCATCGAAGGGATGAAACATGAAGGTGTCGCTGCAGTGCGAAGAATACGTATTAAACGTAATAACACCCTGCAGGACACCAATACATTTGTACTCACCTTTAATAAACCAACAGTGCCCAAAGTGGTCAAGGTTGGGTTTTTACAAGTAAAGGTCGAGATCTACATTCCAAACCCCCTTCGATGCTATAAATGTCAAAAATACGGCCATCACGAGGATCGATGTTCCAGAGCCAAGGTATGTGGCCGATGCGGAGACCACTCTCATCAGGAAGCTGATTTTAGAGCAACTCCGCATTGTGTCAACTGCGGCAAGGAACATCACGCCAGTTCCAAAGATTGTGATACATGGAAACAGGAGAAGGAAATTCAGAGGGTAAAGTTTACCTCGAACATTCCCTACCCAGAGGCCAGAAAACTTGTCCAGGCGAAAACATCCCTTCCTGGCCCATCCTTCTCCACAGTCTTAAAACACAATCCAAAAAGCACGAAGGACGCTCAAACACAGACGGATCAGCCCGATTCAACCACAGGTGCCAACATCCCTAATTATAAGCCACAGAAAAGCACAACATCAACTCAGACAACATTTAATAACAATCCACCACCAAAATCACCAAAACAGAAACAAAAAGCACAAACAAATAAACCGCAAAAGGGGTCAGATGACCCCATTAAACTCTACAACAGGCTTGGAGACATTGAGAGCATGGATGCAGAAGAAACTGTTCCGTGTACTCAAAGTAACTCCAAACCTAATAAAACTAAATATACTCCCGTACTTCCTCCAGACAAATAACAACACATGCTTCCTTCGCGAATAGTCTAACTTAGTTCCAGAATCTCCAGCATAACATTAGAATGAAGAACACCATCATACAATGGAACTGTCGAGGACTTAAAGCTAACTACAATGATATTCTTCTGCTTTTGAATGAACACGATCCTGCTGTACTATGTTTACAGGAAACATTCCTGAAAGAGACAGATAAAATTACTTTTAAAAACTTTTCCCTGTTTAATGCGTACTTTCAAAACGCAGACAGGGCCTCAGGAGGAGTCTCTATTGTTGTGAACAATAGAGCGCCTCACAGAGTCATTCCCTTAAACACAAATTTACAAGCCATTGCTGTAAGTGTCACTCTACATCGAGTGATTACTTTTTGTTCCATTTACTTACCACCAAACACCAACCTAGTACAAAAGGAATTAGACAATCTTGTTGAACAACTTCCCGCGCCCTTCGTTTTACTCGGCGATTTTAATGCCCATAACATTTTATGGGGATCAAATCACATAAACGACAGAGGCCATAAAATAGAAGATTTCATTTCTAGACACGATCTGTGTCTATATAACACCAACTCACCAACATATTTACACCCAGGAACCGGTACGTACACATGCATAGATTTGACAATTTGCTCTCCCTCACTGCTTTTGGACTATAAATGGAAGGTCGCTGATGACCTTCACAGCAGTGATCACTTTCCAATCACTCTTGACAATAACTCCAAAATTGATGACGCAATTCCACAATGGAATATAAAGAAAGCCGACTGGGCTATGTTTGAAACACTATGTAAAACTAGACTAAATAATGATACAGTATTAAACGCTGTTAATCCTATACAGCATTTTACCTCCGCTTTAATTTCAATTGCAGATGAATCTATTCCTAAGTCCTCAACGAACAGTAAGAGATCGCAAAAACCTTGGGTAACCAAGGAATGCAAAGAAGCCATTAGACAACGCCGAGAAGCATTAAAAACATTCAACAATCGTCCAACGCCCGAAAATTTAAATAAATATCGTATTGCCCGGGCTAAAACCCGACGCACAATCAAAGAATGTAAACGTGCATCATGGAAGAAATATATTTCTTCTTTAAACTCTCGTTCCTCAATGAAACAAGTTTGGGATACTATTCGAAAAATAAATGGAAAGAGGAAACACAATTCTATTCGACATCTAAAAATAAACAATAGCAATTTCAGTTCGAAACGTGACATAGCAAATATTCTTGCCGATAGTTTTTCGAAAAACTCATCATCATCTAATTACTCAGATGCCTTTAGAAGATTAAAATCTCAAAAAGAAAAGTCACGTTTAAAATTTACATCGAACAACACTGAAAATTATAACCAGCTGTTTTCTTTATTGGAGCTTAGGGAGGCATTAGACAAGGCCCATGATACATCCGCTGGGCCTGACGAAGTACATTACCAGTTCTTGAAACACCTCCCAGAATCTTCTCTCACATTACTTCTTAAAATCTTTAATGATTTATGGATTGCTGGTAATGTACCTAAGAGCTGGAAAGAAGCAACAGTGATACCGATTCCCAAACCAGACAAAGATAACGAAGATCCTAACAGCTATCGGCCTATTGCATTGACAAGCTGCATATGCAAAACAATGGAACGAATGATTAATTCTCGGCTTGTATGGTACTTGGAAAGTAATAATTTAATTTCTCCTTTCCAAAGTGGCTTCCGTTCTGGTCGTAGTACTAACGATCATCTGGTTAGACTGGAAACATTTATTCGCGATGCATTGATCAAGAAGGAACATTTAGTAGCAGTCTTCTTTGATTTAGAAAAGGCCTATGATACAACATGGAAGTACGGGATACTAAATGACCTGCACGATCTAGGTCTAAAAGGCCGTCTGCCCGCTTTCATCTCCAGTTTTCTCTCCGACAGAGAATTCAAAGTACGCGTGGGCTCTACCCTCTCCGATATGCACCAGCAAGAGATGGGTGTGCCCCAGGACAGTATTTTATCTGTGACGCTATTTAATATCAAAATCAATAGCATCACTAAGTGCTTAACTCCCGGTGTGGACTGCTCTTTATATGTAGACGATTTATTAATTTGTTATCGATCAAAGCACATGCATAGAATTGAAAGGCAACTTCAACAAAATATCAATAAGATCCACCATTGGGCCAGTAATAATGGTTTTAAATTTTCTAAATCGAAAACAGTATGCATGCATTTCTGTCAATTGCGAAGACATCATGATGACCCTAAACTCACGCTGGACGGAACACTTATTCCAGTTGTTGAGGAAACAAAGTTTTTGGGTATTATCTTCGACAGAAAACTGACTTTTATACCACACATCAAGAATTTAAAAGCTAAATGCTTAAAAGCTTTAAATTTACTAAAAGTAATTGCGCACACTGACTGGGGTGCTGATAAAAAAGTCCTCCTCAATTTGTATAGAACATTTATCCGTTCTATACTAGACTATGGATGCATTGTTTATGGTTCAGCTAGGAAGTCTTATTTGAAAATGCTTGACCCAATTCATCATCAGGGAATAAGACTTGCTTTAGGAGCATTCAAGACATCTCCATGCGAAAGCCTTCTCGCGGAAGCGAATGAACCACCCTTATCGCACCGCAGAGAAATGCTTTCTATACAGTACGCTCTTAGGTTAAGATCAAATCCTCTGAACCCTGCTTTTTCGGCTGTTTTTCAACCAAAATACAAAACTTTGTACGACAACAAACCAAATGCCATACCTTCATTTGGCATCAGAATATCATCCAGTTTTGACACTATCAAAATTAATCTCCCTACAGTTCAGAACACGTTTGTCTCGGAAACACCACCTTGGCTCCTTAAGCAACCCAAAGTGATTTTTACGTTGCACGATGGGAAAAAATCTGAGACGAATCCTGCCGTTTTCCAGAACTCTTATCATGAACTCCTCAACGATTTTAAAAACTACACCAAAATTTTTACTGATGGATCAAAAGTTGATGACAAGGCTGCTGCAGCCTTTGTTAGTGGCAAGCACATAACCAAAGTGCGCTTGCCAAACGATGCGTCCATATTTTCAGCGGAAATCAGAGCAATAGACCTTGCTCTGAAATTTATTGAACAAAAGCGCATTTTAAATAGCATTATTTTCTGTGACTCTCTGTCAGTACTTCAGTCGCTACACCATAGAAAACTGGATAATCCATTACTAGTCGATATTCTCGTCAAAAACTCTGAGCTTAGTAAGTCCTGCAACATAGTATACTGTTGGCTACCTAGCCATATTGGTATTAGAGGTAATGAAGAAGCAGACCGGGCTGCTAAGATGGCTCTATCCCAAGAACCATCGGATTTTAAATTACCTTTTACTGATTTTAAACCTTGTATCAAAAAATACCTACGTCAGAAGTGGCAGGCGTCATGGGATGATGCAGTCAATAACAAACTTCATGCCATCAAACCAACCCTGGGAGAATGGACTCCTTCCTACAGAGCTATCCGTAGGGAGGGGGTTGTCATTGCAAGAATCAGAATCGGTCATACATACATTACCCACTCCCACATACTGAAAGGTGAAGATCCACCAGAGTGCGTTTCTTGCAATGAGCCATTCACTGTTAAACACTTTATGACCGAGTGTTCCGACCTGCAACCTACGCGTGTTAAATACTATAATGTACATGACATGAAGGAACTTTTTGATACAATACAAATCACTTGTATTTTAGATTTCCTAAAGGAAGTAAATCTCTATTTTAAACTATAACTTGTATGCCATCACGTAGAATATTTTTATCTAATGCAAATATCACCTTTTATTTACAACATCTTGTCGTCAGCATAGCACCATTTGCGTCTCCCGTTGGTTGGGAAGCTTCATATTTTCCTGTTACCAACATCTTACCATTTTGTATTTAACTATTGTCTTTTTTATATATATCGCTGGTCGATGTTAAACCTTTCTTGTTTTTGAACATCTAACGTATTGTATGGCGCTAAATAGCCTAAAAGTGCTGGTGCGCCGTTAAAATTCAAGTAAACAAACAAACAAACAAAAAAGTTTCTAATTGTTAGTGATTCATTAAGTGTTCTAAAAACTATTAGCACAAACAACTCTAACAGCAGAAATTTTTTTCTATATTTATTACAATATCAAATAAGTAAACTTAGTACTCAAGATATTGAAATAGACTTCCTATGGGTTCCCTCGCATATAGATATAAAAGGTAATGATTTGGCAGATCAAATAGCGAAAGAAAAACTAAATGAATTGACTTATGAACAGGTACAGTACAGTCATACAGAGATATACAAATTTATTTCTGACATGATAAATAGTATGTGGCAACACAACTGGAATATATCAATAAAAGGGAGAGTACTTTATAACATTATGAAAACAGTCAAAAGAAAAATTACTCCTATAGGTAAAACAAGAACTCGACAAATTAAAATGAATAGGATAATGGTAGGAAAAACGAAATTGGCTAACAGTTTCGGAAAATACTTAGGACCATTCCCCCACAATATTAACTGTTTTATGTGTAATCAAGTAGAAGATTTGGATCATATTTTTAATAAATGCCTTAATAACATAACATATAGAAGTATCCTTAAAAATAAATTGAAAATAAGTAAAACAACTAAATTATATCCAAAATTTCTTGATCTAAAGCAGCCAAATATGCAATTGGTTGCTACTTATATTATGGACTTTATCACAAACTCAAATCTAATGCATAAAATATAATAATGACTAAACATACATTTTATAATAAACAATATTAGAGTCATACAGAAGATAACACACCTCTTCTATACACATCTAACATGGAAGACAGAATATGAGAATAAAACCAAATGTTTCCTTCGTTATTCAAATGAACTCCATCATCACTCATGAATCTCCTACGAAAACCGGAGGGTTGACACAGAACAATCCTATCCTCACTAAGTAGAGTCCTGGCCAAACGACGGTTAATGTCCCGGCACTTCCGGTTATAATACTGGATGGTCATTCCCCTTGGCCTTAATCGGGGCAAAAGGCTCCCAATACATACATATTGCACTCCATGCCTCAAAAATACACGGCAAATAGAAATTAAATCACGCACTATTGATGCAGGATCCCGCTGACCAATATCATTCTCCCCCAATTTGACGTAAATAACGTGGGGCAATGGATTCATCAATGGCAAACTGCGCAGAAAGCTTGAGCAACATGCTCCAGGGCGCCCATCAAATCTCATCAACATATCTCCTGGTTGGTGACACGATTCACTCAGCCAACTTAATCTCTCTATCCTCCTCACAAAACTATGTCCACACAACAAGAAACTCATTTTGCAACTGTACTGCAAATCAGCATAACTAGTCTAAATATGCCAAAAGGAAATCTCCATAAAGTATCCAATTACTACCATTCGAAATACCGTATATTACTATGAAAAAAGCGTATTGGTAAAATTACCGTACATTAACGCATAAAAAGCGCACTAAAAGAAATAACATTAATTACCGTATCTTACTCACAATTAAAGTTGTTAAATTAAAACTAGGGAAATCTTAGGCAAATAATAACAAATTATAAACCAAAATAAATCAAAATAATCTATTACAAATTAACTTAAGGGGTCTAAAATTAGCCTGTGACTCTGATTGATTCAGAATGGAAGGGGGTGTAGACATTTAGTTCGAATGAGCTGATACGTAATCACGGGTCTACATTCTCACACTATTGTGATCTTCAGAGATTACCGCTACAATTTAATTAAAAAAAAAAAAAAAATAGGGGTAAACTTAAATGGCCTGTGACTCTGATTGAAACATTATATGGGTGGTTATAGACATTTAGTTCATAATGAGCTAATACGTTATCACGAGTCTATATCTGCTTATTATAGTGCGATACAGAGGTTACCGCTGTAATCTACTTATGATATTCAACTGGCCTGTGACTCTTGATTGATCTATGATATGGGTGGGTGTAGATATGGAGTTCATAATGAGCTTTTACGTTTATCACGGACCTACACTCATTTCATAACGTGCTCTACAGAGATCATCGCTTGAACTGTCAGACAATTAAAACTTAAAATTTTATTTTAAACTGTAGTCTGTAATCAAAATCACTAACACCTATACTTACCACTTCCAACTTAGAACAAAGTCATTGGCACTTGATATTCAAAAAGCATAATAGAAACTTTATACAAAGTGTGGACAGCTTAGGAATATCAATGGAGTTCATGGCGCTATCTTTGACGACAATGGAAACGTGGAGGACGGACTACAGATTCATAGGATTATCCAACAGCCCCTCTCAGGGCTATTAAATGTTTTATGTTATAACTCTAGTTTTTTAAATATTGTATTAACAATAGTTCTATTTTTGTTATTCCTTGTTATTGTTCTTGTTCCGTTCTCGTTTTTTCAATTCTTATTCATTGTTCTTGTTTGTTTTATTGTTACTTATTTTTAATAATTAATTGCTTTATACTTATGTATCTAATATAATTGTTACATGTCATTGTTGTACTTGTCTTGTAATGTTACTTTTCCTCTCCTCTGTGATTCTTGGGAATAGGGGAAGGCTAGTGAAACAGTAGGGACACAGGCCTTTTCTATTTAGAGATCGCCTGGATTGGTGTACGCACATGTATACAGTCAGGTGTACCTCTGTGTCTAATCATATCTGTCTCTCTGGGAAGCTGGTGTTGACTCTTTTCCCTTCTCTCTCTAAAAAATCTTTATGTCCTTGTCTTGTTAAATGTTTATTTTCTATAGTGAATTCTCAACTCGATTGGTAACAGAGAATTCCATTTGGCTGACCAAACACTAATCTCCAATATGGCTTTTTTGGACCACACCCAATCAAAATTTAAAACTTACATAACCTACCAAGATCAAACTTACATAGTCACTTTGACACATTTGTGTAGGTATTTTGTTTTGTTTTTTTTTTAGGGTAAAGGTTCTGCAAAGGAACTTTACCGATAGGATGGTGGCGATTATATAGTATACTAATTACTTACGTTAGGGAATATCGATAAGTGATAGGAAATTCGTAACTCATATAGCTTGACGCAATTACACAGGTGGCTTACACATAATTGGTATAGGGCCTCCACTAGAAAAACTGGATTAAATTGAAATCAATCGACAGGGATTGCAACCTCATAGACACATATGCATACATTGCAAACACCCACTATGACCTCATTATAATATATAAGGTAGTCTTAACCCAGGACTATCAGACCCCCGCAACACAATGTTGCAATAGAAGAGAGAAATAGTAAGAACAACAAAATAATGCACAACACAACAATATAGCATATACATCTTTACATGTCTTATGTGGTTGCAAATATTTAAATAAGGGTGTGGACTTTGGCTCTCCTCGGGCTTCTTTGTTTCTGGGTCCGGATGTGCGTTCGCTGCCTCGGCGTGTGGGACGATGGCTGCAGTACCTTGGAGCCTTGACTTGGACCTTTTCCGCCTCCGGACATGTACATTACTAGCGAAGCGGGACAACTTTTCCTTCGCTACCATTGCTCTGATTGGTATTTAGAGTAGGGTGGGTGTGTGTAGTGCCATCCCTACCCACCTGAAAGGCTATCATTTCCCTTGATAGTTACTTTTTAGTAATTCAGGGGAACGCCTATCAAGGACTAAAATATGGTGCAATTAAGCACTTGAACCCTAAGGGGAGGGAGTGCTCTTCCCCTCCCTGAAGGAACTAAATGGACACCGATATGGTGTCTATAAAAGCTGCACATATGTCTCTAGTAGACGGTTGCAGCTATAAAATACCCAAGTCAGTCAGTTGTACGTATTATGTACGCATTCATTTATGCTATAATCTTCCGGACGTACCACCTCTTCCCTCGTCGGTTGAGGTGGACACCATCATAGTCCAGATATGACCGCCGGAAACCATGGTTCTGAACCACACACATGCCTGGGATGTTACGCAGAGAACGCCTAAGCAATATATTAATGCACAGTCTCCGCACTCTGTATTCACACAAAGACAAACCCCGGGGCCTCAACCTAGGCAGCAACTCCCGATGAGGACATATCGTGCCCCCAGGGCACGATACCATAGACACAGGCCTACAAGCTCAAACACAATCTGTTCCATGCCCTTGAGATTTATCTCATTCTCCCTGAGCTGTATAAATACAGCGTCGGGGACCCGGGTTGGGAATCTCCACCCCAAGAAGGTAGTGGCCCAGGCACCACACAGGCAATAAAATCCTAATTCCAGGTTTGGGGGTAACCCGGTCAGAATATACCCAGCAAATCGAGCTATCACACTGTGCCCCACCATTAACAGATACATTTCTTTTTCTTTTCTCTCTTGGTTATGGTCAGAATAGACCAGTCCGAGCTACATACACCCCCAAACAACTATACACACATCAACACATTTCTCTATCTCAATGACAAAGACTAATTACCTCACTCCCCCCAAACACATACAAACATAGGCTAAATAAATCAGACAAACGAACAATAGCACCAGCGACGCCAGCTCCCCACTATCACAATACAAAAATGTCAGTCATAAACAAAACAAAAACCAAAAAAAGACAAAAATAATAAAACAACAAAAAAAAAGAGAAATTAATAACTCTCTGCATGCCTACCCCCCTATGAGATAGTATAAATGTAAAAACAAACTAGTACACCACAATGCAAAAATAATGAACAGAGAAATTAGCCTCTCACCCTTAGATTTCAAACAAAGAAGCTGAGTGGAAAATGATACACCTCCCCCCCCCCCTGTAACGAATATCCAAAAAGGGCTTACCGACCCACAAGAACTTTCCCTCATAATAACAATAGCCCGCAAAGGACTATTCAAAAAACGATATTTATAACTTGATGCAACGAATATGATTGCATTAACAACGAGCAACACAGAATCAAAAACCATGCACCTCATTAGATAACAATATAAATGCCACAGCATTTAAACATTAACTAGTCATACAACCATATAAATTATGCAAATAAAGCGCACCTTTCGAAATACTAATACTAATTTTGAAACTAATAAAATTAATTTCGAAAACTAAAACCTATTCCAAATCTGCACATAAATTAGATAAGGACCTAACTGGAAATCTGGTCTAGATAGTGCCGAACATACACAACACTCTCCACCATACAAGAACCATCGGATATTAAATTACCGTTTACTGATTTTAAACCTTGTATCAAAAAGTACCTACGTCAGATTTGGCAGGCATCATGGGATGATGCAGTCAATAACAAACTTCATGCCATCAAACCAACCCTGGGAGAATGGATTCCTTCCTACAGATCTATCCGTAGGGAGTAGGTTGTCATTGAAAGAATCAGAATAGGTCATACATACATAACCCACTCCCACATACTGAAAGGTGAAGACCAACCAGAGTGCATTTCTTGCAATGAGCCATTCACTGTTAAACACTTTATGACCGAGTGTTCCGACCTGCAACCTACGCGTGTTAAATAATATAATGTACATGACATGAAGGAACTTTTTGATACAATACAAATCACTTGTATTTTAGATTTCCTAAAGGAAGTAAATCTCTATTTTAAACTATAACTTGTATGCCATCACCTAGAATATTTTTATCTAATGCAAATATCACCTCTTATTTACAACATCTTATCATCAACATACACCATTTACATCTCCCGTTGATTGGGAAGCTTCATATTTTACTTTCACCAACATCTTGCCATTTTAAATTTAACTATTATGGTTTTTATATCGTTGGTCGATGTTAAACCTTTATTATTTCTGAACATCTAACCTATTGTATGGCGCTAAATAGCCTAAAAGTGCTGGTGCGCCGTTAAAATTCAAGCAAACAAACAAACTAACAATTAAACAAGTATCGATGAGTACAGATAAGTATCCACCTTTTTTGCTTAAAACAAAATGACAATATCAAGCAAACTAATAAAATGGACCCGAGAGAAGTTGAGGATATGTAACAAGGTGAGATGCCAGTGATCTCTGTGTCAACTCTACTACAAATATAAAAGTGTCATATTCTCTTGTTGAAGAGTCTATGAAATGAAACAACAGGCTTATGTCTATATATCATTGTTGCAAGTCCATGGAAACAATTGGGAAAGATTTTTCTGTCAGCTGATAAAGCTTTACACTTTAATTTCCGACCTGGCACGTGTGAAAATGCATTAATATTAGCTAGTCCTGTTGCACCTTTTTTTTTTTTTTTTTACATCTTCTGTATATGAATGTAAATGGTGAAATCCTTTTCTTACAGAAACATTGCAAAATGAGTCATAATGTTTGACAAAATTTATGATGTGAGGAAATATTCTGGAACGGGACAGTATGCTTTCTTTTGTCTGAAAATCAGAACAGTATATTTTACTGTCTCTGTTTAATAATTCAACGTATTCATCCAAAGCCATGTTGTTTTTTCCTCCTTGCAAATTGATAAATATATTTGCTATTAATCTTTCTCTCTGGTCACATGGTAGGATGCCCTCTGTTAATGAAATGAGATGTATTGAACCAATCGCATACTTAGTTTTATTTGTCAAGTTATAAATAGGCAATTCATATTTAGCTGACCGTAAACTACGTTCCCCGTCACCCATGTCTACTGCTGTGTACAGGTTTTTGTGCAATAATGACAGCTTAAAAAGCATATGGCAGTAGCTTTCAGTTTTATATTTAACTCTGGTAATGGCTTTTCTAGTAGCAGGGGTTGTAGTACCATGTTTTTTTTTTCCTAATGAACTATCGGGGATCCAATGTAGGTATACGACTTGTCGCAAAAGTGACATTTCAGTAGTTTTCAGGATGATTGTGGTCAGTTAATATTTCTCTAAGGTCTTTCATTATGTCATTGTCTGAATCAAAAAAGTGTTGCTTCAGTAGATACCTACAAATGGTGTTGATCCAATGAACTTTTTCTGCAGATGTAAAGTTGCCAAAATTGTATTGTTTGATCAAATTATCAATGCCAAATTCTTTAAGAAATAAAAGACAGCACATTGCATCTAGAATGGTATAGCACAGTATTCGGTAGGGTCTGTTGGCATTCCGCACTTCCCACTTCACATTTCTTGCATTCAATATATTTCTGAAGTAGTATACAGTTCCTTTGTCACTTCCAGAATCTGTACTGTATGTTAACCGTCCTATTGCCTAAAAGAAATAAAACGGTTGAAGAAGTTAATCTTAGCTATTATAAAAAAAACTTAAGTTATACAATTACTGCATTATAAATAATCTGAAATGTTTCACTTTACTGCTTCCATGGTAACAGTTATATTTCTCGAGAACACGATACAAATTTATACAAATCTAACAACATTGCAATTGTAAATTTTCCTGCATTTTTTACTATTTATTATTTATGGATACTTAGAACAGGTCAGGAAAATGTAAACTAGTATGTACATAAGCGGACCACACTATACAATACCACATATTTGTCATGTGGCACCCACATATGAATGACTTGGCTTACCTCCAGAAAATTCAAGTCTGTGAAAATCTTCTATTTTGGAAATGAAACCTTCCAATGTTACTGTAGGTGTTTCACCATTCAACAGTCTAGCTTTTTGATAGCTTGAGACTATTCTTACCTCCAAAGAAAACTGGTTCTACAATTTGTTCAATGTTGGATGGAACATACTGTTTTTGGAGCTTTTTCAACAGCTGAATTACTTCTGCAGTCTTTGTCCCATTGCAATCAAAGTCCCAAGTGGATACTAAAGAAGAGAAACAAATATTTCAAGTCTTTAGTACTAACATAAGTTATTCTTGTTCAGTACATGTACTTTCAATTGAAAAACGTTATAACTTGTGAGAGACGCAAATTTGCATATAGCTAAATACTGCAAAATATTTACTTCTACTAAGGACATTTTCTGCAATAGTGTTTACCGGTAAGATATTTAATGTAGACAGCATTGGGACAAACTGTAAAATGTAATATTTCAATATTTTCATAGAAACTGGTTTTTAATACAGAAAGTAACACTGGGTAACATGTGCCTCTGTACCAATTTAACAGAACTACCAAATTCAAACAATGCATATTTTTACACACTAGTACCTGTTTAGTCTTTTTGCCTGCCAGTAAAATGGTGAAATGGATTGGATATACATTTCCAAATTCATTTTTCATCTGGGGAATATTCTGAATTACAGCTGAGGCAACAAGAAATACAAGCTCCTCCCATCAGATTTTCTTGCTCTTGAACAGATGGTATAAATTCTTTAATATCTATATCAGCTGATTCAGTCTGTTGACTCTCTGTAATAGCTGAAACTGGTGTAATTCTGTCCACCACAACTATGGTGTTGAATAGATGTATTGATATTGTCTTCTGTTGTGAAGTGTTAATGAACTCACTTTGTTTAGAATTAGCAACTTTAACCTCATCTTTTAACTGTTTAACTTCATCAATAAGTGTGCTAAGGGCAGAAAGATCTGAATCATTAGCAGTTGCAATGGACTTTTCTGCTAAAACTGCAGCTTGTCGTAAATCTGACATGCTAGTTGGATTTTTGTTCATAACAATTCGTTTTACTGATGGTTTCAATCCATTCAATGCCACTGCTAATAAAACTTGATCTGGAATGGTTTTGTTAGTTGCGATTCGCAAAAGGCGACTTAGATAGTCTAATACTGGTTCAGAAGACCCTTGCTGAGTTTGCAAAATTGATAGATCTAGAATAACATCGTCATTGTGAAATCTAGATTTGAAAGCTGAGACTAGAGTTTCCCAATCGCTTTTTTTTTGGCATGTCCCTGAAGATGAAAAGGAAAAGCATTCAAAATTTTGTCATCTGAAAATTTATAAAACCTAGTCCATTGTACAAAATGTTCTAACCATTTAACAGGGTTCTGAGATTGATCACCATTAAAAACATTTAATTTAATAGCTGAAGACATACCTTTTTGTGCGGATCTGTTGTCTCCAGAATGAATATGAATCCTTGATAAATGTTCATAATCTAGCACAGGTAATGTTTTTGTTAGTTCAGGCACACAGTTTGGTTGGAAAGCACTGTTTGGGGTCACACGTTCAGATGTTGAGGTGAAGTCAAAATCAGGCTTGGACTGACATGGACTAATTACCATACCCCCCCCCCCCTGAAAAACCAATACAAACACAACCCAAATGAATTAGTTATACGAATAACAAAAAAGCCACGCCAGCCCCTCGCTATAAAAATAGAACACAACATTTCATAAATACAAGAAACGAAACAAAGAGAAAAACGTCACCCCCCAGCTTATCCCCCCCCCCAAATAAATTCACAAATACACAGAACAAAAAACCAAACATGAATAATGGTGGAGACATTAACCTCCCACCATTTCAATCCATTCAATGCCACTGCTATTAAAACTTGATCTGAAATGGTTTTGTTAGTTGCGATTCGCAAAAGGCGACTTAGTCTAAAACTGGTTCAGAAGACCCTTGCAGACTTTGCAAAATTGATAGATCTAGAAGAACATCGTCATTGTGAAATCTAGCTTTGAAAGCTAAGAGTAGAGTTTGCCAATCGCTTTTATCACTATCTGACGATGTATCGTACCAAATTTTTGGTATGTCCCTGAAGATGAAAAGGAAAAGCATTCAAAATCTTATCATCTGACAACTCATAAAACCTAGCCCATTGTACAAAATGTTCTAACCTTTTAACAGGGTTCTGAGATTGATCACCATTAAAAACATCTAATTTAATAGCTGAGGACATGAGTGTTTGTGTGAATCTGTCGACTCTGGAATGAATACGAGTTCATAGTCTGACACAGGTAATGTTTTTTTAAGTTCAGGCACACAGTTTGGTTGGATTGTTTCACTTGTTTGGGTCACACGTCCGAATGTTGAGGTGAGATCAAAATCAGGCTTGCGTGGAGTCACTACTGGTAGACTGGGCGTTGGATCCGTTGAGTCGAGGTCAGGAGGTAGAATCACTGGTGCTGGACTAGGAGTGGTAAGAATGCTAGTAGCGTTGGTCAGGGTCGTCTGTAGAGTAGACAAAGGAGGGTAGATCGTTACTGGTAAAGTATATGTTAAAGCTGTCGTGTCCAATAGCAGGGAGGTCGTTGGAAATGTACAAGGCTCTTCGGAATGTAGTGGTGCTATTGCTCTGGGAGTCGAAGTAAGGCTGGGCGGAGTGAAGGTCGAAGTAGTTCTGGAATGAGTCTGCTACGCAGGTTATAGTTGTGTGGGGTGACACCTTTATTCATAACATTTATGCTCCACGAACTTTTATGAAATGTTTTTGTTGGAATAATCTATAGATCAATCTCATAAACACATGCTAGGAATTCAGGACGATAGAAAGAAGAGAAGAATGAGTAACTAGATAAAGGATGTCACATGATGGAATGTCTAGGGAATCGGGTACGGAATCGTACGAGACTCTTGCTGGTACGGAAAACCTTATTTATGATGTTAGTCCACTAATGTCGCTTTTTAAAAGAATCTTCTCCATAACGTTTATGAAATAATTCTCTCAAAAGGAAGAGTCACTCATAACGGTGTAGATACGGCTACATCTTTGAAAGAGAGAGAGAGAAGAAAGAGTTCAGGCTCTCTTAAAAGAGCGTCGCCGCGATGATAAGACAGCTACATAGTTTGTTTACCTGGAATAAAGAAGTCAGAATCTTTTTTTCTGCTGATACGGAAAACTGAATCTGACCTGATTTGCGCATCTGTATTTATACACACCCGGCCAGATTCAGGGTTAGACGAGGTCATACCCTCCACGAATCAGTCAGAAAAACGCTGACTCCTTCTCCCAAGAAACAACCGGTTCCAGCAGGTGGAAACCACTTTATCTTATGTCACAAGACTTAATTTTGTAGTTATTTATATTCGTGACCAAATATGGATATCCGTTAGTTGGAAGCCATTTTGTTTCAGTGTCGTCCAGAAGTTTCTTAGAGAATATTACTCCACATTTATTAACCGAATTGGATTTAAACCAATGACTAGGTTACGGAACATATTTTTACTGATGGAGCCTAGAAACTATAGTTGAGTCGGGAAAATGCATGTATTATGTTATACAATCTCACACAACACTGTACATTAGCAAGATTCTGATATTATGTAGTATAGTTACATACATTGCCTTTTTTTGCACTTTGCTCAGCAACCATTTTTATTTTATATAGTTGTGTTACAAAAACAAATGAAATTACCTTTAATATCTTTTAGAATATAAACAAATAAAACATTACTTTAATACAATTTAAAGAAAATAACAATCTTATTAATGTTACTAAACCAGGGGTGCACAACCTTTGGGCTATTGCCGGCCGCATAAAAACAAATTACTTTTGCAACGGCCGCCAAAAATTTTTCCCTGAAAAACGAAACGGTCACTATCAAAATTTACCTCTCGTAGTAGTCAATGCGAGATAATAACGACATAATCATAATGTATTGTAGGCAAACACAGTGCTTAATTACAGACAAAAACATTTCCATCGATATTCTCTTATATTTCTACTTTATTGAACATTGTCATTTAAACCTAACATCATGTCACACACGTACAGCATGAGTATATTTTTAAGTGGCATTAATACACTGAGAACACAATAATTGAATAAGTGATAAGCTGCTTCACTAACACTGTCCATGTAACTTAGCAGTCCAGAGTCCAGAAATTAGTGGCTGCCTTGCTCTTGGATGTTTGCCGAGAGTCGCGCAAAGTCCGGGCACTCGCTGGAGATTATCAGTCGTATTCCTGACGCCAGATTGGTGTCCACTAGTCGGGTTCGATATTTGTTCTTGAGATATTTCATTCGTGAAAATGACGCTTCGCACATGTAAGTGCTTCCAAACAGCACTAGAGTGTTTCTTGCTATTTCGCGAAGCTTGGGATACTCCACAGCTACTTTCCATGTCTCCAGTAGATCGTTTTTGTCCTCGAATTTCTTCACAAGCTGCGCGTTATTTTTTAGTTCGATCAGTTCCATTTGGACATCCAACGGCGCACTCTCTGTCTCAACCAAATGTGGAGAAACAACGAGTCTTATATTTTCTGAGATCTTGTCGAAATCCTGAAAACGTTCTGCGAATTCCAGCAACAGCGCTTCGAGGACGCCTGAAATGGACGTAGCCGGAATTTCATCTTTTCTTATTTCATGGCTCTCGATTAGAGCGGTGAGTTGCGGGAAATGATAGAGATTGAGCTGTTGGATATGACTTTGTAGCAGACGACATTTGTCACAGAAATCCTGTACTCTTCTGTGCATGAGGCAAACTGTTGTTCCTTTGCCTTGCAGAGACTCGTTGAGGCAATTGATATAAATTAACAAATCTACAAGGAAGGCTAGAGATGTTAAGAAGGCCTGGTTCTGCAGTGGGCAGTCCTTGTTTTTCGTGGCATAAAATTCCAGTATTTCTTTTCGTAGCAGCAGAACACGGCGCGATGTTTCTCCCTGAGACAACCAACGAACGCTGGTGTGGTACAGAATATCTTCAGCCGACGAATCATTTGTGTGAAGAATTTGTATGAATTGGCGGTGGTGAAGAGCATTCGCGCGAATGAAAAGGATAATGCGATTCACATCCTTCAGAATGTTATCCAAATCAACAGATTTAGAACACAGCGCCTCCTGGTGAATAATGCAGTGCAGATTTATGAGCTGGTCATTACCGTGATCCTTCAACACATAATCGGAAAATCTAGCCACTAAGCCATTTTGCTTACCAACCATGGCAGGCGCGCCGTCTGTACAGATGCCTCGCAGGTTCTTCAGATCAACGTGCGAGTCGATTCAAGCTTTTTTAACTGCCAAAAATATGTCTTCTCCTCGAGTTTGAGTAACGAGTGTCTTCATGGAGAGCAGATCCTCGCACAATTCAAATGTTGGGGATAGGGAGCGAATGAATATGAGTAGCTGCGCTGAATCTGAAATGTCCGTAGATTCATCAACAGCCAGTGCAAACAGGCTGTCCTCCTTGTTAATCTTTGCCTGCATGGAGAGCTTCAGCTGCTCGGCAATATTACTTTGACGGCGTTGCACGGTATCGCGCGACAGAGGAATCAAAGAATAATCCGTTTCCTTACCCGGATGAATGCACTTAACAACATCCATGATACAACTTTTCACGAGTTCCCCATCGGAATAAGGCTTTCCAGCGACACCGAGACGATAAGCCACTCGATAGGAAGCTTCACTGCGCTTATTCGTAGTCTTAACAAAAGCAGACATGACCGAGGTCTGTTGTCGAACATTCCTCTTTAGATTTTCCACGCAGATCTTCCTTGAATCACCTTGTAACTGTGCATAGTTCTGTGATGCGTGTCGGCGAAAATGTTGCTTGGCATTGTCCCCTTTGACAGTTTTCACAACATCGCCGCAGATTAGACACTGCATGAAATGGTTCTCTGTCTCTGCCATAAAGAAATCTAACTCCCATTTTACATTAAAGCTCCGCTTCTCTTCTTCCAATGTTCTTTTCCTTTGTATCGACATGATGAGTACTAAGGCGGCACGGATAATATTATACGGTAACTAAGCGTACAAGCTGTATAACTATGATACAATTAATCGTTTTCATTAAACGCTTTTTCACTGTTATGTTTATTCACTGCTATGTCGAGAATCTGTCTGGATTTCTGGTGCAGCTGCCAGCTAAAAGTGATACTTGTACACAGGCCTCTGGGTATTTGCGTATACTGTAGCAGCTACTGAAGTTGACCGACGGGTTACAGAGAGCAAGCACGATACAGCGAATGTGCGCATCACACGGTTTCGGCGCGCTTCAATATTAGGCTGCTAAACTTCATGGCCTGCCCTCATTAGCTACAACTGCAGCCTAACACCAGCGCGGCAAGAGCTATTTCAATGTCTATGAGCGCTAAACACTGCAGCTAACGCTACAGCTGCCGGAGTCGTAATTTCTTTCGCAATAACAAGTGCTTAAGAGTGTAAATGAATATTCGATATTTCGTTTACAACTTTACATAATATATTGCCAAATTGCAAATATTTGACGGCCGCAGGTTATTATAATTTAAACAGATTTCCACGGCCGCACATTTTCGTGCCCAAGGCCGCATGCGGCCGCAGGCTGCGCACCCCTGCTAAACAATCAATTCCTAACAATGCTGTTATTTAACTTCCAATAGCTTTTTTCCTATTTAATAAATACACAAGCTTTGTAATCTAAAGTTATCATTTTGTGATCCGCAATTTTCTTATCTGTAATATCACATCTTACTATATTCTTATTATATT
Source organism: Unio pictorum (assembly GCA_030141615.1). Classification (NCBI taxonomy): domain Eukaryota; kingdom Metazoa; phylum Mollusca; class Bivalvia; order Unionida; family Unionidae; genus Unio; species Unio pictorum. The sequence continues at coordinate 681,306 of JARLTB010000145.1, read as the reverse complement.
GTAATATATAAAAGTGGTCGATTCTAGATTTTATATTGGTATTTAGATATTGATAAGTGAAGTCTATTGTATTAGGTTTCAAATGACGATAAGCATCTATTATGTTATTATTATAAATATAATTGTTAAGAGCTAAAATTTGTCTCGGGTATTTTTTTCAAATTTGATCTGTCAATACTTTCTTCACATGCATTAAAGTCCCCACAGATAATTAAATCTTCGTGGTTAAATTCTGAGGCATAAGTGCTGAGACTCTCATAGTATTGTAGTTTTTCTTCGATTTTTTGCTGGAGCATATATATTGATTATGCTTGTTTTGTTAATTTCAATGTATATCAATCTGCCTTTCAAGTTTCTGGAGTTTCTTGTAATTTCCAATTGTTTTGAAGACTTTTATTGATTCTTATAAAACCAACTTCTGAGAATTTTTCAGAAGGGTTTACTTTGCCCAAAAATAAAGCATCTAAATTATCTTCAATTAGGTTTATAGCTTTTTTGTTAATTGTGTGTAGCTCTTGAATGGCTACAACATCAAAATCGGTGATGAATTTCATTAATTTTTGAGTTTTTTCTACAGATATTCTTCCTATATTTACGGAGGCTAGTTTTATACTAGGAGTATCAGCCATTATGTATGCTGCGGGCACCTCCATCTCTCATGCCCGGTTTTGTTGCAGATACCACAGTCTGATATTTATACATCCATAATACCAGGTTTGTACCTTTTATCCAAACACGTCCATTTACCATTTACAGCACCAAAGATTTTATCAGTACCCAGCAAAGAGTGAAATAGATAAAAACTATACAAGTACCAAATAAATATAAAACCAATTATAGATAAGTTTTCCATTGTATTTATAATAAGAGAACCCAAAAAATGAAATAAATAAAGGAAGGTTAATTCTCTTAAAATATGCACTCACCATTCACCAATATATGTTAGCAATTTTTGACATGTAGTGTTGCGTATAGTTCATCCGGGATGTATAAATGGTGTATACATTTGCGATTGGTTAATGGCGTGATGTAGATGGCACTGCGGTCGTCAAAGGCAAATCATTTTTATAACAGCGAGTTGTAAGTTGTACGTATTATGTACGCATTCATTTATGCTATAATCTTCCGGACGTACCACCTCTTCCCTCGTCGGTTGAGGTGGACACCACGATGTGTCTAACGAAACCAAATTACATAAACGCAACATAAGAATGTCAATGATTAAAACATCATGGCTATAATAACAAAAAAAAAAAAAAAAAACAGGAAAAAGAACATTAGTGCTTGTAAAGAAAATCACTGTAATTATAACATTATATTTAGACATATAACATCTAACTACAAATCTCGTGTCTCTAACAAAGAATAAAAGCAAAATTTACACATCAGTCTTCATAATGTCACTTCCACACCTACACATGTAGACACATCAAAATAAATGAATACGCAAAAACGATAATTAAGACAAATATTATACAATATGTATCACGAAACCAAGAAATACATAAGAGCAAACTTCAAATGGAAAACATCAGCCTTTGAAACGGAAGGCACTGTAACTACCACATTGTATTTAGACACACAAATTTCTTTTAAAATATGGATCTTGTAGACAAACGCTACATAATATATTTAACGGAAAAGATACGACTAAAAGCAAAATTCATACGATAGTCTTGTAAATGTTTTTTCCATATAAACACATGTAGTTATCCAATGAATAAATGAATACACACAATTAGAGAAAAAAAGTTACTGAAAACATCAGTCCTCGGAAAAGATACGACTAAAAGCAAAATTCATACGCTCGTCCTGTAAATGTCTTTTCCATATAAACACATGTATTTATCCAATGAATAAATGAATACACAATTAGAGAAAAAAGTTACTGAAAACATCAATCCTCGGAAAGGAAGTCACTGGATACTCCAGCATAAACATATTAATAGGAGTCCTGGAAGTCACTGTATCAATAGGAGTCCTGGATCACAGGAAAGGAAGTACTGTAGTTACGACCCGGCGAAGATACCACCGCTTCCCCCGGGCGTTTAAATGTACCCCATCAAAGTCAAGAAATGAATACCGAAATCCAGTATTTCGCACGCAAAAAACAAAGGGGATATCCCGTACACATCGACGTAAATGACTGTTGATACAGCGTGCCTTTGCTTTATAGGTTGCCCGGGATATCTCTCGAGGCCGTACCCGGGGTAGTAGCTCACTCACAAAAATGTACCGTGCCCCGAGGACACGGTACCACAAGCAAAGACCCACGAGTTCGTCCACGATCTGCTCGTGGGTCTTTACATGTATTTCGTTCTCTCCTAAACTGATGAAAACTGCATCCGGGATCTCCACCCCCGGAAAACCCAGCTCTAAAAATGTGCTTACAAAAGCACCGCATAGACAGTAAAAACCGATCCCCAGAGTACGGGGAAGCCTGGGAAACGTGTACCCGGCAAACCTGGCAACAATACTGTGGCCCACTATCAATAGAAACATAATGGCTGTTCTGAAGTCTTGTATTAGCTGTTCTGAAGTCTTGAATGAGGGTCACACTGAGACCCGCCACCACTAAATATACCCCCCTAACAACGCTACCCCCCCAAACGCAATAACAATGACTAATTATCTAGCTGAACAATACAAACGAGAACTAACTAAATCAAACATACGAACAATACATACTGACGCCAAACCCCCATTAATTAGGCAGAAGATAGTAATTACATCTAATCTACAATAAAAAAAATAACCAGGACCCCCAAACACATCTCCAATTGTTCCCCCAACAAAATAAACCAAAGCACATACAAAACACAGACTGACAAATAAAATATTGATAAAAACACTAGCCTCTCACCACCATCAAATGACAACTCCACATAATGGCCATACTACAAGAACAAGGGAAGGATGAGTGGAAAATGACCCAAAATTCCCCCCCCCCCCCGTACTACCGTATACAACAAAATTACAAAAAGGGCCTATAGACCCATACGAACTAAACCATACATTGAATAATAGTCTACAACAGGACTATTCCAAATTAAAATTACAACCTATTACCCAAAAAAAAAAAAAAAAAACACAACGCACCTCACTAGAGTAAGAGCCTGAATACCACAGCATTCTAAAATAAACCTAGACACATCTACCACCTGAACTATCTAAATAACTCACACATTTATGTTTTGAAGTAAAAATCCAAATCCCTTAACAAAACAAAAAAAAAAAAACCACCAATTTCAAAAAACACTTAAATTTGAGATAGGAATTTGACTCAGAATATGACTTAGATAGTGCTGTCCATACAATCCAAACTTCACCTCACCCCACCTAAAAACATACCGCACTCACATAAATGGACAAAATGGCTCTGGCAAGGCCAACTGGGACCAATAATATCATCCAAAAAAAAAAAAAAAAGGAACAGAAATTAGCCCTAGAGCCAATAGCTCATAGGGAGAAGAGTATGGTCCTAAGTTTAAGGAACAAAGTTGACCGGAAATCATTACTCTATAGCACAAATAGAGACGATGAAAGTACAAGCAACTTAACTTCCTTTTTGGGTAACGTAACTATGACAATTGGATAAACAAAGCAAAGATAAACCGTCGTCCAAATTTCATAAATTCTAATGCACATATACACAACATCAACTGCCGCAAACATGGGTGGACAGGGTACCACTGCACCTTATACAATTTCGCAATTGACGGTGTTCCTCTTAGATTCAAACCAGCCAAATGCTGGGGAGAATCATGAGGATCAACAGCGGACACCATCGGAATAACGGAACCCTGTGTTCCGAACATAATACATTTCCGGAATGTCCCGTAAACATCTACGAAGGAGCCCATTAATGCAACGCACTTTTGCTTTGTAAGCCGCTCTAGTTATCCCTCTCGGGCGCACTCTGGGCAACAATTCACCGACAAAGATATATCGTGCCCCAAGGACACGATACCATAGGCAAAGTCCCACTATCTACAATTTGCTCGGTAGACTTTACGTGTACTTCATTTTCCCCCAATTGGAGAAAGACTGCGTCCGGTATCATTCCTGGAAATCCCAGTTGTAAAAAGGTGCTCACCCATGCACCACACCAGCAATAGAAGCCAATCCCCAAATTACGGGGAAGTCTTGGGAAATTATATCCCGCATAGCGAGCAATGATACTAGGTGTTGAACCTCGTTACTCTCCCCAGCACAAGCTGGTTCGAGTTGATTGAGGTACACCGTCTTTCCGTTAAATGTGTCTTATCGGTGGTGCATTGTTTCCCTTGTCCTCCCATGAGTGCTTTTTGTGTGTATATTTTGTTTCGTTTTTATCATTACTATAAGTTTATAAATTTTGATGACGGTTGCTCTTTGCTTTGTTCACCAAATAAGTAAGTCTTTTTATCCCTCTATGAGAGTCAGACTGATAATACTTTCGATCAATAGTCAGTAATAACCTTTGATATATTCTCCATGGGCGGTGGTGAATTGATTTCTTTACAATCTGACCCTCAAACTTAGGACTGTACTCTCGTCCCTTGGGACTATTAAGTCTCAGGGCCAATTTCCACTCCTTTTTAATTATAGTGGTTATTTATTTCTTTCCCAGTTGACTGTGCCAGAGTCATTTGTCCATGGTGTGTGCTGTTTGTGTTTTTTATTCTGTTTGTTTTTATAGAGAAGAGTTATCATGCCAGTTCTCATAGAGTTACTCATGATTCCACAATGGAATATTTGGTTGTATAGGTTATGTAGTAGTGGTGTTAGTTGTTTTTTGAATGTTTTATAGAACTCAGCAGTCAGTCCATCTGTTCGTGGTGACTTGCTGTTTGTTAAATTATCAATGGCTTTCTCTATTTCTGAAATGTCAATTTGATTCTCACAGGTGATTCTGTCTTCGTCTTTTATCTTTGGAATTTGAATGTTCTGTAGGTACCTTTCTATTTTGTTATCATCTATCTTATCGCTTTTGTATAATGTTTGGTAAAATTCTCTAATGTGAGTCATAATTTCAGTTTTGTCTTTAGTTATTTGTCCATTTACGTTTAGTTTGGTTATTTCTTTTTCATTTCCTTTCCTATGTTCCTCCCTCCGGTATATTTCTCTGCCTATATTATAAATGTCGTTATAGAACCCCGCCCTTTTTTTATTACCTATATTTTTGTGCTGACGTATTTGTCCTAAAATTTCATTGCATTTGGATTTCTGAGATATGGATTCTTGCGGCTTACTCAATAGTCTCTTACATTCATTTGTCATTAGCTGTAAATTCTGGCTCTGGGCCCTAGAGTATTTCTGACATATTTTCTTGAATTTGTCTTTTAGTTTATCCCAGGAGTTATTGTTCTCAAAATAGAATGATTCAATTTCATCTATAATTTCATTCTGAAGTTCTGTAAATTTAAGTAGACTCGAATTTAGTTTCCAGGGTCCTTTCCCCCATTTTTTAAATGTTCGGATTTGATATTCTAAATAAATTGTCTTATGGTCTGCAATCATCTGGTCCAATATTTCGCATTTAATTATGTTGTCCTGGTGTCGCCGCGATACGTAGAAATGATCGATTCTAGATTGAAAAGGGGTGTTTTTGAGTGTAAACGTGTATTTTATTTCGTCTTTATGTAGGAAGCGAAAAGCATCAATAATATTATTTTGTGTTGTAAAAATTCTTAATATAGTGTCTTGTTGTTTTCGTATTGTTAGGGACGATCTGTCTATTTTATCGCTACACATATTAAAATCACCAAGGATTACCAAGTCTTCTTGAGCATATGTCGATACATAAGATTCCAATTTTTGAAAAAAGTCGTTTTTGTGCTGTTCATTAGCTGGCGCATATACGTTAATCAGATGTGTATGGTCAACTTGGATATGTATTACTCTACCTTCCATATCCATCGGAGTTTGTATTAATTTCCATTGATTTTGGAGTGTTTGATTAAGTATTATAAAGCCCACTCCTGAAGATGTTTCAGAGGGGTTATAGTTTACCAAAAATAAAGTGTCTAAAGTATCTTCAATATAGTTTATAGTTTTGGTGTGTATGTTATGTAGCTCTTGTATGGCTACTATATCAAAGTCCGGTATGATGTTTACTAAGTTTTTGGCTTTTTCGAAAGAGAGTCCTCTGATATTAATAGAGGCGAGTTTTAGAATTTTGGTTTCATCCATATTTGCTCTGGGTTAAGTGCGGTAAATGCGGCGCTATACATGTGTGTATTGTAAAGTGTGTATAATGTTTTAGTGCTGGGGAGTTGAGTCTGCCTGGGAGGTGTCATTCTGTGATTGGGTGGTGATGATTGAGTGCGTGTCTGTTGTAGTGATAAATAGAGAATGTAGTGCTTTGCAGCTCCTGTGGGGGGGATAGGTCTTATGGCTGTAGTTATTAAGTTCTTTATTTCCGTTGTTTTCGGCGTGTCGGACTTTGTGTCTTTTTTCTTACGCAGCGTCGGTGATGTGGAGGTCGCTGATTTTCGTTTTGGTTTTTTTTTCATTCTAGTCATAGCTTCTTTCCATTTCCTTTCTATTTTATCTTTTTCTTGATTTTCTTGTGTGGCTTGTGTTGTCGTTCCATGTACTGTATTATCCTCTAAGTTACTTTCCACATATCTTCGTTCATGTCTGTATCATTGTCATTTTCTTTTTGTTCCTCTCCTTTTCTCTATATCTTATCATTCATGGTTGTCTCTTGTTCTTTTTGGTCTTTGTTTTTTTCTAACTGTATGTCTTCTTCCATGGAGAAGTATTCTATTATGGTATCATCGTTTATGTCGGTGTCTTCCTGTGTTGGTAAATCATCAATGTCATTTTACGTCATCCTGTTCGTCCGTTTCCGCTGGACTAGTTTTCTTCTCTTTGTCTCGTTCATTTTCTTTTTCTTTTTCTTTTTCTTTTTCTTTTTCGTTTTCTTGTTGTTTATTTTCAATCATTTCTAGCTTTTCTTGCTTTTCTTGTTCAACGTCAGCTTTTGGGTGGATACTTTGTTTTGGTTTTTCAGTTTGTATGTCTGCCTTTCGGTTTGCTGTTTTCTTCTTTTTACTCCGTTGAGTTTCCCATTCTCCTTTGTTGTTAGGTTGAGTATCCGGAATAATATCGTCGGATAGTTGTAGGTCATTTTCCAAAATAATTGCCTCTTGTGGGTCATATTCATTGCACTCTATGCTGTCAGTACTTGTAGTAGGCAGGCTTGTTTCAGTGACTTGTGCATAAGACCTCCTTGGGTTGGTGGTAGGTGGGTCAGGGTGTGTTTTGACAGTGTGGATCGTGTTGGTGTTAGTATCGCTTGTGGTGTTGTTGGTGGCGGTGGTACTGGTTTGGTATGCTTGAGGGTTGTTGCTGTGTGAGCGCATAGTTTTTGGTTGTGGGCAGCGCCATTTATCATGCCCTGTCTTCTGGCAGTTATCGCACTTTCTATAATGGATACTTGCCAACATACCAAGTATTCACGATAAACCCATAGATTTTGAAGAATTGAGGAACCTTGGTAGCGTCCCTAGCATCAACTTTGACGATGATTTTCCCGGTATTAATGTTGGGAAATGTTTTGTAAGTTTCGCGTCGGACATTTAACACGTTGACTTGCATGCGCTGTTCGAAACCTTCTCTAAAAACCGTTAGTGGTATCTCGTACGGGAATTGTGATACAAAAATGACCACCGTTTTGCGTTCAAATAAGTGGTCGATAGGGGGTGCAGGTGTTACGTTCGCAATGAAGTGTCCCACATCTATCTTTCCCATGGGGAGTAGAAAACCCCTGTCCTTTGGCAATGATACTATGGCCAACTAATAAGAGGTACATTTTTGAATGAGGGTCACACAAGACCCGCCTGAAATAAATACCCCCCCCCCAACAACTTACACAAACACATCCCCCAACTTAATGACATTGACTAATTACCAAGTCCCCCCAAATGGAACAATACAAATAAAAACCAACTAAATCAAACTTACAAACAATACACAGTGACGCCAGCCCCTCATTAACCAGATAGGAGACAATAATTCAACCTAATCTACAATCAAAAACAAACAGCCAACCCCACACATACTTCAAAATATTCTCTCCAACAAACAAACCAACATACACCCAAACACAAATTGACACATAAATAGTGACAGAGACACTAGCCTCTCACCACCACTAACAAAATTTAAAACAATGACCACAAAATGAAAGGAAGAGTGGAAAATGACACAACCCCCCCCCCCCAATTACCGTACATACCAAATCTCAAAAAGGGTCTATAGACCCATACGAACCACCCATACACTGAACAATAGCCCGCAAAAGGGCTATTCCAAATTACTCCTGCAACTCCATGAAACGATCACATACCTACGACTCCCCCAAGAATACTAATAAAAACACAACACACTTCACTAGGATAAAAGTCTTAATGCCACAGCATTTCAAACCAGAGATAGATACATACACCACATAAATTATCTAAATAAACCACACACCCCTTTTTCGAAATGAAAAGAAATTTTTTGGGCATAACTATACTCAAAACAAAAACTCTAAACAATTTCAGAAAAGAAAAAACAAACACCCAAAGGGGTGTTAGGAACCCAACTCAGAATGTGATCTAGATAGTGCTGTCCATACAACAAAAACCTCATAACACACCAACTAAAAACACAATACACTCACATATATGGACAAATGGCTCTGGCAAAGCCAACTGGGAAATAATAACACTAATTATCCAATAATAAAATGGAGCGGAAACTAGCCCTGGAACCTCATAGTTCCTAGGGAGAAGAGTACGATCCTAAGTTTAAGGAATTAGACTGAACGGAAATCATCACTCTCTATAGCACGAATAGAGACTTTGAAAGTACCACCAATCTAACTTCCTTTATGGGTAAAGTAACTATGACAATTCGATAAACAAAGCAAAGATAAACCGTCATCTAAATTCTATAAAAATAAATACTAAAAAAAAAACTAACACAAATATGAAACACCATTATCCGCAAACACGGGTGGACAGGGAACCACTACACCTCATAATACATTTTCGCAATTGACTGTGTTCCTCTTAGATTCAAACCAGCCAAATGCTGGGGAGAATCATGAGGATCAACAGCGGCGGACACCATCGTAGTCCAGATATGACCGCCGGAAACCATGGTTCCGAACCACACACATGCCTGGGATGTTACGCAGAGAACGCCTAAGCAATATGTTAATGCACAGTCTCCGCACTCTGTATTCACACAAAGACAAACCCCGGGGCCTCAACCTAGGCAGCAACCCCCCGATGAGGACATATCGTGCCCCCAGGGCACGATACCATAGGCACAGGCCTACAAGCTCAAACACAATCTGTTCCATGCCCTTGAGATGTATCTCATTCTCCCCGAGATGTATAAATACAGCGTCGGGGACCCGGGTTGGGAATCTCCACCCCAAGAAGGTAGTGGTCCAAGCACCACACAGGCAATAAAATCCTAATTCCAGGTTTGGGGGTAACCCGGTCAGAATAAACCCAGCAAATCGAGCTATCACACTGTGCCCCACCATTAACAGATACATTTCTTTTTCTTTTCTCTCTTGGTTATGGTCAGAAGAGACCAGTCCGAGCTACATATACCCCCAAACAACTATACACACATCAACACATTTCTCTATCTCAATGACAAGGACTAATTACCTCACTCCCCCCCCAAAAAAAAAAAACATACAAACATAGGCTAAATAAATCAGACAAACGAACAATAGCACCAGCGACGCCAGCCCCCCACTATCACAATACAAAAATGTCAGTCAAAAACAAAACAAAAACCGAAAAAAGACAAAAATAATAAAACAAAAAAAAGAGAAATTAATAACTCTCTGCATGCCTACCCCCTATGAGATAAATGTAAAGACAAACTAGCATACCACAATACAAAAATAATGAACAGAGAAATTAGCCTCTCACCCTTAGATTTCAAACAAAGAAGCTGAATGGAAAATGATACACCTCCCCCCCCCCTGTAACGAATATCCAAAAAGGGCTTACCGACCCACAAGAACTTTCCCTCATAATAACAATAGCCCGCAAAGGACTATTCAAAAAACGATATTTATAACTTGATGCAACGAATATGATTGCATTAACAACGAGCAACACAGAATCAAAAACCATAAATAAAGCGCACCTTTCGAAATACTAATACTAATTTTGAAAATAATTAAATTAATTTCGAAAACTAAAACCTATTCCAAATCTGCACATCAATTAGATAAGGACCTAACTGGAAATCTGGTCTAGATAGTGCAGTCCATACACAACACTCTCCACCATACAAAAGAGAAATACCATACACACCTACACATGGACACCTGGATCTAGCAAAGCCAACTGGGAAAATATTTATACTATAACAAAGGAGAGGAAATTAGCCCTAGAACTATTATAGCTCCAAGGGAGAATAGTACGATCATAAGGTTAATGAATTAGACTGAAAATAAATCATTAGTCTCTATGGCACGAATAGAGATTTGAAAGTATTATCAGTCGAAATTCTTCTTTGGGTAACACAACTTTCACAATTTGACAAACCAAGCCAAGATCAACCGTTATCCAAATTACATAAATGAATACAAAAACACATACTTATAACCGCATTCATGGGCAGACAGGGAACCACAACACTTGATCATACATTTTCGCAATGGACGGTGTCCCTAAAAAGACTCGAACCAGCTTTCATGCTGGAGAAAGTCATAAGGGTCAACAGCACATAATGTATACTCCATAAACGTTTCTAGTATACTGAGAAATCTCTTTCTTGATGAATCAAACTCTTCGATTATATTGCCCAATGGTAAGTCCTCGGGGACGCTCCCTGGGCAAGAAGGCTCCAATTAGAATAAGATTGACACCTTGTTGAATATAAATTTGAATTGATCTTTTGAGATTATCCACAATCTCGGCACTATCAAATATACAATATATGTTGGATGTTCCCACTAAAAGCACAGGAGGTAAGCCTTCTATAGATGGATTACAGGAATGTACAGAATTCATCCAAACCTCAACTATCTCTGTAAATAAATAAATAAAAACATGAGGTGAAGTAGCCCTACAAAAATATTTGTGTGGATTCTGATAGTATCAGTACATGCATGTGTTTAATTTAATAATGCAGAAATATAGACTATTACAGCTGACATGTTAAGTCAGTATATCAGATTTCCTGCAGGAATTAAACGTTTTTTAAAAAGTATAAATTGTATGCTATCATCTTGTGCATTTATATCTACTGTAAATACCGCCGTTATTTGTAATCACTATTTTATATCTGGCCTTCCCATCCTTAGTGCATGCTTGCTCTCTTTAGGATTGTTGTCACTAGAATGCAATGCAGCTAGGCAAATAAAGATGCAAAATACAGTTCATAATTCTATCAAAAACCAAAGTCTTTATTTGCAAACATTACAAAACACTAAATCTTGTACAATTTTACACTGAAGGATATCTAAATATCAGATATTGACATCAGATATTGACATGTATCATTAAATTTGAAGATGAATATACTAGACTTTACATAATACACTTTAAAACCTGAAACCAATGTCGAGAGGAGGTAGAATCACGGGCTCTAAACTAGAAGTTGTTATGATGCTTGTCGCATTGGTAGGAGTCGTCTGCAAGGTGGAGGATATATCGTTACAGGTGAGGTGTAGGTAGACGTTGTTGTGTCCAATAGAAGTGAAGTCGTTGGAATAATAGAGCTATCTTGCGCATATATTGGCGATGTCGTTCCAACACTTGATGTGGTGAAGCTGGGCAGAGTAAATCGGATGGACGTAATAGTTTCGGACTTGGGTCTGTTTCGTAAATCGTAGTTGTGTGGGTGACACCTTTATTCATGATCTTTCTCCATCAACCTTTATGAGAACTGGTTTTGTTCTCATCAACTCGTAGATGTAATAATTTGGGAATCCGGAATAAAATCGGATGGACGTAATATTACAGTTTCGGACCAAGTATGTTTCGTAGTTGTGTGTGGTGACTGCTTTATTCATCTTTCTCCACCAACTTTTATGAGAACTTTTATGGTTTTGTTCTCATAATCTTTTTTGGGAATCCGGAATGATAGAGAGAAGAGAAGACCAAGTTCCTTACAAAAAGTGTTAAAAAGATGGTGAAAAACGTCTTGGTAGGGGGGAAAGGGTATGGAATCTGTAATATTCTCCATCCACTTGTTATGTAAAATTTCTTGTAAAATTATCATAACCTTCTCATTTCTTCCTATGAGAATGAATTACTCGTAAGTTAAGGAGTGTGAATGTCCATGGTGAGAGAGAGAAAGACAAGAGTTCAGATTTTCTTAAAAAAAAGTGTCGCCACAATGATGAGACACAGCTGGTACACAACTGTAATGAGAAATCTTTTCTAGCTCCAGGATGAGAGGAATTTTATTTAAATAATCCACACGTATATATTTACCACATTCTAGAAACACATCAATAAACTTTATATTCAAACTGCATGAAAAACGTATAAAATTGCACTTTCCTTTTAAGATTTCCAACTTTATTCATTTTATAATTTCTGCGTATTAGAATATAATACAAATAGTTATATCTGGATCAGTTTCATGATATCCAAAAATATAAAATGTAATAGTTGCAGTTAATGCAACAATCAATTTAAAGAAATGTATTGTACTCGTTTTAAAATATAATATTGATTTGGAATATGTTACTGACATTATTCTTTGTTAGTTGAAGAATACATTATTTCATCATCAAATCTACAAATCTAAACATGAAGTTGGTAGTGAATTCGTCTTTTACCATAAATATAATTAAATATGAATTTTTAAAACAATTAGTTTATTCCATTATAATATACTATAAATTAAAGATTTCAATGAACACTGTTGGAAACAAACTTTATCATTAAAATCTCAAACATTAGAAATGTCTATTTCTAAAATAAGTTTTTGACATGTACAGTTCTTACCGGTAATGAGAGAAACAAGTCTTTTCTAGTTTCTGGATGAGAGGAATTCACCTTGGCGATTTGCGCGCTTATTTATATTACTGGTGTATTCTTCATCCTAGCTAGAAAGATTCTCTCATTTCCAACTTAACAAGAACCATATTGAATTCTCGTCATTCGACAGAACGTTGGAAATCTGCCAATGTATAAATCTTGTTTTTTTCCTGCCGACTTGGCAAGGCAGCGGGTAATGTACAATGCTTTGTGCTTGTTACAGCATGCACTTGTCTTCCACACAACAATGTACATTGCCTTTTGCTTGCAAGAGCATTCACCTTTATTCCATTAATATATAGCTGTGATTTAGAAGTAGATGAAATTAATCTTAATATACTTTAGAAAATTACTTTAATAAAAATGAGTAAAACATTCCATTATTACAATTTAGACAAAATGACAATCTTATTACTTTTGCTAAACATTCTATCCTAATAATACCCTTGTTACGTGCTTAGGCTCGAATAACAGTAACATAGAAATAGTGAAAATAACAAGCTTGAAAATAAAAATAAACTTGACGGTTTAAAGAATCTATTCCAAGATTAATCCAAATAATTCAAAATATAATCCACTAGTGTAATTGCAAAAGTTCTGGTAATAAAATGCCCTAATAATTCCCAGTTCGAATCTTAGTGACGCATCCAAGTTGGAAGACGATGTCACCTGATGAAGTCAGTTCTGGTCTTATGAAATTCAATGAGCACATTTATATTCCAGATAAATAAAAAACTAAATCCTGTTGATCCAAACGAATTGAAATAATTTCCAGTAATTTAAAATAACTCAAAACAATACAACTTAATATTGTAACAGCCCAACTTCTACTAATTTTTACGTTCGAAAAAATTTACGTTCGAAAAAATAACCTTCGGAAATTGAACATGAGGACTATTATTTGTATATGGGATTGTTGAGCGACAAGGGGGAAATGGAGGCAAAGAAAGCAAATATCTTTTCGAGGTATATGAGTGGCCCATAAAAGGGCCGTTATGTGTAATATTAACAGTATCTTGTTAACACAAGAGGAAATCTCACAGATCTTCTCTTCCTTAAACTTCTCCTCACTGTTGGACCATAGAGGAGAACTCTCTATAAACCACCTTGCCTTTCCACATATATCCTTATCTTCCAAAAGGCTGTATCCGTCATATCAATGACAGTCCACGATGATCTGACATACATGGGAAGATCAGTCCGAAACAGCATGGTAGAAACAAGGGTAGAAGATTCTACGTTGGTCCACATCTTGTGATGAGAAACAGGTGAAGCGAATGCCGTGTACTGCGACTATTTATAGAGAAAGAGCGGATCTAACATAGAGCACTCTCTTTAGAAAACCTTGTCTTTCGACATATATCCTTCTCTTCCAAAAGGCTGTATCCGGCATATCAATGACTGTCCAAGATGATCTGACATACATGGCAAGATCAGTCCGAAACAGCATGGTAGAAACAAGGGTGGAAGATTCTACGTTGGTCCACATCTTGTGATGAGAAACAGGTGAAGCGAATGCCGTGTACTACGGCTATTTATTGAGAAAGAGCGGATCTAACACAGAGGACATCTCATAGATCTTCTCTTCCTTAAACTTCTCACTGTTGGACCATAGAGGAGAACTCTATTTAAAAAACCTTGTCTTTCCACATATATCCTTCTCTTCCAAAAGGCTGTATCCGTCATATCAATGACAGTCCACGATGATCTGACATACATGGGAAGATCAGTCCGAAACAGCATGGTAGAGACAAGGGTAGAAGATTCTACGTTGGTCCACATCTTGTGATGAGAAACAGTGAAGCGAATGCCGTGTACAACGGCTATTTAAAGAGAAAGAGCGGATCTAACACAAAGGACATCTCATAGATCTTCTTTTCCTTAAACTTCTCACTGATGGACCATAGAGGAGAACTCTCTTTAAGCAACATTGTCTTTCCACATATATCCTTCTCTACCAAAAGGCTGTATCCGTCATATCAATGACAGTCTACGATGATCAGACATACATGGGTAGATCAGTCCGAAACAGCATGGTAGAAACGAGAGTAGAAGATTCTACGTTGGTCCACATCTTGTGATGAGAAACAGGTGAAGCGCACGACGTGTACTCCGGCTATTTATAGGGAAAGAGCGGATCGAAATGGATCGAGTGTATTCACCAATCCAAACGTACGTTACAAAAAGCAGTCAGTCATCCAATCGGAAGAGAGCAGTCTGTGACGTCACCTTCCCTATATAGCAATGGAATATAAAGAAGGCCGACTGAGCTATGTTTGAAACACTATGTAAAACTAGACTAAATAATGATACAGTATTTAATGCTGTTAATCCTATACAGCAATTTACCTCCGCTCTAATTTCAATTGCAGTTGAATCCATTCCCAAGTCCTCAACGAACAGTAAGAGATCGCAAAAACCTTGGGTAATCAAGGAATGCAAAGGAGCCATTAGACAACGCCGAGAAGCATTAAAAACATTCAACAATCGTCCAATATCGTATTGCCCGGGCTAAAACTCTACGCACAATCAAAGAATGTAAACGTGCATCCTGGAAGAAATATATTTCTTCTTTAAACTCTCGTTCCTCAATGAAACAAGTTTGGGATACTATTCGAAAAATAAATGGAAAGAGTAAACACAATTCTATTCGACACCTAAAAATAAACAATATCAATTTCAGTTCGAAACGTGACATAGCAAAAATACTTGCTGATAGATTTTCAAAAAACTCATCATCTAATTAATTATTCAGATGCCTTTAGAAGATTTAAATCTCAAAAAGAAAAGTCACGTTTAAAATTTGCATCGAACAATACTGAAAATTCTAACCAGCTGTTTTCTTTATTGGAGCTTAGGGAGGCATTAGACAAGTCCCATGATACATCCGCTGGACCTGACGAAGTACATTACCAGTTCTTGAAACACCTCCCAGAATCTTCTCTGACATTGCTTGTGAAAATCTTTAATGATTTGTGGATTGCTGGTAATGTACCTAAGAGCTGGAAAGAAGCAACAGTGATACCGATTCCCAAACCAGGCAAAGATAACGAAGATCCTAACAGCTATTGGCCTATTGCATTGACAAGCTGCGCATGCAAAACAATGGAACGAATGATTAATTCTCGGCTTGTATGTTACTTGGAAAGTAACAATTTAATTTTAATTCTCCTTTCCAAGAAGAAACATTTAGTAGCAGTCTTCTTTGATTTAGAAAAGGCCTATGGTACAACATGGCAGTAGGGGATACTAAATTACCTGCACGATCTAGGGCTAAAATGCCGTCTGTCCTCTTTCATCTCCAATTTTTTCTCTGACAGAGAATTCAAAGTACGAGTGGTCTCTACCTTATCCGATATGCAGCAGCAAGATGGGTGTGATACAGGGTAGTTATTTATCTGTGACGCTATTTAATATCAAAATCAATAGCTTCACCAAGTTCTTAACTCCCGTTGTGGACTGCTCTTTATATGTAGACAAATTTGTACTTTGTTATCGTTCAAAGCACATGCATACAATTGAAAGCCAACTTCAACAAAATATCAGTAAGATACACAATTGGGCCAGTAATAACGGTTTTAAATTTTCTAAATCGAAAACAATATGCATGCATTTCTGTCACATGCGAAGACATCATGATGACCCTAAACTCGCACTGGATGGGACACTTATTCCAGTTGTTGAGGAAACTAAGTTTTTGGGTATTATCTTCGACAGAAAACTGACTTTTATACCACACATCAGGAATTTAAAAGCTAAATGCTTAAAAGCTTTAAATTTAATAAAAGTAATTGCGCACACCGACTGGGGTGCTGATAAAATAGTCCTCCTCAATTTGTATAGAACATTTATCCGTTCTATACTAGACTATGTATGCATTGTTTATGGTTCAGCTAGGAAGTCGTATTTGAAAATGCTTGACCCAATTCATCATCAGGGAATAAGACTTGCTCTAGGAGCATTCAAGACATCTCCATGCGAAAGCCTTCTCGCGGAAGCGAATGAATCACCTTTATCGCATCGCAGAGAAATGCTTTCTATACAGTACGTTCTTGGGATAAGATCAAACCCTCTGAACCCTGCTTTTTCGGCAGTTTTTCAACCAAAAAACAAAACTTTATACGAAAACAAACCAAATGCCATACCTTCATTTGGCATCAGAATATCACCCAGTTTTGACACTATGAAAATTAATCTCCCTACAGTTCAGAACGCGTTTGTCTCGGAAACACAACCTTGGCTCCTTAAGCAACCCAAAGTGATTTTTACGTTGCACGATGGGAGAAAATCTGAGACAAATCGTGCCATTTTCCAGAACTTTTATCATGAACTCCTCAACGATTTTAAAAACTACACAAATTTTTTTATTGATGGATCAAAAGTTGATGACAAGGCTGCTGCAGCCTTCGTTAGTGGCAAGCACATAACCCAAAGTGCGTTTGCCAAACGATGCATCCATATTTTCAGCGGAAATCTGAGCAATAGACCTTGCTCTGAAAGTTATTGAACAAAAACGCATTTTAAATAGCATTATTTTCTGTGACTCGCTGTCAGTACTTCAGTCGCTACACCATAGAAAACTGGATAATCCATTACTAGTCGATATCCTTGTCAAAAACTCGGAACTTAGTAACTCCTACAATATAGTATACTGTTGGATACCTAGCCATATTGGTATAAGAGGCAATGAAGAAGCAGACTGGGCTGCTAAGATGGCTCTATCCCAAGAACCATCGGATTTTAAATTACCGTTTACTGATTTTAAACCTTGTATCAAAAAGTACCTACGTCAGAAGTGGCAGGCATCATGGGATGATGCAGTCAATAACAAACTTCATGCCATCAAACCAGCCCTGGGAGAATGGATTCCTTCCTACAGATCTATCCGTAGGGAGGAGGTTGTCATTGAAATAATCAGAATCGGTCATATATACATAACCCACTCCCACATACTGAAAGGTGAAGACCAACCAGAGTGCGTTTCTTGCAATGAGCCATTCACTGTTAAACACTTTATGACCGAGTGTTCCGACTTGCAACCTACGCGTGGTAAATAATATAATGTACATGACATGAAGGAACTTTTTGATACAATACAAATCACTTGTATTTTAGATTGCCTAAAGGAAGTAAATCTCTATTTTAAACTATAACTTGTATGCCATCACCTAGAATATTTTTATCTAATGCAAATATCACCTCTTATTTACAACATATTATCATCAACATACACCATTTACATCTCCCGTTGATTGGGAAGCTTCATATTTTACTTTCACCAATATCTTGCCATTTTATATTTAACTATTATGGTTTTTATATCGTTGGTCGATGTTAAACCTTTATTATTTCTGAACATCTAACCTATTGTATGGCGCTAAATAGCCTAAAAGTGCTGGTGCGCCGTTAAAATTCAAGCAAACAAACAAACTAACAATTAAACAAGTATCGATGAGTACAGATAAGTATCCACCTTTTTTGCTTAAAACAGAATGGCAATATCAAGCAAACTAATAAAATGGACCCGAGAGAAGTTGAGGATATGTAACAAGGTGAGATGCCAGTGATCTCTATGTGTCAACTCTACTACAAATACAAAAGTGTCATATTCTCTTGTTGCGGAGTCTATGAAATGAAACAACAGGCTTATGTCTATATATCATTGTTGCAAGTCCATGGAAACAATTGGGAAAGATTTTTCTGTCAGCTGATAAAGCTTTACACTTTAATTTCCGACCTGGCACGTGTGAAAATGCATTAATATTAGCTAGGCCTGTTGCACCTTTTTTTTTTTTTTACATCTGTATATGAATGTAAATGGTGAAATCCTTTTCTTACAGAAACATTGCAAAATGAGTCATAATGTTTGACAAAATTTATGATGTGAGGAAATATTCTGGAACGGGACGGTATGCTTTCTTTTGTCTGAAAATCAGAACAGTATATTTTACTGTCTCTGTTTAATAATTCAAAGTATTCATCCAAAGCCATGTTGTTTTTTCCTCCTTGCAAATTGATAAATATATTTGCTATTAATCTTTCTCTCTGGTCACATGGTAGGATGCCCTCTGTTAATGAAATGAGATGTATTGAACCAATCGCATACTTAGTTTTATTTGTCAAGTTATAAATAGGCAATTCATATTTAGCTGACCGTAAACTACGTTCCCCGTCACCCATGTCTACTGCTGTGTACAGGTTTTTGTGCAATAATGACAGCTTAAAAAGCATATGGCAGTAGCTTTCAGTTTCATATTTTCCTCTGGTAATGGCTTTTCTAGTAGCAGGGGTTGTAGTACCATGTTTTTTTTTTCTCATGAACTATCGGGGATCCAATGTAGGTATACGACTTGTCGCAAAAGTGACATTTCAGTACTTTTCAGGATGATTGTGGTCAGTTAATATTTCTCTAAGGTCTTTCATTATGTCATTGTCTGAATCAAAAAAGTGTTGCTTCAGTACATACCTACAAATGGTGTTGATCCAATGAACTTTTTCTGCAGATGTAAAGTTGCCAAAATTGTCAGGAAGGGGTATTGTTTGATCAAATTATCAATGCCAAATTCTTTAAGAAATAAAAGACAGCACATTGCATCTAGAATGGTATAGTACAGTATTCGGTAGGGTCTGTTGGCATTCCGCACTTCCCCCTTCACATTTCTTGCATTCAATATGTTTCTGAAGTAGTATACAGTTCCTCTGTCACTTCCAGAATCTGTACTGTATGTTAACCGTCCTATTGCCTAAAAAAAATAAAACGTTTGAAGAAGTTAATCTTAGCTACATTATAAATCATCTGAAATGTTTCACTTTACTGCTTCCATGGTAACAGTTATATTTCTCGAGAACACAATACAAATTTATACAAATCTAACAACAATGCAATTGTAAATTTTCCTGCAGTTTTTACTATTTATTATTCATGGATACTTAGAACAGGTCAGGAAAATGTAAACTAGTATGTACATAAGCGGACCACACTATACAATACCACATATTTGTCATGTGGCACCCACATATGAATGGCTTGGCTTACCTCCAGAAAATTCAAGAGTCTGTGAAAATCTTCTATTTTGGAAATGAAACCTTCCAATCTTACTGTAGGTGTTTCACCATTCAACAGTCTAGCTTTTTGATAGCTTGAGACTATTCTTACCTCCAAAGAAAACTGGTTCTACTATTTGTTCAATGTTGGATGGAACATGCTGTTTTTGGAGCTTTTTCAACAGCTGAATTACTTGTGCAGTCTTTGTCCCATTGCAATCAAAGTCCCAAGTGGATACTAAAGAAGAGAAACATATTTCAAGTCTTTAGTACTAACATAAGTTGTTCTTGTTCAGTACATGTACTTTCAATTGAAAAACGTTATAACTTGTGCGAGACGCAAATTTGCATATAGCTAAATACTGCAAAATAATTACTTCTACTAAGGACATTTTCTGCAATAGTGTTTACCGGTAAGATGTTTAATGTAGACAGCATTGGGACAAACTGTAAAATGTAATATTTCAATATTTTCATAGCAACGGTTTTTTAATACAGAAAGTAACACTGGGTAACATGTGCCTCTGTATCAATTTAACAGAACTACCTAATTCAAACAATGCATATTTTTACACACTAGTACCTGTTTAGTCTTTTTGCCTGCCAGTAAAATGGTGAAATGGATTGGATATACATTTCCAAATTCATTTTTCATCTGGGGAATATTCTGAATTACAGCTGAGGCAACAAGAAATACAAGCTCCTCCCATCAGATTTTCTTGCTCTTGAACAGATGGTATAAATTCTTTAATATCTATATCAGCTGATTCAGTCTGTTGACTCTCTGTAATAGCTGAAACTGGTGTAATTCTGTCAACTACAACTATGGTGTTGAATAGATGTATTGATGTTGTCTTCTGTTGTGAAGTAGCAGCAGAGGAGGCGAATCGGACAACTTTTTACAGGCGTCGACGAGGCAAACTGGGGCTTCCACGTAAATGCTTAATAGAAGTATCGATTGGCAAAATAAGGTCGAAAAAATAAAACGCCATGTGGTTGTCGCGCTCCCTCTGCTGCTATGGGTTTAACAATTGTTTTACGATTTCACAGACTAATTTGTAAACCCTCGCCCCATAGATCAATCAGATTATTGGACGGACTGGTCAGCGAGTCGAAAATTAATCCTCGTTAATGAATCATTATGACATCTCATAGACTGGTTTAGTTGGATCCTCAATGATTGGAAATCTGGGTGGAGCTGTTGATGCAAAGAATATAAAATATATCCCTGCTGTGCTTGATTTGATCGCTCGAGATTTATTTGATAACTTCCTTCGATGACATCACATACTAAATTTAGCGCTATCACCGAAGATATATTCACATTTTGAATAGCGATATGCCTACCACCACCATCTGGGCCATTAGTAGGTATCTGTGGTTGTGACATTTTTAACCATACGTCGTGGATCTTTTTAAACTTTTTATCGATGGTCTCATTGAGGTCTTTTTTAGTGTTTCTGCATCGAAGAAGTATCCGGGTGGTTTATATTGAGATATATTATCTTCGCTCAACGACAAGGTAGTTAAAATCTGTTGTCGCGTTTCCCCTGTGCTGTCAATTATTGTTTTTGATACCAAATTAAGAGCATAGTCTAACACGGATATAATCTTATTCATCATTTTTATATCTTCGATAATAACATTGTGAGCTTTTTCATCCCCGGCAAAATAACTATTAAATTGCTTTTTTTAGATCATTCATGTGAAGGCCAAACGTAGAATAGTAGTTCGATAAATGTTCTGCAAGAAGTTCATCGGCTATTACAAATTTATTTATTTTTATACCTTGTTCATCCCTGTCAAAAAAACGCCAAATGGAACTTAGTTTCAATGCCAAGAGTTTTGGTGGGACTTTTATTTCGATGTTTTTCTTGCGGTTTTCCATTTTTTTCTATATCCGCGAATAACGCGTCTTTGAAAAACTCTGCAAGCTTGTTCATCTGTGGTAAAATTAGACTTATGTGGTTCAGGCGGTAAATATCTGGGAGGTGGTTCTAGATGTAGTGGTATTTCAAAAATACCACCATTTTAAAAATGCAATGTAAAACACTGCAAAATATATTGCAAAATACCAGCTCAAAAAACAAACAAAAAAATTACAATAAGAAGTATATTGCAAATACTCAATCAATTTCAAAAAGTACAATGCAAAATATTTGATAAAATTCCCAAAACACAATGGGAAGTGCATTGCACAAATCTCAAATTCTCCCAAAAAATTACAATACAGAGTACAATGCAAAATTTGTAAAAAAAAATCCCCAAAAAATACAATGGGAACAACTTCACAACATAGAATACCTTCATAAGATAAAACAACATAGTAAATTTTTTATTTTTTATTATTATTATTATTATTATTAAACACACAAGTCTACAAAACGACAAAACCTACCTCTAACTAGACTAGGCTAGGGGCTCATCAGACGATTATCATCATGACGAGGAAGGGGGGCTCCAGACGATTATCGTCACAGAGGTCCTTAGATAGATGTTGTTGTCCATTCTGTTATATGAAGTTGTGTTTCATTTTAAGCTTTATTGTTGTGGTGCTGCTCTATTTTCTTCATTAGCTTTTGTATTTTTGAGTTCTATATATTTGGGTAGGGCGGTCTGTTCCGGGAAGAAACGTATCCTTCCGGGGTAGACAAGTCGTGGTATGTACCTGGTTGGTTGGTTGTATTGATTGATGTCTGCACGGTGCTGAGTGCACTGTTCACACACACATCTTGGTCGGACACATTTGGCTAAATACTCTTCAAGGTTATGTGCGTCTCGACATTGTTTTTTGAATTTATGATAACTAATTTGTGGGTTTTGTAGCAAAGAAAGGGGTAACTTTGCATTACGAATATACAATTCGGCTAATCCAGTGTAGCCTCCGATTAAAAGTTGATGAATAAAACCTAAATAACGTCGAATCATATCAGAAGAGGGCACAATACCGGAGAGTAGTCGAGCTAACGTTTCTTCAGGTATTGAGAGGTATGCTGCAATGCGAACTGCTTCAAATAATGAATTTGGGTTGTTATATAGTACTATGCCCCTGGTTATTGACAAAAATAAATGTCGAGCGACCGAAATATCAAATTTATACATGGCAAAGGGAGTTTGTAACCACTTGTGAAAATTCTGTAATATTGGGAAGGCTTCAATTATTTTTTAAAGTTCAGACTTTCTTAGAGTAATAGTTTTGTTGTGACCAAAATCGAATGTAATAGAGTCTGCCATGATTGATATATGTATTGAGTTGTTTTGTTGTAAATTTAGTTAACTAGATTTATTTATTTAATAAAAGGGAGATATTGCATTTTGAAGTTGTACTGTTATTTAAATTTTAATGTATATATGTCCGACGCTCGCTTGTTGTTTCGATGTTATTGTGCTACATTGGAAGAGACAAAAAGAATAAATATATAAATAGTATGTTGCAATTAATTCTTAGTCTTATAATAAAATAGTAATAGGAGCGGAGTTAATACGTGTATGTTAATTTACAATTATACGTGTTGTTATTCTATCTAAGTATATATGTTAGTATAATCTAATAAGAAGACGACGAATTTATTATTATATGATCATTATTATTTGATCTTCATTTTCATTATTATCATTGTGACCTGAGATTGCGAGGTCACGTATTCATATGTGTATATTTACGGTAATATTGAGTAGGGTGGCACGGAAGGGTACGTTCGAGGAGAACATTCTGAAATACTTCCGTCAGAACGTAGTGGAAACGCAATATCATGGTGTGTCCAAATAACGTGTGCACAGAAAGGCTTGCTAAAAATTGAACGCAGTTTGAATGCAGAAACAAGATCAATACTGAAAGAGGTTGGTATGGTTAGTTCGAAGTTTGTGTTCACTTTGGTAAGCTTAAAACCTGTCCATGTGACATGTAATCGAGGTCGTAGATAACCAGTGACATGAAGGTTTTCAATCATCAAAGGTCCAGTAATGTTCCAATATGAAGGACACAGACCAAGTTGAAGTATGTCAACAAGTACGCATTGAACTCCTGTAGTAATTTCAAGACGAAGCTTAGTTCGCGCATTGGACTGAGTAACCCATTTATAGACTTGAATAAGAGCAATTACAAATGTCATAATTGAAACTGCAAAGATCAAATGATCCCAAGTGAGTACATAAGAAACTGTAGTAAACCAATCAGGAACAATAGTTGTCGGTGCTATGGTATACTGGAAATGTACTGTAGATTCTGCTTTTGTCGAATGAACAAGTAAGAGTGCTGTTGACAATGTTCTGAATCGCCATATGAGCCAAACAATTGCCAATGTATTCAAAATAGATACAGATAAACTAATTATAGTCATAATAGATTTGGAATCAAACCAGGAATCATCATCAACTGAAATTTCACCACTCAACATTGTTTCCGCTAAGGACGAAAAGATTCTTTGATCGCTTTTAGCACGTGTCGCTACTTTCTTAAGACTTAAATCAATTTCCTTATCTGTAGCAAGGAATTGCGACATTTGATGTTCATGCAATTTAAATTCAGGTACAGAGATAGTCAAAGGATGTATTACCTAAAATGGCTGCTAAATGTGTGGAGTTGAAAAATTGTTGTAAAAGTGCTAAATTAATTGGGTGAAGTTGGGTAATTTCAGTCGAATTGTCAGAACAAGTAGTGATATGTCCGTCATATGTCATAGATGTAGTAACAACTGCGCAGTGACAAGGAATACTCATAATACAGAAACGACAACCTTTAACAACGCGACGTTGATTTTGACATTCAAGTATTATTTCGTCCATAAGGTAAACTTATATTTGATTTGAAGAGATGTCTAGAATATGTGGCACGACTCGGTTTGTCATGAAACGGAAGTTACAGGTTTGATGGATATTATTCTTATCATCTTAGAATAAACTATTGATACATTCAGGTTGAGACAAGGGTTTGAGTGTAGGGCGGATATTACAATGTAAAATGTCCTTACCGGTGCATTGATTTAAGGTCGATAATGCTAGTGTTGTGTAAAATTGGTAGTCATCAGATACAAGCATTATGTCTGGTAAATCAAGTAATTGCGTAACATGTGTAGATGAGGTGTTAATTGGAATCGGAAATGATTGAATTCGATACATTTGGAATGGTCGTCGTCGAGATAAGATTGGAATTTGCAGAGCAATATATAGGTCGCGGTTTTTACGCGTTGCCAGGAATGACCCAAATTGATAACAATAACGTGGATCTTTCGGTGTTACTGAATAGCCTGGATAATCAGTAGATATCATAGTTTCGATTTGATTGATTGAGTCTGCTAAAATATGAGGTGGAATCAGTATCGGAGGCAACTTTCCTGCTGCCAATTCTGCAGTTGCTATCTGTAATTTCTCTAATTCATGCCTAATTTGCTGGGAATCTAACATTTGTGAGGCAATTACTTCTTCTGTTTTCTGATATTGTAGGCGTATGTTTTCTTCATTTTCAATCATTGTTTGTTCTAGTAATTGAAGCGTTTTCGAGTTTTGACCAATAGCTGATAATATATTTTTAAAGCGATTGTCAACTTGTGAATATAGGAGGAAAAATTACCTCCATGACGGGCAAGAAAAGAAGAACAAGATTTTTGTGAATAGGTGTGACTAATGTGATTTGTGGTTCTTGGTCAAGCTCACGACAGGTTCGTGTCCTACCGTGAGGTGCGCGTTCCTATTGTTTACGAGTGGACATGCATGCACGTGAAAAATGGCCTGTCTTGTGGCAAAGGTGACACTGGGCATTTCTAGCTGGACAAACAGATCGAGAAAGACAGGAACCGAGACAATAAAAACAAGAGTTTGGAGAGCGATTTTGTGGTTGCTGATGGTAATGCATACCTTGCCGTGGTGAGTTATTATTAGCGTAATTTGGAATAGGTCTGGTCTGTTGTGTATTGTAAGAACCTCGCGCTTGGGGTCTTTGAGTGCGAAATGTCTGCCTAGTGTAGTTGGAACTGGCAAGTGGTTGCGAGTATGTGTTAATGAACTCACTTTGTTTAGAATTAGCAACTTTAACCTCATCTTTTAGCTGTTTAACTTCATCAATAAGTGTGCTAAGGGCAGACAGATCTGAATCATTAGCAGTTGCAATGGACTTTTCTGCTAAAACTGCAGCTTGTCGTAAATCTGACATGCTAGTTGGATTTTTGTTCATAACAATTCGTTTTACTGATGGTTTCAATCCATTCAATGCCACTGCTAATAAAACTTGATCTGGAATGGTTTTGTTAGTTGCGATTCGCAAAAGGCGACTTAGATAGTCTAATACTGGTTCAGAAGACCCTTGCTGAGTTTGCAAAATTGATAGATCTAGAATAACATTGTCATTGTTAAATCTAGATTTGAAAGCTGAGACTAGAGTTTCCCAATCGCTTTTATCACTTTCTGACAATGTATCGTACCAAATTTTGGCATGTCCCTGAAGATGAAAAGGAAAAGCATTCAAAATCTTATCATCTGAAAATGTATAAAACCTAGTCCATTGTACAAAATGTTCTAACCATTTAACAGGGTTCTGAGATTGATCACCATTAAAAACATCTAATTTAATAGCTGAAGACATACCTTTTTGTGCGGATCTGTTGTCTCCAGAATGAATATGAATCCTCATAAATGTTCATAATCTAGCACAGGTAATGTTTTTGTTAGTTGAGGCACACAGTTTGGTTGGAAAGCACTGTTTGGGGTCACACGTTCAGATGTTGAGGTGAAGTCAAAATCAGGCTTGCGTGGGGTCGCTACTGGTAGAATGGGCGTTGGACCTGTTGAGTCGAGGTCAAGAGGAGGTAAAATCACTGGTGCTGGACTAGGAGTGGTAAGAATACTGGTAGAGTTGGTCAGGGTCGTCTGTAGAGTAGACAAAGGAGGGTAGATCGTAACTGGTGAAGTATATGCTGAAGCTGTTGTGTTCAATAGCAGGGAGGTTGTTGGAAATGTAGAAGGCTCTTCAGAATGTGGTGGCGCTGTTACTCTGGGAGTCGAAGTAAGGCTGGGCGGAGTGAAGTCGGAAGGTCGAAGTAGTTCCGGAATGAGTCTGTTACGCAGGTTATAGTTGTGTGGGGTGACACCTTTATTCACAACTTATGTTCCATCAACTTTTATGATCTCCACCAACTTTTTTGAGACTTTTGTTAGATGTTTGGCTGGAATGTTCTATAGATCAGTCAGATAAACACAGGCTGGGAACTCAGGAGGATAGTAAGAAGAAAAAGGTTGAGTCCCCAGATAAAGAATGTCACCCGATGGTGAAATGTCAAGGGAATTGGGTCAGGTACGGAATCGACGCTGGAATAAAGAGTTAGACGTCAATTTTCTGCTGATACGTAGAACTTTATTTAAATAATCAACACACATATATATTACTACATTCTAGAAACACATCTAAAAGCTTTATAATAAAAATTCATAAAATACATATTACATTTTCATCATTAAGTTTTCCAACTTCATTTTATTCATATAACTTCTGCACCTTAGAATATTATACACTAGTTAATTCTCAATCAATTTCAAGATAGTAAAAGTATTAAATGTAATAACAATTAATGCACTTTACTCATTTTAAAATAAAATATTGATTTAGAATATATTGCTAGATATTACTCTTTCTTTCTTAAGGGATACCTATTTCAACATTTAAATCAAAGTATCAAGTTGGTAGCGAATTCAACCTTTATAATAAAAGTTACATAAATATAATCAAATGTAAATTCTTTAAAACATTTAAACATTCCATTGCAATATATTATGAATAAAAGAATTCAATAGCGATGTTGCACACAAAACAATTTTACCATTAAAATCTCAATCATTAAAAATACTTATTCCTAAAAGAGTTATAACATATACAGTTGCTTACCTAGAATAAAGAGTCAGACGTCAATTTTCTGCTGATACGTAGAACTAATCTGACCTGATTTGCGCAACTGTTTTTATACACACACGGCCAGATTCAGGGTTAGACAAGGTCATACCCTCTACGCATCAGACAGAAAAATACTAACTCTTCAATCCGGTACGAACCAGTTTCAGCAGGTGAAAACCACCTTATTTACTTCATAAGACTTAACGTTGTAGTTATTTATATTTGTTTTAACGACGTCAGACCAAATATGGATATTCGTTAGTTGGAAGCCATCTTGTTTTGTGTCGTCCAGAAGCTTCTTAGAGGTTACTCCACCTTCATTAACCGAATTTAACTTTTGCCAATACTAGGTCAAAAACATTTTTACTGATGGAACCTATAACTGTGGCTGAGCAGGCAAAATCCATGTATTATGTTTTTCGTATACAATCTCACACAACATTGTATATTGGCAATGTTCTTAGTTATTTTTACTCGTGTTATATAGTGTGGTTATATACATTGCCTTTTTTTCACTTGCTCAGCAACCATTTCTATTCTATATAGTTGTGCTTGAAAAACAAGTGAAATTACCTTTAATATCTTTTAGAATATAACAAATAAAACATTACTTTAATACAATTCAAAAAAATATCAATCTTATTAATTTTACTAAAAATTCAATCTTAACAATACCCCGTTTTATTGAGCCGAGACATCGAGGCTCGAAAAGAAAAATCAATTTTATTCATCAAAATAAGATGAAAGGTCAAAAATACAATGACTAAAAAGAACATTGCGAGACATTTTCGCAGTTTTTTTTTTAAAAATACAATGTAAAACACTGCAAAATATATTGCAAAATACCAGGTCAATACAAAAAAAAAATTACAATAAGAAGTATATTGCAAATACTCAATCAATTTCAAAAGTACAACGAGGAGTACAATGCAAAATATTTGATAAAATTCCCAAAACACAATGGGAAGTGCATTGCACAAATCTCGGTAAGGTCCGACTATAGAAATGGGGGGGGGTAGTCATCAGAAACTATATTTCGACTAAGAGACATATTTTATTTATAAAAGCGACATTTCAATTAATTTGTATCATTAAGAAAGTATTTACCAGTCTCCTAGAGGTTCAGAAGGTTCTAAATGCTGACTTGGGTTTTGCAATAATTCTTCCTCGTCTTCGTCGCTGTCGGATGGTTCCAAAGAAATATCATCATCTGTCTGGTTTTGGCTTGTCATCGGCTCGTACATATAAGGCTGAATATTAATTGTCAGGTTTACTTCTGGTATCTCACCGTCACTATCGTTTGGATCACAGGAAAACTCCATTTTCGTTGTATGAAGAACGCTATCTTATCGATTTTGTTGATTGTCTCTGATGACGTAGCTATCAGGGGAAATAACTCCGTTTGGAAATGTCAACAAAAGCTATTTTTAAACAGGTAAAACGTGACAACCCGGTGACAATTTTTTGTGTCAGACTCGGTCAGTGAGTGTCTGAAATAGTCTTCTACCAAATAAAATTATTTTAAGCAAAAGTTATTTTCATTGTATTTGACCTTTAAGGAAAAACATGAACTATAATTGTTGTTCCTATTACATGAAGCAAAAATAAGAAGAATGTCATCATATATTGCATTATCTTAAGTTGCTTTCCTTCTGAGTTCTGAATAAGGTGTGGTCAAGGTATTGTTGTACATGTAATAGGATCCTGGATTTATTTCTAGTGTAACATGTAAATTTGGCAATAGAGATGTTAAATTCAGCAAGTGATACTTTTCCTTTTTTGACATCAGGAGCCATAAAAGAAAACTTAATATACTAGTACCAAGTTGCCAATTTTACATGTATTGTTTAAAGGAAAACTATAAAATAAACCTCAACTTCTCCATGCTGTGGAATAGACATAACAGGCTGAGATGTTGTTTCGGCAATTGATCTCCCAAGTGATCGTCTAACAGTAACAGTTTTTGCTCCTGTACTCTCCGTGTCGTTTGCACATGATCAGTGGCAGGTCTAGAGACAGTTGTTGAAAAATTTATGTTGCTAATGTCACTAAAGGGAGCTATTTTCACTGGCTTGATATAGGTTGTTGGCAGAATTGGATTGGATTGCTTTTTTGGTGGTTGCAAAAAAACTGGACTTCTGAGCATCCTTTTTGTGATGGATTTTCGTTTCGGCGAATGCAGATTTAAGAGTAAAATTTTGAAACCTCTAAACTTTCTTTTCTGACCTTAACACTTTTTCAACTGATCTGTAACATTTTTGGCACACTCCACTTTCGTCATCTGCAGCGATTCTTACTTCAGTAACTCGCGCGATGTTTTCCACTCGTTCCGAATTTAACTTAAGTTTTCTGTACAGAAATTTCTTTTTACTCTCGCTGCCGTCTTCAAGCCTTTCTATCTGGATGAACGAAAAACCCGCACAAAACACAAATATTTCCAAGAAAATACGTTTTTATTGGTGTTATGATTTGCACCGAGGGGAGTTTCCATTTTCTATTGTATTTCGATATCTCTCGGTTTCTTTCTATCTGACACGATGTCTGCGAAATACTGTTACTGGTTTGCCAGTCGCATTTTGCTTGGTCAATGCAAAAGTCGCCTGGACATGACCCCGTATCGAGTTAATTCAGATGTTAGTGGCGTAGTACGTAACAGCTGATTTTAATCAGATTGTGTAAATTACTAATATTGCATATTTTGAAATAATGGAAGTTTAGATATTTGTTTTATAATTTTCTTATTCTTTGAATAAAGGCCCTGTAAATTAAAATGTTCCTTCACGTAAAGTCTATGGGAAGCAACATGTATGTGGTTATCTAGCCATATGAAAATTTTGTGTCTAGCTCATTTGCCCCAAACTAACCAAAAAGTCTTTTCTTTTTTCAAACATCTACTGTTTAAGAATGAATTATTTTTGTGCCAAACATTCATAAAAATTATTGACCTGTTTATAAAATGTTTTTTTTTTAATCTGACCACAAATAGAATTTCAAGCTATTTTAAATTTTAACTAGCATCAACCAACGTGGGACACAACTCCTACTGCATTAAAAAAATCTAACAAATAAAAAAAGCTAGAAAATCTATTTGTGGTCCGAATTTAAAAAAGCACAGCATTTCATGAACAGCTAAAAAAATCCTTATGCATGTGCCAAATTTGGTTATGATATCTCTAAAGGAAAGAAGATGCTGGGTATAGTACCACTATTTGGCAGAAAAATAATTCTTAAAGGCATACAAGTTGTCAAGTTTGGTAAATTTTAAAGAATCGAAATTTAGCTTGATATGAACTATTTGTTTATAAATTCGTTGTTTTGCGGACGCCATAACACATACTCGTTCAATTAATAAGAAACATAATTTTTTTCACTCGACAACTTCGTCTTCTTGGTGCCATGACGCTTATTAATTATTCATCGGAACCGTTTACGAAGACTTCCGATTCGGTGTTTTTAACCTTGACCTATCTTCGCCATGGAAGCTGGGATAAGTACATCTAAGATGCGCCCATTGAAAAACTCCGATATTTACTTATTTTATGCATTGCATTTCAATTTAGGTGATATGCATGCATATTTTGATGTCGATTTCTACAAATGCAATGCCTTTTGTCACAGAAAGTCGACGGAAAATTACTTTTATCTTAAATATACTCGCAATCTCGACGATTCTTTATATTGGGGTACAGTTAGGGGAAATTGTAATGCTCGTACGAAAATTGACGGATTGTCAAATTATCACTACTTGGAACGTTGTTGGTGATGTTAATCCTTGCATGCAAATCTTTATAAATATCTAAACATGATTTTTGAATGTGATAACAAAAAAAGCACAAACGCAGAAAATTCTGTGAAACTAGTTTTGCACTTAATCTATGCTTCTTCAGGCACGAAATGTCTTGAAAGAAACTGATGACGTCTTTAATTTTCAAACAACCTACAAATATTCATGTCAAAGAAACTAATATCCACCAATATGTGGAATATTCCTCATGTCATCCCATATCAAGTAAAAACGGTATACCATATAGCCAGGCCAAAAAATACAGATGTATTATTTCTGATGATGGTCAATTACAAAATTCGTTGGATAAATTGCAAACATATTTCCAAAATATAAATTATCCAACACAAATAATTCATTCTGCGCTGAACAAAGCCTGTAATCTGACTCAGCTTGAGGCTTAAACACAACAGAATATAACATAGAGATGTAATTCCTTTCATAATACAATATAATCCTTCATTACCTAATATATAGGTCATATAATTAATTAATAGTATAGTCTCCTAAATTTATCCAATAAAACAAGCGTAAAATCACTTTACAAAAGTAAACCAATTCTCGCTTATAGAAGACCCAAGAATTTGCATGATTTTTTAATTATAACTAAGCAGACAGATAATAAAAAAGACAATTTTCATCAGCTAAATGTAACAGACACCGTTGCTTTCATTGTGCAAACATAAGAGAAAGTACATCTTTCAGTAGTGCTAATACAAAAGAGGTATTTTCTCTACGTAATAACACTAACTGCATATTAACTGATGTAATTTATTTCATAATCTGTAAAAAAATGTAGCATGCAGTATGTTGGTCAAACACTTCAACAAGTGTCTAAGAGAATGAATAATCATCGCTTTTATATAAATAGAGATCCTCAGTTTTCCTCTAATATTTCAACACACTTTAACACCAATAATCACTCTATACTCAATTTTTCTTTCATGCCATTATATATTGTGCATGGTGACATGAATCGACTCATAAAAGAAACTTTTTGGATTCATAAGTTATATACTTTGTATCCTAATGGACTTAATGCCAATGCACTATATACAATTGTATAATTTTAAAATTGATCAGCGTTTCCCTTTACCCTCATTTGCGCTTCAGGGACCCCCAAATGTTTAATCTGACTCCCAGTTTTGATACCAATGTTTGTTTTTTACTCACTCTGATCCCCAGTTTTGACACCAAGGAGACTTTTGACTCTCAGTCCTGTACCCCTAGAGGATACACTGATTGATATACTGTATATCCATTATAACAATATATTATATGTATGACTGTTTGTCTATTTTATTGTATTATTTTACTAAACATGATTTTAAAAGACATGTTACTTTTCTTTTTAGCTGCAATTAAATAAAATTTGACAAGACTTGTATTTGTACCGTTATAGCATCGAGTCTACCAGTATTGCCAGCAAGGATTGAAATAACTTTACATTTTTCATTTTGACAGTCATCTGACGGATCATCACATTTTAGCAGAGCTCTAGTGGCAACGGGAGTGACAGTGAGGGATGTAGCCAAAGAGGGACTAAGAAAAGAGGAAGAGGCAGAGCTAGGGGCGCAGGAGGTAGAGTAAGGGGCGCAGGACGCAGAGCAAGGGGTGCAGGCAGCAGAGCTAGGGGTATTCAGTATGGACCAGCACTTCCAACAAGAACAGAGTCCAGATGTTATGCCAGGAGAGGGATGAACAGCTTATGGTAAGTACAAATTATTTTTTTTTATAGATAATATTATACTTCTATGTAATGGTATATTAGTCATCTTGTTTTTAGTAATTAAAAATTTTTAGCATCTGTCAACAATAAATCTAGTTTTCAATTTTAAAAAATATTTTGTCATTGGAAATTTTTAAGTCAGATAAAAATTGTCATTTTAGCCTATATATGCATAAAATCAGTCAAACTAACGGTAATAGAATATAAGAAGCTGCACGCCCCTATACTTTTCAAACATTACTTTATTACTGGCCATTTAGACGTGTTACATTCTTATAACTTCTTTCAGGAACGAGTGAGCCAGCTAACAGATGAGGGAAGGCAGGATTTGCTCTGCAAGATTGTGGAAGCACATCCCCAATTTGTATTCAACATCCTTATAAAGTCAGCTGAGGAACAACAAGGAGGATATCATCCTGCTCCAGGAGTCACAGCTCCGGACTGGTGTCGATGCATCCATTGCAGGGAAATGCCCTCAGATGAAGAGAAGATGTGTTGCAACCAGCTTCCCATGAACTGCCTGTCAAGACTACAGGTTTTTTTGTAACCTTGTACAACTTACTTGTAAAATAAAATCAAATAAAATAGCATTCAAAGTTTATGATTACAAGTGATCATTAATCTTTGATTTTCAACATTTTGTTTGTTATAATTAAAAGGAAAACATCACTAACCTTATTGTTTTTGTTTATGAGATTGTGGTATACAAATATGAATGATAAATAATATTCTTTTTTTCAGGACTTTGATCTTGTAGTCGTAGATGAAGTTGTCTTGGGTGTAGCATAACAGTATAGACAAGATGTGTTTGCCTTGGACCAAGATGAGGACTACAATAGAGGCAAGCGACTCACTGCCTACAGACAATTTATTTTGTGGCACCATGGATATTTAGGTGCAGGCAACAGAAGGGTGATCCCTTCATGCTGTGTATGGAAGATCAGAGATAAATATCCAGACCGTTTTGGACAATATACTGGTTTTCTGGCAATACGACTTGGATAACTGCAATATTGTTTTATCACTATTGTTTTATTTTTTTAAAGTCTATTATTCTTAAAGATGTTTGTTTTTATTTTTTGAAGTGTAACTGTGTTGTGTATGTAGTTGTGTATTATTATCAAGAATAGGGGCCTTGGATTGGGTTGTACAGAGACTGGTTTTGATTTGTTCTTATTATTTTCTTTGGAACCATATACAGAAATACAGAACGGCGAGTTGCGGACGTTGGTCTTTTGTTGAAGACTGCTCTGTGTTCTCTTTATGTGAAGTAGTACTTTGCTGTTTGGCTAGAATGTTGTCTCATGCACATTTATTCCACATCTCAGCATTTTCTATTTCTACTTTTTAAATATACATAAGAAATATAATATTCTTTTTTGCAAACCAAAACAGGTCGGGGGTTTTCACCGGGTACTCCGGCTTCCTCCCCCAATAACAACTGGATGCCACGATATAGCTGAAAGATTGCTGAAAGTGGTGTTAAACCCCATTCAACCAACCAACCAGCCAGCAAACCAAAACCCGGTTAAAGCAAACACATAACACATATGATGTACAATTCCTTTGGTAAGGTAATAAGTACTGACAACAACTAGACAAATACTGACAAAAACAAGTGCATAGCTTTGATCTTTTATTTAATGGAAAAGTCATCAAATCCCATCTAAACACTATTCAATCTATTGGTGTCGTCTAATGTATCATCTCGTTTTGATGAAAATCTCGACTTTTGCTGCTGTACGATTTTAGCTGTAGCCGGTGGCGGTATTGGTGCCAACACTCTTGAAATGCGTCTAGCAGACCTGCCTACCCTTACGCTTTCGCGTAATTTTCTACGCTTTTTGACCCTTCATTACGCTATTCCGCCTTATGCGTCAAAATTACTCTTTTTGCGGGTTTTTTTCCTCCGACAATGATGCAATGGTCTAAATAAAGACCACTATTTCGTATCCGGTTTCCGGTCTCACTCTCAATGAATGTCAAACATGGCGTCAGCATCCAAGCGTGCACGTGTGACTGTCACTGATCGCGATCATGAAACTGATGAAGAGAGTGAAGTTTGTGTAACAACTGGTGTTGAAAAAAGAGGCAAGGCTCTCAAGAAATCAGCGTTTCAAAAGTGCCGAGATGAGTATTTTCAAAATTGGCCTTTTTTGAAACCTTCTACGAAAGGAGAAGGCATGATTTACTGCAAGATATGCGACCGCCATTTTTCAATAAGACACGGCAGGGCCTATGATTGCGAGCGGCATATTGCAACGGCAGTGCATAAAGGAAATGCAAAAGACGTGATGCCATACAAGACGATTGCAGCACATTTTGCTCAGACACAGCAGAGTGATGCTGTCAAGCAAGCAGACAGCATTATGAACGCAGAAATTCGCATGGCAGAAATGATAGCAGAATTAAATCTGCCACTGTCCACTGCTGATGCAATGGTACAGTTTTTTAAGAATTCATTTCCCGATTCAAAAATCGCACAAGGTAATGTTATTTTTTTTATATTTTATTTTCCACTATATTATTATTATTATTATTATTATTATTATTATTATTATTATAGATGACTGGCTTTTAATTTAAAAAATAGTCAAACATTTTCAGCTTTCTTAAATTTATAGGCCTATTTAATATTGAGTAAGATTTTAATAGGCATAGGCCTATATCTCAGTCACTAACACTATGCCTTAGATAGTCTTAAATTCTTGTTCATTCAAGTACCTGTTGTTAGTATAATTAACTTCTTGAAACACAGTATTAAGTAATATTTTTGACAAAATGTAGACCTTATCTTTGCTTGATGACTTGTAGTTGTTTGATGAATTTTAATCACTTTATGAAATTGTAGCTTCTTCTCTTTTATTGCTTTTAATATGTGGCCACAGTGGGATGTTTTTTAATTGTTGTATATGTAAAGTAATGTATCTTGATTAAGATACCCTGGCCTGATATCACCTCCATGGTGGACAGGGCTTGTCTCACATAATAACAATAATAATAATAATATACAGTTTTATTCACTCATTCACATAGTTTTTAGTTTCACTTTGTTTATTCCACTAAATTGGATGATCTATCATCTTTATGATTAAGCTGTGACAGTGTAAATAATATCAATTATTGATTATGCACTGCCAGAATTGAGAAATAGGCCTTGGGGTAGATATTGGTATTGTCAGTATTGACTATTCATTATATGATTAAGAGGGCAAAAGTAATGCCTTGTTATTTTATTTAGTTTATTTTAATATCTTTTATTTAGAAACAGTGGAAACAAAAGTGTCTATAGATAATAATATAATTGACTGCAGCTTTTTTTGGCATGTAATTGTTTTAATTTTTATTTCCTACTTTTTCTGCTTATGCTGTTTTGGGTAACCACTTTTATTGAAACCATAGCAGTTTTATTTATTGCAAAGAGCAGACATTCATTTATTGTTTTCCACAATCAGGGATGCAGTGCGGCAGGAGTAAAACAACAGCAATTGTTAAACACCTTTCTGCAACTGCCAAGTTGACGTCAGACAGAATGAGAACTGGAACCTTCTCTATCTTTACGGATGGAAGCAATGATGCTGATGCCAAGAAATTTCCTATTGTTGTCAGAACATTCAATGAAGAAACTGGTCAGGTTTGTTCAGAACTCCTGGCTATGCCTGTATGCCAGGGATTAGCTTCAGGTAAAACCTACATAATGTATTATTTATTGGTATTAATATTTATTATTATGCATCAATGCAATTATTTTTTGATTGTTTAAATGACTTTTTTCCCCTGGGCTATAGTTCAGGATCTGTCAAGAAAATGAGTTACTTTAAACTTTCCTGATAGTTTAGGCTGGGCAATTCACAACACAATATTAGTTTTAAGCAGTTGAACCTCAAACAAAGCCAGCACTTTAACATGTATTGACTGTTTCAGGGGAGAACATCTTTAGCCTGCTGCATGCTGCTGTCATGGAAGCCAGGGCACCTTGGACCAACTGCATTGCACTTGGTGTGGATAACGCCAATGTAATGACAGGGGCAAACAAGGGTGTTTACCACTTTGTTAAAGAAAGACATGACCATGTCTTTCTCGCTGGGTGCACTTTGCACATAGTGCACAATGCAGCAAAAAAAGCAGCAGAGCATCTGCCAAATTTTCATGACGTTCTGCTAGATGTTTATCACTATTTCAACAAGAGTTCCAGTCGCCAAGACAGATTTAAAGGGGATCAGGAGCTCTGTGGACTGGAGGAAAAGAGAATGTTGAAGCACGTGTGTACTCGATGGCTGAGTATTACCAGGTAACTTAAATTTGAATGGAAATTTTACTTGTGTTGACTGCATTATTTTCTCTCTCTCTCTCTCTCTCTCTCTGTGTTTTTTAGATGCCTGGAAAGAATGCTGAAGAATTGGGACGCACTAAAAGTATTCTTCTCTGAAGAGAAGAAAGCAAAACAGTCTTCATATGCTCAACAAAAGGTGGAAAGCATATTCCAGTTTATCAGGTCCCCAACCAACAAGCTATTTGGATTTTTCTTGAAATATGTTTATAAGGAAATTTTGGAGGGAGTACTGGTGCTATTTCAGTCTGAAGAACCACAGATTCATCTCCTTCAACCACACCTGAAGAAGCTTCTTCGAAGAATCATGACATGCTTTGTCTGCAACAACCATATCAGATAGAGTACCTAGTTTTAAATTATAAGCAGTTATACATTTTAATGATTTATCTTGCTTTAATTTTAATATAGTTTGCTAGACCTCAAGCAATATCAAACGATTTATAAGCTCACTTTCACTTTTTTGCATGTTTTGTTGCATATGATTTCAGGGGCAAGGATGTCACCCAAATTCTGTACAAAGACCCCATCAATCAGAAAAACAATGAGCTCGTCATGATTGGTGATGATGCAAGAGACTTTTTAAAGCAAAAAGAAGAGAATCACCTTCGAGACAGTCGAATTAATGAGTTCTTCAACACTGTGCGAAGTTATTACCAGACTCTATGTGACTACCTACTTCAAAAGGTTTTCTTTTTCTTTCTGTTTTCCAGATGCATTTCTCATAAACTAAAGATTCATGTCTCATAAAACGTTTTTAATTTGGAACATATTTCATTTCATTTGTTTTTGCTTGTTTGTTATGTTTTAATTATTTGGCTAGTTTTACAATATATTTTTACTTTGTTTACAGCTGCCTCTGGAAGACCCTGTTTTACAGCATGCTTCTGTTGTCGATTTTGACAAGAAGGATGAGCAGTCACCAGGCAGCCTCAGATTTATTCTTGACAGGTAATACTTCATACACAGCTTGTCCAAATTAATTTCAGAAAACTATTTGTTGGGTTTTTTTTGTATTAATGTAGATGCACAGAGTGCTTATTTATGTTTCATTCCCTTATTCTGCTACATGTACTGATTGTATTGTATCACTCCCTTTGTCTTTTAGATATCCCTGAATGCTGCCACCAGGAGCCAAGAAATAGCAAATAATGCAACAGTTCAATGAATACCAGTGCTGTGACTTGTCATCTTGCAAGAAAATCAGAGTTGATGAGACCTGGACAGCAGCGGGATGAAACTGGAGAACTTGCCTTTAAGGAACTTAGCCAAGTGATGCTGGGGATCTTAGTTGTGCCACACTCCAGTGCTCACTGTGAGCGGGTTTTCTCCTGCGTTCGCAAAAATAAGACAGACCAGAGGTCTTTTCTGTCGAATGATATTCTGGAAAGTCTTCTAGTACTGAAATCCAGGACAGGCATCTTTGGGCTGCGAAACTACTCTCAAGAGCAGCTGAAAGCAGTTAAATCTGCATATAAAAGTAGTTTGAACATCATAGAGCAAGTTACTTTGTGCTGTTTTTTTTTTAAATGTATACAATATATAACCATAAAGCAAGTTCCTCTGTGCTAATATTTTTTTTCATGTATACAATATGGTTCATTTTGGCATTATAATAAAGATATTACAACTTTTTTCTTTGTATCTTTGGTCGTTTTGAGTTGTCGTATGTCGTGCATATTATTACACTTTCAAGTTACAAATTCCTCTTTTTAGGCTCTTGGATTATGCTTTTCCCTTATGGTCAGGTAGGCAGGTCTGGTCTAGGGTCATCAGTCTCTAGAACTACGTGTCTATTCATGCCAATGTTGTCATTTAGCCTCCTTTCTATAACCTTCTCCATTAACTCTGTAATATAATCATATCTTTTATCTTCCTTGACAGGGTAAGCTGACCAGCGTCTACTTTTTTTGTTGAAACTTCTTTGATACCTGAAAAAGAAATGCTTTTATATAAATTATAAATACTTCTTACATTATAATTTTCTCGTCTGATTACTGTCACTCCGACACCTTCACTGTTTCTGTCTTATACGTTATCAATGATGAAGAGCATTAGCGAGGACATTTGAATATATACCTTTTTTATAGCATCACATCATGACAATTTCAACTATTTCCCTCAACTTTTATGGGATGTTTCTAAGAAAAAAAGGAGAACAGACTGAATATGAAATATTTTAAAGTCAACTAGTCTATGTACTTTAAATATAACTATTCACAATTTAAACAATTTCTTAGCATGGAAATACCTTAGTGTACCATCTCTGTTAACAATAGAAGGTCTGTTGATGTGCCTGTTGCCTGTTGATGTGGTCAATGGCAGCTAATAAGTTTCTTGACCTATATGCTGGTGGGCGGTAGGCGATACGTTTGGAGGCATACATTAAAATGAGATTTTGGAAATTCTCCAATTCTGCAGTAGATCTGAAAAAAGTTTTAAGAAGTTGACATGAAAACATTGACATCCACAAAAAAAATCCAAGTAAAAAATGTTTTTATACACAGCAGAAATGATTTTTCCCAAAAAATAATGTTACAACAAGAAGTGGAATAACAATAACAATTCAACAAAATTATATTACACTGCAAATCAGATAAATCAGATATACTGTAAACCAACAAATTTTCCACGCCAAAAAAGTCAGATAAATGCAACAAAAGGTTAAAAGTATTGATGACTGGTTTTAAGAATACCACTTTAAGCCATAGTTAGCATGAACCTGAAAGTTAAATAGTGACGAGTCTGATTGAGGAATCTTTTGTCAAGGACAAGCTTCCTCAATGCCACATGAGCTGGACTATTTGGTTTTAGCCATCCTTTCTCTCTTTTACTATCGAGTGGTCCATGTTGACATCGAACAATTTTTCCAGCACTGTCTTGAGGACATAGCCACTCATGTTTGTCAACAACATGGTTCAGTACTCCAGCCCAGACAAACTGAAAACAGACATTATGGTTTGGTTATATAATGAAATAAACAATATTCATCTCATGCCGTGGATATTTCTTAGTAAACTATCTGCATTTGTCATCCGAAACCAATCTACAAGGCCTTTGCATTATGTTTGAAAGTTGACTCAAAATATAGCTAAGGCACAATTGGAATCAATTTTGACAGTTCTGTTATGGAATTAAATCTGCAAAAATAGTCATATTTTCTATTAAAAATATCTGAATTATGCAGGGTGGTCTTAAGATTCTTTTTAGCTCACAGGCTGGGTTGTTGACTCGGACATGTTCACCATTTCCATTCTTGATTTTATTTTCTAATTACTATGAAATAATTCTTTATGCTAAGGTCACTATGAAACAATTAAAGTAAAGAGTTCTTACAGAAAATTCTTCTTTAGTGTTGCAAATGTCGTAGCAATGCCACAAGTGATTGACAATATATTTTGACCATTCTGTCAATTAGGCAGTCTGTTTATATTTGCTGGCAGCCTGAAAAAATGACTATCTATAAATAAAAAGAAAAATCAAGTAGATGTTTCTGGATTTATAATCCATAAGAAAAGTATTTTAAATGTAAGAAACCTTAATAATGAAAAGAACAAAATATTGGATAGAATTGTACAACAGCCACAAATTTTACTTACTGTCAATAAAATTGCCAACTTATGTAATAGCATATAGCATGGTGCATTTTTTTTCCTCTTATGTGTTACTTCTGTTGTTCAAATGTTTGCGAAAACAATGTCAGAATAAGAAAAGTCCAAGGGTCAAATGTCTATATGCACAAGAATTAATAAAACCATACCCTACAAATCTTCTTTCCAAAGTTCTTTGCCCCATGCCAGACATCAAAGGAATGTTGGATATTTGGGAAGTCTTTTTCTGAAAATAAGAGAATATTGATGCAAATATCTGTTTAAAAAAGGAACATATTGATCATGATGCAAAAAACCCACCGAAAATATAAACTTAACAACCTTACTCAAAGTCTCATGAAAAGTCAAGTGCTCGTCGGTCACATGAGAATCACTAGTATCTCAAGGATATCCAGCTGTGCACCAAAATAATATAAACTGAATCCAAATTATTGGGCAAGAGTTTTATTCCTGTTCTTGATTAAAGATAAACTTAAACAAATGGTACTAACAGCTACATCGCTTGGTGCTCAGCATGTCTGTGGCATGATGCCCCAGTGCTAGACATCACTGTAAACTGCTTCACTACAGAATTGTAGTGATATGACTGAAAAATTGTTACAGCTACGTTTATGTTTATATCATATAAAAAGGGCAATAACCTATGCCCATTACCTCCCCTTAATAGTTGTCAGCAGCTTTTAATCTTGTGTATATCATTTCATATGGAATAATCCTCCCATTAATCCATGCCCTTTTGTATGAAATTCAAGCTCTTCATTCATAATTTGTGATTTATTTGGATTAATTTTGATCCATAAACATTTCATATACATTATTTTCTGAATTTAAAAAGAGCTCTTCTAGATGACTAGCAAGCTAATGTCAAGGAACAAATGTACAACACTTCCAACTCCCTTCTCTCCAGTTGACCTTCTGGACCTGTTTGCAAAATTTTTTCGTGTTTTCAGTTGACTCATCGTCACCATACAAACTTCATCCAATTCCAACATCACTGCTGCTTGAGTGTTTAAATCCAGTATTGCCTTCACTAACTGATGTTTTTAATATGGCTCAACTCAGAGTTTAAGCCATTAGGATCTCACTGAAGCTTTTATCATACAGAACATGTTTCCTGGTAGCTGTACTCTCAGCTTGAAGTGTTAGTGAGTTACTTGCCCTTTTTTGTCAACCTTAACTATCGTAATTTCAGATTGGATAGCTCTGTGATCATTGTGACACAACTAGCCATTGTGGATAATAACTATTTACTGAAATTATCATATGCTCGCTATTATCAATAGATTAATTGAGAACCATGGCCATGCAAGATTCTGTCCATGTCTTTAAGTGAAGTGAACAGAGACAAGTCAAGGAAACCTCAAAAGTATTTCTTACCATGAAGGTGAAAAGCAGTATATCACCTCTAAAATGCTGTTCTTGTTTGGCCTTGACTGGGTTATAGACTGAGTTATAGACTGGGTTATAGACTTGAGTTATAGACTGGGTTATAGACTGGGTTACAGACTGGGTTATAGACTGAGTTACAGACTGGGTTATAGACTGAGTTATACACTGAGTTATAGACTGGGTTATAGACTGAGTTATAGACTGGGTTATAGACTGAGTTATAGACTGGGTTATAGACTGAGTTATAGACTGGGTTATAGACTGAGTTATAGACTTAAGTTATAGACTGGGTTATAGACTGAGTTATAGACTGGGTTATAGACTGAGTTATAGACTTAAGTTATAGACTGGGTTATAGACTGAGTTATATAATGAGTTATAGACTAAGTTATAGACTGAGTTATAGACTGAGTTATAGATTGGGTTATAGACTG
This sequence comes from Unio pictorum, assembly GCA_030141615.1. Classification (NCBI taxonomy): domain Eukaryota; kingdom Metazoa; phylum Mollusca; class Bivalvia; order Unionida; family Unionidae; genus Unio; species Unio pictorum. Next base: position 638,102 of record JARLTB010000145.1, on the reverse strand, counting down.
AGTTATAGACTGGGTTATAGACTGAGTTATAGACTTGAGTTATAGACTGACTTATAGACTGGGTTATAGACTTGAGTTATAGACTGAGTTATAGACTGGGTTATAGACTTGAGTTATATACTGGGTTATAGACTGAGTTATAGACTGGGTTATAGACTGAGTTATAGATTGGGTTATAGACTGGGTTATAGACTGAGTTATAGACTGGGTTATAGACTGAGTTATAGACTGACTTATAGACTGCGTTATAGACTTGAGTTATAGACTGAGTTATAGACTGGGTTATAGACTGAGTTATAGACTGAGTTATAGACTGGGTTATAGACTGAGTTATAGACTGGGTTATAGACTTGAGTTATATACTGAGTTATAGACTGGGTTATAGACTGAGTTAAAGACTGGGTTATAGACTGAGTTATAGACTGGGTTATAGACCGAGTTATATACTGGGTTATAGACTGGGTTATAGACTTGAGTTATAGACTGAGTTATAGACTGAGTTATAGACTGGGTTATAGACTGAGTTATAGACTGATAGTACTCTGACATATCAAAAAAGCAAAGTTGCCTTATGATGGTTTTAGCACATAAAATTAGAGAAGTCTCTGTTAGCCTTATGATGGTTTTAGCACATAAAATTAGAGAAGTCTCTGCTAGCCTCATGATGACTTTAGCACATAAAATTAGAGAAGTCTCTGTTAGCCTTATGATGGTTTTAGCTCATAAAATTAGAGAAGTCTCTGTTAGCCTTATGATGGTTTTAGCACATAAAATTAGAGAAGTCACTGCTAGCCTCATGATGACTTTAGCACATAAAATTAGAGAAGTCTCTGTTAGCCTTATGATGGTTTTAGCACATAAAATTAGAGAAGTCTCTGCTAGCCTTATGATGGTTTTAGCACGTAAAATTAGAGAAGTCTCTGCTAGCCTCATGATGACTTTAGCACATAAAATTAGAGAAGTCTCTGCTAGCCTCATGATGGTTTTAGCATATAAAATTAGAGAAGTCTCTGTTAGCCTCATGATGATTTTAGCATATAAAATTAGAGAAGTCTCTGTTATCCTCATGATGATTTTAGCATATAACATTTGAGAAGTCTCTGCTAGCCTCATGATGGTTTTAGCATATAAAATTAGAGAAGTCTCTGCTACCCTCATGATGATTTTAGCATATAAAATTAGAGAAGTCTCTGCTAGCCTCATGATGATTTAGCATATAAAATTAGAGAAGTCTCTGTTATCCTCATGATGATTTTAGCATATAAAATTAGAGAAGTCTCTGCTAGCCTCATGTTGGGACACAACGTTTTGATCCAAAAACATTTGGCTAGAAGACTCGGCTTTGTTGAGTTTTACCTTTGTAATTTAACTTCATAGAGACAAAGACATTTGGCTAGCTGGCTCTGCTTTGTTGAGTTTTATCTTAATGATTTAGTTTCATAGAAACAAAGGCATTTGGCTATCTGACTCTGCTTTATTGACTTTTACCTTAATGATTTAGCTTTGTAGAGACAAAAACATTTGGCTGGCAGATTCGGCTTTGTTGAGTTTTACCTTAGTAATTTAGCTTCGTAGAGACAGAATCTGAATCTAGTGGGTCATGGATCATGTAAACATATGTTGCATTACTTTAAGCAGGAGATTAATCTCTGGAAGTATACCCAAAGTATAGTAGCTGCTTGGTATTCACTCTACAAATTACTTATTCTACTAATTACTTATTCTATTAATTACTTATTCTACAAATTACTTTTTCTACTAATTACTTATTATATTAATTACTTATTCTACTAATTACTTATTCTATTAATTACTTATTCTATTAATTACTTATTATATTAATTACTTATTCTACTAATTACTTATTCTATTAATTACTTATTCTATTAATTACTTATTCTATTAATTACTTATTCTACTAATTACTTATTCTACTAATTACTTATTCTATTAATTACTTATTCTACTAATTACTTATTCTATTAATGTTAATGTGATTGGGGATCGTATTTAAAGAAGCAAGCAAATTTTAAAGTAAGTTATGTTTGTCTGAGAATACTTGATGAACCTTCCAACTGCCTCACTTTGTGAGCATCTTTTTGGTAGTTTGTGCCGCTTGAAACAGGCGATGACTAGTGGTGGCAAGGCAGGTAATTGGCAAGAGCTATCTTTATTTGTATGATATGGACAGAATAGACGAATGTTTGTAGAACTGGATTCAGTAGATAACAGTCTTATGTTCCTAATGTTAATGTGATTGGTTGCGTATTCTCAGAGAAACAATTTTCTATAAAATTTGCTCATCAACTAAACAATCAATAAGACTATATCTTTGTCCAAAAGTTATGTAGTTGTATAGTGTTGTTATAAAATCATTGTATGAAAACTAGCACTTCAGACAGAAAAAACATTACTGATGAATAATTCAAGGGAGACAAATATATTTGATAATTCAGGGGAGCTAAATATTTCTTACATGCATGTTTTGATTCTGGTATAAGAAAGTTGCATTTCGTTTTCTTTGCATGAATTAGTGACATTTATTTCAGTACTATATACATGTATAGCTTTTATATGCGTCCCCAGTGCAGTTTGCCATCTTGATTTTGTTTAGACCCCCCTTATTTGTATATTTACTTGTAAGTCTTATCCAACTACAAATTGCATACACAAGATCTGCTATCACATAATGTGGTCTATGTAGCATGTTTGGATTAATAAGTAGAACAAAAAACAATTTAGAAAGGGCACACGTAATGTAATCAATGTCTTATTCTCTGTAAAGTGAATCTTTTTGAACACATTGTTTAAATATTTTTTTAATTTTTATTAGCTGATATTCATAGATATTTGCATGCATGTATGTATGTGGTAATATTTCTTCATTTAAAGTCAACTGCCATAAAATATGTTACTACTAACCTGCTCACTAATGGGAATATGAATTTATGCCGTCTACTACTACTAACCTGCTTACTAATGGGAATATGAATTTATGCCGTCTCATTTTGGATTTATAGACATCATTTTATTTGCATGGCCTTTCACATATTCTCTCAAGACTTCATTACACCATGTGACAGACTAACACTCGTGCAGCTCTCCATCTTTGAAACATGTTGTCAAAAGCATGATTTTAGCTTTAATATGGTACTGTTAAGGACACTAGACTTAGTCCAATGTATGACAAAATTGGTAGATAAAAAACAACATTTAGCCTAGTTTTTTTTAAAATTTATACCTTTTTATGACACTATTGTATGACAGATTTAGATAATTCCCACCATGGTACATTTTGGTATGTACCACTGTTCGTACTTTAACATGGTTATATACCTACCACCCTTCTCAGTATAATGCTGTACAATACATAACACAGTCAGTGGTTATGGACCCAAAATACCATGTTATAATAATTGATAGCTGTACTAATGGACCCAAAATACCATGTTATAATAATTGATAGCTGTACTAATGGACCCAAAATACCATGTTATAATAATTGATAGCTGTACTAATGGACCCAAAATGCCATGTTATAATAATTGATAGCTGTACTAATTGACCCGAAAACCATGTTATAATAATTGATAGCTGTACTAATGGACCCAAAATACTATGTTATAATAATTGATAGCTGTACTAATATTAACATTTGGACTGGCACAATTATTCAGATAGTTGGGTAATGGTTACCTAACTGACAATTGGTAGAAACCATGTTTAATAAAATTATGTCAGAATTATATTTGTTGGTCATTTTCAGTGTTATATGTAAAGGCCGCATTTTACAGATTATCTCATAGCAAACTGAATACTCTTGCATGAAGCAAAATCAGAATGAACCTATTTGCTAAGAGATGATTTTATTATTTACCCATTGTAACTGTGATTATTTTATACTAAATGTAGATCTGAATGGTATACACCACATTCAGGAGTCGTTATCTGTTAGACATTTCCTGTGCACTATGAAGACGTGACACATTTTCTTTGACTAGGAAATGTAGCTATTTAATTGCGACCAATATTAAAACTTCATAGAAACAGTTGAGGGACATTTTGCAAACAGCCCAAACAACTAGGAGAACTTATCACACCACAAGAAGAACCCGAGATGGCTTGCCTCATGGCATATCTGTGACTATGAACAATATTAAAAAGTTGTCTTTGTCTTTTCAGCATTGTAAATATTATACACACACACACACACATATATATATATATATATATATATATATCCAGTAAGTATGGTTACTATTGACATTAGATCATGCATATATTTTAAATAGCAGCAATACATGAAACTTTCTTCTTCTACATATGGTGTTGGTTATATAGATTGTTTTGGAGTAAAATTGCATGCATTGTGAAAATATGAGCCCATTTACATGTCTTCTTCACATTTACATGTCTTCACATTTACATGTCTTCAGAAATTGTGATCACAGCCATACTATTGTATGTCTATGAATCTCAGTTGTCAGGAGTCTCCATTGCTTTAGTAACCATATCAGCTGTACTATGTTCCTTTTATTAGCTATATCAGCTGAACTATGTTCCTTTTATTAGCTATGTCAGCTGTACTATGTACCTTTTATTAGCTATATCAGCTGTACTATGTACCTTTTATCAGCTATATCATCTGTACTATGTTCCTTTTATTAGCTATATTAGCTGTACTATGTTCCTTTTATTAGCTATATCAGCTGTACTATGTACCTTTTATTAGCTATATCAGCTGCACTATGTACCTTTTATTAGATATATCAGCTGTACTATGTTCCTTTTATTAGCTATATCAGCTGTACTATGTGTCTTTTATTAGCTATTTCAGCTGTACTATGTATCTTTTATTAGCTATTTCAGCTGTACTATGCACCTTTTATTAGTTATATCAGCTGTACTATGTACCTTTTATTAGCTATATCAGCTATACTATGCACCTTTTATTAGCTATATCAGCTGTAATGGTGGAAAACTATTGTCAATATCAGCTGTAGTGTTTCTACTATATTAACTATACCAGTTGAAGTGTTGCCACTCTTGCAACAATAGCAGCTCTAATGTTACCACTTTATAAACTTGTTGAGCTGTAGTGTTTCCATTCTAGTAACTATAGTAACTGTAATGTTGCCAATTTAATAACTATATCAGCTGCAGTGTTTCCACTCTAGCAAATGTAGTATTTCCACTATAGTTACTGTAGCAACTGTAGTGTTTCCACTCTAGCAACTATGGTAACTGTGTAGTGTTTCCACCCTAGCAACTATATCAACTGTAGTGTTTCAACTCTAGCAACTATGGCAGCTGTAGTGTGTCCACTAGCTTTTAGCACTGTTGTATTGCCAAAATTTAGTTTTAAAACTTCATGAGAATTCTGAATATTATGTTTTAGAAACAATTGACGGCAATATTTTGTGGTATGGTTTTATATTGACAGTAATTATTGATTGATATAATTTATATTACTCATCATCACCCTTATATGCTAAATTTGAGCCACAACTAAAACCCTATTATACACTATGACCTTCCATTCTCGGCATGCTGTATTAAAAGTTCTGTTAAATCTAACCACTGAACCAGTCAATCTTAAAGGTGCTATTAAAACTAACCACTCAACCAGTCAATCTTATAAGTGCTGTTAAAACTAATCATTCAACCAATCTGTCTTTAAAGCCGTTAAAACTCACCACTCAACCAATCTGTCTTTAATGCTGTTAAAACTTACCACTCAACCAATCTACGTTTAAAGTGCTGTTAAGACTTACCATTCAACCAATCTGTCTTTAAAGCTGTTAAAACTTACCATTCAACCAATCTGTCTTTAAAGCCGTTAAAACTAACCATTCAACCAATCTGTCTTTAAAGCCGTAAAAACTTACCACTCAACCAATCTGTCTTTAAAGCTGTTAAAACTTACCACTCAACCAATCTGTCTTTAAAGCTGTTAAAACTCACCATTCAACGAATCTGTCTTTAAAGCCGTTAAAACTAACCATTCAACCAATCTGTCTTTAAAGCCGTTAAAACTTAACACTCTACCAATCTGTCTTTAAAGCCGTTAAACTAACTATTCAATCAATCTATCTTTAAAGCTGTTAAAACTTGCCACTCAACCAATCTGTCTTTAAAGCCGTTAAAACTTGCCACTCAACCAATCTGTCTTTAATGCTGTTAAAACTTACCACTCAACCAATCTACGTTTAAAGTGCTGTTAAGACTTACCATTCAACCAATCTGTCTTTAAAGCCGTTAAAACTAACCATTCAACGTATCTGTCTTTAAAGCCGTTAAAACTTACCACTCAACCAATGTGTCTTTAAAGCTGTTAAAACTCACCTATCAACCAATCTGTCTTTAATGCTGTTAAAACTTACCATTCAACCAATCTGTATTTAAGGCCGTTAAAACTAACCATTCAACCAATCTGTCTTTAAAGCTGTTAAAACTTACCACTCAACCAATCTGTCTTTAAAGCCGTTAAAACTTACCACTCAACCAATCTGTCTTTAAAGCCGTTAAAACTTACCATTCAACCAATCTGTCTTTAAAGCTGTTAAAACTTACCATTCAACCAATCTGTATTTAAGGCCGTTAAAACTTACCACTCAACCAATCTGTCTTTAAAGCTGTTAAACTTACCACTCAACCAATCTGTCTTTAAAGCTGTTAAAACTTACCATTCATCCAATCTGTTTTTAAAGCCGTTAAAACTTGCCACTCAACCAATCTGTCTTTAAAACTGCTAAAACTTTCCACTCAACCAATCTGTCTTTAAAGCCCTTAAAACTTACCACTCAACCAATCTGTCTTTAAAGCCGTTAAAACTTACCACTCAACCAATCTGTCTTTAAAGCTGTTAAAACTCACCATTCAACCAATCTGTCTTTAAAGCTGTTAAAACTTACCAATCAACCAATCTGTCTATAAAGCTGTTAAAACTTACCACTCAACCAATCTGTCTTTAAAGCTGTTAAAACTTACCACTCAACCAATCTGTCTTTAAAGCTGTTAAAACTTACCACTCAACCAATCTACGTTTAAAGTGCTGTTAAGACTAAAACTAACCAGTCGACCAGTTAATCCTTAAGAAAAAAAGGTCAGTCTAATACACTTAAATATTTCTCTTTCATCGCCAACATTTAGGTTGCATAACATCACTTATAAACATGTTCACAACTTATGTAACTAAACACTGAATAAGATTGCATCTCTTAGGAAATGTTATGTTGGGGAAAGAACCCAAATGGATGAAGATGTTCTTTGTGATACTGTTGGAAGTATGTTTTTTATTGTCTTATGTGTGTTTGATGTACATATCCATATGTGTCTTATCTTGTGTATTTGGCACATTTATGTATGTGTCTTGTTTTGTGTATTTGGCACATGTATGTATGTGTCTTGTCTTGTGTATTTGGCACATGTATGTATGTGTCTTGTCTTGTGTATTTGGCACATGTATTTATGTGTCTTGTCTTGTGTATTTGGCACATGTATGTATGTGTCTTGTCTTGAGTATTTGGCACATGTATGTATGTGTCTTGTCATGTGTATTTGACACATGTATGTATGTGTCTTGTCTTGTGTATTTGGCACATGTCTGTATGTGTCTTGTCATGTGTATTCGGCATACAAGTCTTTACTTGTCATAATATATCCAGAGTATATGTAGTAAGTATATTCAAACAAGTAACCATATGTTGAAGTGGTTTTCATATAACATTTGTTGTACTTTTGCTTTTTGATTTCAACATATTTTAAAACATTTGCAAATTTTGTACTAAAAAAGTGTTTTAATGGTAACTAATAATAATTCATTTAATTGTGAATAGTATAGCTTGTTCCACACAGCATCCATGTTGGTAGCTAAGTGAATTTTAAGGGTAGTGTCATAACATTTAGCTAAAGGTAACCATTATGTTTTTCAAATGAAATATTCAACAGATGAAGATAAATCTCATTAAATACATGCTAAAAAGAAGATTCTGTTTACATCAAAGTTTTTTATGCTACCAAGACTTATAGAAGAGTTGATTTGTATTAAGGAGGGATAAACATTCCTATTCTATATTTGGCCATAATATGGTTGCCTCCCTTTGATTTATTCGCTGTATCATAAAAAGAACTCTTCCAGAACAAATAGGATGATCATAGCAGATTATATATAGACAGGCCAGTCTTTTTCAACATGTATCAAATGATTGGTGTTGTGGTCTATATCAATATGAATTATGTTTATATCATTTAGGTATGAAATGAATTATATACATGTATTTAGATATATTTTGAGATGTTGAATTGAAATTCAATAAGAAACAGTCTTGCATATCATTCATATTGCTGTGTGGAATGAACTGTACTTAGTTGTTTAGCATGTTTAGCTTATTATTAATTATTTAATTGTAAATATTATTAGGTAAATTGAAGTATTAATTAGTGTTTTTAGTTTCATATTTTTGTGTTACCTATAATTACATGTACACCATACAAGTTATTACAAGTAGTTGTATTGAAAATTGCTAGCAATATTACCATGTATATTCAAACATAATATATATGTCAGAAATAATTAAATTCCCGATGTCTTTCTTTTTTTCAGGCTCAACTCAAACCACACAAATGTCCTCATTCACAACTTCGACTCCATACTACCCTCAGCCAGGAGCTACAGAATCTCAGCAAACTGCTCCATCTGGTGCCGCCTATGGGCAAGGGGCTCCTGGTGACCTACCATACTCTGTAAGCCCAGGTTAGTATTCATAATTTTTGTCCTTTCTATCGGTTATGTTTATGCTCTCATTTGGTCATTGACTTGTTGTAAAACATACATGTAACACATAACTAGTATCCTTGTGTGCACTGTGATTCACTTTGAACTTTGTCCAGAAAAAAAACTTTAACTTTGCCAAAATACGCTGTGAACTTCTCCATAATACACTTTGAACTCATCCATAAATACACTTTGAACTTCTTCATAATATACTTTGAACGTCTTCATAATATACTTTGAACTTCTCCATAAACATTATCTGAACTTCTCCATAATACACTTTATACTTCTCCATAATACATTTTGAATGTTTTCATAACAAATTTTGAACTTCTTCATAGCACATTTTAAACATCTCCATAACACCCACTGGTATCTATGATGTATTTATAGAACAGACAAAACTGCTGTGTTTGATTGTTTTATTAATAGGTTGGTTAATTCTTGTCTTTTTTCAAACGAACCAGTTTAATGTGCGGTAGACATCATTTCAACACTGTCTTTGTCCTTATACAAATAGAATCACATGTATGTCTTTGTCCTTATACAAATAGAATCACATGTGTGTGCAATTTTATGTCAAGTTAAGCAATGCAGATTTAGAAATGTTTAGAATCTTCATTAGTTTTCTCCCTTGGATGTAAGGGGACAGTGAAGAACAGTGTATCAGGAGTTATGTTCTTCCATGTAAACCCTCCTTGCCAGCAATGTTCTCAGTACCTTGATCATAGTTTTCAGAAAATTTTACTTTGAACTAATCGGGGCGGGGGAGGCATCAGTACATTTATTTTCTGAATTTCTGCTTATACCTAACTGTATGTAACATTAGACATTATGGGAATGGGGGCTGCACTGTCTGGTTAATTCATGGCTTAGAGGCAGTGTACAGAGAGCTGTCAAATACCACATCTAGATGCTACCGTGTTATCCTGATAATTGTTACTGGCAATGTTACTACAAGTTTAAAATATACCGAGATATTTACCATAACTAATGAAAACCCAATAATCTCACCAGAGCTTCTCAAGGTTGCATTAGAACCAAATGAATATTTATCAGATGGTGTAAAATATTTATCAGATGGTGTAAAATATTTATCAGAGGGTGTAAAATATTTATCAGATGTGTTAAATATTTATCAGATGGTGTTAAATATTTATCAGATGGTGTAAAATCAGATGGTGTAAAATATTTATCAGATGGTGTAAAATATTTATCAGCTGGTGTAAAATATTTATCAGATGGTGTAAAATATTTATCAGATGGTGTAAAATATTTATCAGATGGTGATATGCAGCCAGTGCTATTGCCAGCAGGTTTGCTACAATTATATTAGAATTTTTCATTTAAGGATGAACTTTACATGCCAGCCCAGTGACCAAGATATGGATGTACATGTATACCCATTTGTCACTTTCTTTAAACTGTTGATGAGATTTTCAATGCGTTATTTTCACATTGTTTATAAAATTATGAAATATTTAATCATACTAGCTTGTAATAGATTACACAGATTTCAACTAGTACAGTGGGACCTGTCCTGAAAGACCACCCATTTTGCCACAAAAAATGGTCTCTCAAGACAGGTGGTCCCCCATAACAGGTCAAAACTCTAAATAATTAATAAATATGTGCATCAAGAATCTGGTCTCTCAAAACAGGTGGTCTCTCAAAACAGGTGGTCTCTCATAGCAGTGGTCTCTCAAGACAGGTTTCACTGTTATCTACTCGAGTTAGCACAGGCAGTTACTTTAATTTGTGCATGGGAAGGTTCTTGTGATTCATTTCGTCATGAACTTACAGCCAGTAATGTGTTAAAACTGCCATTAAAGCTAACAACATCACTTATAGCCAGTAATGTGTTAAAACTGCCATTAAAGCTAACAACATCAATTATAGCCAGTAATGTGTTAAAACTGCCATTAAAGCTAACAACATCAATTATAGCCAGTAATGTGTTAAAACTGCCATTAAAGCTAACAACATCAATTATAGCCAGTAATGTGTTAAAACTGCCATTAAAGCTAACAACATCAATTATAGCCAGTAATGTCTTACAACTGCCATTAAAGCTAACAACATCAATTATAGCCAGTAATGTGTTATAACTGCCATTAAAGCTGAGAAATTCAATTTGATTACACTGGAACTTAATGTTGTCTGACAGGAAGGATCTAGTTGTAACAATATTAACCAACAATTGCAGCAGGTGGTGCCCGGGCAGTGCCCATGCCATCGTATGGGACAACACCGATAGGTTTCTATGGGCAACAGGGGATTTACCCAGGTCCAGGTATATGCATGTTAATTGCATCGTGTGTTAGTTTTACTGTCTTTGTTAATATTTTTTGCTGTGATGAATAATGTTTACATGTATTTGAATGAGTTCCAGTTTCTTCTGTCAATTCCTTATATTTATATTGTCTAAACTTTATCTTTAGTTGGCAAAATGTAGTCATTATTGTGCTTGCATGTCATTAGGACTTCATAATTAGGTACTATGTGTTTGTATGACTTCTGTTTCATGCAGTAAAATTCTGTCCTAGATTTGCATGACTCTACTGTTAGTAAACCACATCCCTTAGGAATAAAGCATTATACCCCACACTAAATCTCATCAGACAGACTACGATCAGTTCTTAAGATTTCCCCAAATGTTTATTTTTTTCTTAACATAACGTTCTTTATAGTGTTCTTGTTATGACTCATGATGTTGATACTTCCGTGCTATTGAAAATCCATTGACTTTACATTGATCAGTTTGGTGAAAACATTCATTTTGTTTAACTGATATATAATTGTTTTGATTTCTCGTAGGGATTTCAAAATCTTATAATTATAATCAGCAAATTGATGTTATACTGCTAAAATAATAAAAAATTGGAGATAATGAGAGGATTAGACTTATAGTTGTCTCCCTTCCCTCCTGATTGTAGTTTCACTACTAGTATTACTGTCAGTATGCAAACATGTCAGAACCGTTTCAGTAAACAAAGCTCGTTATAACTATAATGTCCAAACAATATTTTCTTTTAACAGACATGATTTTTCTCCATTTTAAAATGGAAGTCCGCTTTTCTCCTGACTTGAATCTGATATTTCTTGATATAGTCCTTTTTTTTAAAATAATGTCCGATCCATTTTTTCCCCGGTTTTTAACTTTTCTTTTTAGTCCCATTCTGCAACAACCCTTGTAACGTATTCGCTCCATATATTAGTTAGCCCGCGACTCTCGTAAAGAGTATTCTGATTGGTAAAAAGTTTAAATTCATCCAATAAATTTTTGTGTAAAGGAAACTGATGGCAATGGAAAGAAGTATGCTTGCCAAAAAGTTGTTGAGAGAGACGATGACATGATACGTTTAGATACAGGTTTTAAAAAACGGAAGGGAAATGGCTGGAACGAATTGTCGACGGAAAGTTAGTTGGTCAGTTTATAAGAAAACTGAACGCTCGAGGACTGGCATTTTGTGCCCTCTGCAAAATATACATTACAGAAGTCGTGGTTGAAAAAGTCAGGAATCGCACCTACAAATGAAGCTGCATATGGAAAAAATGAAGCCCTCTGTCAGAATATGTGCACTGCATGTCACCAATACATGCTGGAGGCAGCAAACTCATTGATGACAAAATGGAAGACTACAGAAATCTTTCTTAAAGCCGCAAATTGAGCTCAGCTAGCATATCAACAGGATGTGTTCAGTGGACAAAAGGCAAGTGAATATATGGGATTATTTTGTATATAGATGATGTCTTTGGGTGTTTATTTACATATTTGTTATGAAAAGAGAGAAGTGTAATATGCTGGCAGCAAATAATGCCTAATTATTGACTTAATTACGATGTGAACACTGACATGCACATGAAATAACTTAAGTACCAATAGTATTGGAGAACAAATTCATAAATATTGTAAAAGTATTCAAATTTTGGTAAACTTGTTAAATTTTTCAAATGATTATTTTGTTACATATTATTATGGTCACAAGTTGCACCAGGAGCACATTTTCATGCGTGTAAAATGCATTTGTAGTCGGTGATCTTTGACCCCTGGAACCCCTGATCAGGGGCGCTGCCCCTTGAGACCCCGTTGGGGGAGTAACCCCCAAAACCCCCTTTCACAATTTCAGTTTTTTTTTAAAGGTTAAAATCATGTCTGTTTTAAATAAATAAATATTCTGTGAATATTGTAATGAGATAAAGTAAGAGATTCTTAAAGCTTATATAGCGCAGATTATTTATAGCTGCATTAGATTTGTGTTATTTTATAGTTATACATTAGTGAATATTTAAATGAATTCTTTACATGTTGTATATACATTCATTGCTTGATAACTGTTAACTTTTACTATTTATATAATTGTAGCCTTATATATATATTATTTTTAATATTTATTGTAATGATATTTTTCAATAGCACTATTTATAGCATAAAATACATTGATTCGCAGTCAATTAACAAATTAATCAAGCAGCCAATAATTGTTAACATTCTGACTAATATAGTATTATCTCAACCTTCCAAGCCATCAGTATTCTCAGTTCTTTGATTACTGCTGGGTAAGTAATAGCAGACCTGCCATCTCTTACAATTTTGCCGTAAGACTTTTTAAAAAATTACCTTCAAAATACAGACTTGTGGCATAAAAGCAAAAGCTATGGAAAATTTGCCGAAAAAGCCAAAAAATTGTTCATTAGATTTTGTTTGGATCTGGGTTTCATAACAGATGCAGCAAAATAGGTCAGGGAACCAGACTAACTTTACAGAAGCATGTCAGATGATTTAAACTGCATCTATTTGTTCATGCAAATCATCTGCATTATTATATTGTTGATCATATAATTTTTAAAAAGAGTGGCATCTAGAAAGTGATGCATGTTCAAGATCAAAGGAAAGATAATTGCCTTTTTAAAATTGCTAATAATCAAAACAGGAAAACATAAATGAATATTCAGATTCTTTTGAAAAAAAAGTTAGAAGAGACAGCAATGTTTATTGGACATCATATGCCAAATTGAGTATGACTTGTGGCAGGAAATATGATTGCCGTCGTCATGTGAAATGGGGAAAAAATTTCCAAGAATTACGTCAAGTTGAGAGACAGCAACAAGCCATTGAGCTGCATATGGTTTGGAACTAACATTTATTCAATTGGTAAATTAAGTCTACATGTACTTTACAAACGTTTCAGTTGATTATAATGTTTACCATCGCTGCATGTTCTGAATACCAAACGTTTAATTAGGCTACGTTTTCCAGCTTTACAATTATAGCAGTTTATGATATTTTGCTACACCTTACTCAAAACTGTTCGAATGTACAGAAAAAAAAATCAGCTGCTTTACTGAGATGGACTCATCCGGGTTGGCAGATCTGTGAAAGTACTTCTAATTCTAATCAATAGAAGCAAGTTTCTGCATGCATGAATGAATTAGTTTTCAGCTATTGAATGTGTCCGAATGATATGAAGATAAAAATCACACCAGTGCACAAATCACATTGATTATTTGCAATTGGCTGAAAACAGTCTTAGTTTAAATGTACCAGTTTTGTAGACCTATCTACATTGAATATTTTGGTTTGACATGTAATATCCATATTGTTCTTGTTAAGAAGCAGTGTTGTCAATGCATGCTCTGAAACACTATTTATTGGGTCATGTAATAACTATTTATTGGGTCATGTAATAACTATTTATTGGGTCATGTAATAACCAATTAGTTTGTTTGAGATGCTGTGTTGGCAGTGCAATGCTCTAGAGAACTTTTGTTTGTTTAGATTGTGCAACTTTCGCAAATGTGTTAAGATACTTGAAGATTTGAGGGAAAAAACATTTCTGATATAAATATTACGCAAATATGTTCCATGTTTGTATAGTGATATCTTTTGAATTCTTCTTTTAATTGTTATCTAATAAGTTCCATCTTTCTTGATTTCCTCCAAGTTTAATTTTTCTTTTTAAAATTATTATTTTTCTTAGCAGTATAATGGCAAAACTCAACTGGTATTATAACAAAGATTTTAGTAATCTGGATGTTGCCGTATTTGCTTTGTTTTAAAATGAGAAATATTATCTAAACTTAAAATGTAATATAGGACAATGCATGAGAACAAAGAAAATGAGAAATATTATCTAGACTTAAAATGTAATATAGGACAATGCATGAGAACAAAGAAAATGAGAAATATTATCTAGATTTAAAATGTAATATAGGACAATGCATGAGAACAAAGAAAATGAGAAATATTATCTAGACTTAAAATGTAATATAGGACAATGCATGAGAACAAAGAAAATGAGAAATATTATCTAGACTTAAAATGTAATATAGGACAATGCATGAGAACAATGAAAATGAGAAATATTATCTAGACTTAAAATGTAATATAGGACAATGCATGAGAACAAAGAAAATGAGAAATATTATCTAGACTTAAAATGTAATATAGGACAATGCATGAGATATGAGAACAAAGAAAATGGTTTCTGTCTTTGCATGACTTAAGTCAGCTTGATTGAAAAATGCCTCCATATGTTTTAGCATTTAAGAGACATACATTTCCTTGCAAAATGCATGAGGCTCTTTCAGGCTTTTTATAGTGTTTTAAGTCTGTTACTATTTATAACTTAATTAAAATGATGTGTATGTGTTTGTTGAAACTGCACTGTCTTGTTATCCTTGGGTTAAATGCTGACATATTTCAAATAATACTGTGATCGGTACTTTTATTGTTATAGCATTTCTACTACCTCATGGCTATACTGTAAAATAAAATACGAATTTATAATACTGAAAGATGGGTGTATAAGAATTAGTAGGACATAAATTTAAATCCTGGAATATGAATGTATAATACTGTAACATGAATGTTTAATTATGGAAGATGGCATTAATACTGTGTAAAAACTTGAATTTTGTCAGGATATATATGCATTTTGTCATATTGAAAGAATAGTTTACCCCAATTTTTTTAAAATAAGTTCCATGAATTAATAGAAACAGCGGCAGTCTTACGTTCCAACAAATTCACGTATAAAATCTTCTTGAGTCCTGAGGGATAATTTTGTATTATGGAAATGCTGTTTTCAGCCATATTGTTATAGATTGTTTGTACATGGGATTGGTCAGGCCTTGTGTCTACTAAAAGAATATTCTACCCCAATTTTGAAATAATAATAATAATAATAATAATAATAATAATAATAATGTTTTATTTATAGAGGGTGACTCATTAGTCTAGGTCTATTCTCCCTTGAGGCGCTCTTAATGAGAGTATAACAAATGTAAATTGTATGAAGAAAGCAATAATTAGTGCTTATTTTAGCATGTTTGGTATTAAAATACTAAATTCCATTATCTATTAGAAACACATGCATGCTCATGATATCTCTTCTTAAATAATCTAATATTTTCAGCCGATTTTACATGTAGGGGAAGCTTATTCCACAGAACTGTACCAGAGTGTTGAAAACTCTTTTTGAATTGCTCTGTTCTTGGTTTTGGTACTAGAAGGTTTCCATGTGATATTGATCTCAACTGGTATTGTGATGAAAAAGGCCTGAATAAGTCCTGAAGATACTCTGCTGAAGTTCCATGTAGACATGGATATAAAAGAACTGCCTTGTGAAATTTAAATCTATCCTGTCATATATTGTGAACCATTTGAGTTCTGTAAATAATTCTTTTGAGGGATGATCAACAGATGTATCTAAATTACACGTGCTTCTCGTTTCTGGAGTTTATAAATCCTGTCAAGCTCAGATTTAGCACAGTTTCCCCATACATTAGAACAGTAATCCATTGTTGGAAGAATATACGTCTTGTAGTATAGATTGCGAGTTTCCATAGGTAAATATTTCTTGATTCTGCTGAGAAGGGCAATTTTGGATGACAGTGTTTTACAGAGCTTATCAATATGGTCATTCCATAATAAATTATTATCTATGGACATGCCTATAAGCCTTTCATGTTTGACATTTTCTAATGGATGATTATTTATTGCAAGAGATAATTTGGGTTCCCTGACTTGTGTAGAATCATACATTTTTTTTACCTTCATTAATTACCATCCTATTTTGTTGTGCCCAGTTTTGGACTCTACTAAGGTCTGAGTTTAATCTTGTTTGGATAACTTCAGTATCAGAACTAGATGTATACAAGTTTGCATCATCTGCAAACAAATCTGTATTTGTGGATTCATTATTTAAGGGCAGATCATTGATAAAGATAAGGAAGAGGAGAGGGCCCAAAACTGAGCCTTGAGGGACTCATGAATGAATAGTGCGAGTTTGAGAGCTAATATTGCCAATACGTACTTTTTGAGACCTTTGGTTTAGGTATGATCTAAACCAGTTTAAAGAAGGATTGTCAAACCTGTAACAGTTCAACTGTTGCAGCAGAATTTCATGATCAACAAGAACAAAAGCTTTCTTGAAGTCAAGGAAAACAATCTCAGTCATATGCCCATTATCCATTTCCTTCAGTCAAATATCAATTAATTTGGTAAGTTCTGTTTGGCATGAGTGGTACTTTCTAAATCCTGATTGTGCTTTATGAAATAGAGAGTTTGTTTCAAAAAATTTATAGACCTGAATGGCTACATGCTTTTCAGTTTTGACAATACAGGTAGAATTGAAATAAACACAATCAAATGAAATAAAAATATAAAACAATCATGAAAATTGTATATTCTACCAGATTGTTATATGATGTCTCTGTAAGGGATTGTTATATGATGTCTCTGTAAAAGATTGTTATATGATGTCTCTGTAAGGGATTGTTATATGATGTCTCTGTAAGGGATTGTTATATGATGTCTCTGTTAGGGATTGTTATATGATGTCTCTGTAAGGGATTGTTATATGATGTCTCTGTTAGGGATTGTTATATGATGTCTCTGTTAGGGATTGTTATATGATGTCTCTGTAAGGGATTGTTATATGATGTCTCTGTTAGGGATTGTTATATGATGTCTCTGTAAGGGATTGTTATATGATGTCTCTGTTAGGGATTGTTATATGATGTCTCTGTAAGGGATTGTTATATGATGTCTCTGTAAGTGATTGTTATATGATGTCTCTGTTAGGGATTGTTATATGATGTCTCTGTAAGGGATTGTTATATGATGTCTCTGTAAGGGATTGTTATATGATGTCTCTGTAAGGGATTGTTCAGGCTGTATATCTAGAGACTTCTCTTGCTTAGAAACAATCTAATTTACCCATACTTACTCTTGTTTAAAACCTAATCTCCATTTACAAGTATATTCAGAGCTTTTTATTGCTGAATTCATTTTATTTCACTCAGGTAAATCTACAACCTTTTGACTAATCTAATTTATCTGTCTAAAACAACAACTTTTGTATTCAAGTAATTTCACAGTCTAAATCTGTGAGGTTTTTTATTAATGCAGTTTCACCTGTATAAAGCTAGAACATTTGCATTCATGTTATTTCACTGATGGCAGTCTACAACTTTTGGATTAATGCAATTTCACCTGCGTAAATCTACAATTGTTTTACTGATACAATTTCATTCATGTGAATCTACAAGTTTTGAATTCATTCAATTTCATCTACAGCTGTTCGATTCATGTAATTTAATCTATACAAATCAAATAAATATTGATTCATATAGTTTTAGTCATGTAAATCTACAATTCTTGGATTGATGTAGTTCTCTCTATGTAAGTATATGACTGTTGGATTTGAGAAATTTCACCCATGTAAATCTTTGACCTGCGTAAATTTGCAACTCTTGATTTTGTGTAATTTCACTGATATAGCTCTACTGCTTTTGAATTTTTGTAATTTCACATATGTAGATCTACAACATTTTGGATTCATCCGCATAGATGTACAACTCCTTATATGGTATCCAAGTTAATAGATCAATACACTAATCTGCATAATTTGTATGTGAATAAGTCATTTGCAAAGAGTTTCTGACAAAACATGTGCCTCAGTTAGAAAAATATGCCAATGAGAAGAGAAATGACTAATTATGTAACAGCTTTCTTTAGAACTAACACAATATACCATCCTAAAATAAGGGTCACTCATCTACAGTTAATAATGTAATAAGGGCAAACTCCAAGGTTATACCAAATATCACTTTATGTAGTATGTGTACAACAGTTTTGAAGTTACTTGTGTGATACAAGACTATAGTAAAATATAATTCTTTATTTCCATAACATCATATAATGTCTCTTTAAACTTTGAAACTTGATAGTAAAAGATTATAAAGCTAGATATGCTAATATAGCAGTAACAATAACAATTGATACTGAAGATAGGTGTAAATACAGGGTTTAACATCACATTCGTATTATATCATCTGTATGGTGTAAATACAGGGTTTAACATCACATCCGTATTATATCATCTGTATGGTGTAAATACAGGGTTTAACATCCATATTATATCATCTGTATGGTGCCTATAATGTTGATTAGTTTGGTTTTGCTTTGGTGCTTTATGGCACAGCAACACAAAAAAGATTATTTACTGCTGAGTCAGTAGGGTAAAGTTATTTTCTCAGGGATATACTACAGTTACACTGTAGATTATCAGGCTGGTCAAATTGTGGGGTTAAAATCTGCACAATTTCGTCCCGAGTCCATAAATGGTACTACTGCATTTCACCCATGGTGATATTGATGATGATAATGACAATGATCAGATTTTAGAAATCATAAAAAAAATTCATCCTGAAGGTTGTGTACTTGACACTATTTTGCTAGGAGAGAGATATGATTTTCCTTAGTTTTCGAGAGATTATTGTTTCTGCAGCTAATGGACATGGACCAGTTATCAGCCAGATGACAAACTTCATTTGTCAGTTACTGACTGTCAAGTAGATACCAAGGCCAACCAACTAATCCCATCATCAGTAAAGAGCAACGTTGTTTGAAATAGCAGTTTTAATTCAGACTGAGTCAGATAAAAGCCTGCATTCATTTATAGTAATTCTTAGACTTTAAATCTTACAAGGTGCATTCATTTATAGTAATTCTTAGACTTTAATCTTACAAGGTGCATTCATTTATAGTAATTCTTAGACTTTAAATCTTACAATGTGCATTCATTTATAGTAATTCTTAGACTTTAATCTTACAAGGTGCATTCATTTATAGTAATTCTTAGACTTTAAATTTACAAGGTGCATTCTTACGTTTTACAAGTACCATGTTTGGATAGCCATAACATGGAAAGACCATGACTTGTCTCCCTTGATCTAGACAATAATCTATATTTTTATACTGCAAAGTTCAGGTGGTTTTAAATATATAAACTTCTTAGTACTTGAACAAATAGAATGACCTTTAGGAATTATTTGAAGTATTTTTAAGGATTTGTTAATTTATTTATGTTCACTTTGATTGTTTATAAATCCAGGGTGTTGATCAAGATGATGATAAATGGAATGGCTGATTTATTTGATTCAATATTGCCTTTCTAAATCAAGGATGTCAATAAAGATGATGCTACAGGGAGTGGCTGATTTATTTGATTCTTCTCCATTTATTAGATGGAACTAAACCACCCTTGCCCCAGGAAGATGTAGGCATGGGAAATCCACCCTACCCACCCACATCAGCCACGTACCCAATACCCCAGGGGATAGGGTTCTCCTACAGTGACCCCAGTGCACCAGCCTATGGGTTAGCCCCACCACAGGGACAAGGTAGGTTGACATCGTATTTATCAGAAAAGATCCAGCAGTTTCTTGCCAAAATCAAATTTCCATTTTTGTCTTGCCTGCATAAGCAATGGGACATTGGAATCTAGAACACCAAACTGGCTGATTCCAGTGTGGATCATCTTCTGATGACATTTTCGTTTGCAAATATTGGATGATGATAGTGATGATGACATTAGTCTTTAACTTGAAACCAATATCAGCATATTGAAGCTGGTAAAGTGTTAATGAAGATCCCATAGAGCAATTTTTGAACCTGAAAGTGATATTGAATTGTCCAGTGTACATGCTGGATAGAGGGGAAAAAATGGCATACAGGTCTACTATTCTTTCAGCACTATTTCAAACAATTATAGAAAAACCATTATCAAGCCTAATTCAAACACATTGAAGTGTAGTGCAATTTTAATTTATTTTCTCAAACAATTAATCCCTGTGGGATTTTGTACATCAAAACTATACAGACTTATAAGATGATTTGAATAAATTAGAATCGAAAATTAAATTAATGTGTATATATATATTTATTTGATCAAAATATCTTAGTCTTAAAAATACACTATGATATTGATGAACTTAAGATACCTATTATAACATTATGGAACAGAATTTGTGAAAAATCTTGGAGCAGAAGTATCCATAAGATATTACCAATCAGCTGTAGAGAAGAACAGTAGACAACATTTTTCAAACATGTTTAGTCTGCCTAAACTAGCATTTAGACAGCAGACTGAAAAAGAGCAAACTCAGCATATACCAATGTTCATACACAGAAGTGGCACATATTTTAGCATGGAAACAATCAACATATTACTGATTATACATCTAGAGATGAGATTGGTTAAAGATTTTAATTTCAATAGAGTTCTGAGTGGATAAGGAATAAAAGAACAGATATGAAGTGTTATAAAAGAATTTTGAACTATGTGTTTCCTTCTGCCCCTCCTTTATTTTACCTCCTTTTTATGTGGTTGGGGAAGGGCTCCCACCATTTTTGATACAATCAGTTAGTAATTTGGGACTAGAATACTTTATGATATGTTTAGTCATACAATCAAGTTTACAATAAGTTTAGTCAAGGCAGTCAGAATCTTGGGACTCTATTATTACTGTACGATAAGTTTAGTCATACAAGACAAGGCAGTCAGTATTTTGGGACTAGATTACTTTATGATAAGTTTAATCAGACACAGCAAGAGAGTCAGTAATTTGAGACTAGATTACTTTACGATACGTTTAGTCAAAGAGGGCAAGGGATGCAGTATTTTGGGACTAGATTACTTTACAATAAGTTTAGTCAAACAAGGCAAAGCAGTCAGTATTTTGGGACTAGATTACTTTATGATTTACAATATGTTTAGTCATACAAGGTAAGGTAGGTAGTATGTTGGGACTAGATTACTTTACGATTTACGATATGTTTAGTCAAACAAGGCAAATCATTCAGTAATTTGAGACTAGATTACTTTATTATACGTTTAGTCAAAGAAGGCAAGGGATGCAGTATTTTGGGATTAGATTACTTTACGATAAGTTTAGTCAAACAAGGCAAAGCATTCAGTATTTTGGGACTAGATTACTTTATGATTTACAATATGTTTAATCATACAAAGCAAGGCAGGCAGTCTTTTGGGACTAGATTACTTTACAACAAGTTTAGTCATACTAGGCAAGGCAGTCAGTAATTTGGGACTAGATTACTTTATGATTTACGATATGTTTAATCAGACGCGGCAAGAGAGTCAGTATTTTGGGACTAGATTACTTTACAACGAGTTTATGTCACCAAAGACTTACAAAAATGGTACTAACAGCTGCCTTGCTTGACGCTCATCATTAAGACGTTAGTGTTAGGACTGGTTGGCCTGGTGTCAGGATAATGTGACTAGGTGGGACATCATGCTACATGTCTGTGGCATGATGCCCCAGTGCTAGACATCACTATAAACTGCCTCACAGCAGACATCATAGCGATATGACTGAAAAATTGTTAAAGCTACGTTAAAAATCCTAATCAAACAAACAAACAAGTTTAATCATATGAGGCAAGGCAGTCAGTATTTTGGGACTAGATTACTTTACGATAAGTTTAGTCGAACAAGGCAAGACAGTCAGTAATTTGGGAGTAGATTACTTTACGATAAGTTTAGTCATACGAGGCAAGGCATTCAGTAATTTGGGACTAGATTACTTTACAATAAGTTTAGTCAAACAAGGCAAGGCAGTCAGTATTTTGGGACTAGATTACTTTACAACAAGTTTAGTCATAGGAGGCACAGCAGTCAGTATTTTGGGACTAGATTACTTTACGATTTACGATATGTTTAATCACACAAGGCAAGGCAGTCAGTATTTTGGGACTAGATTACTTTACGATACGTTTAGTCATACAAGGCAAGGCAGGCAGTAAATTTTGACTTGGTCGTCTTACGTTTACTTTAGTCATATGAGGCAAATCTATCTCTCATTTTGGACTAGGTCACTCTATTTTTGTTTTTTTATCTGGTCATAGGTGGCAAGGCAATCAATAATTTAGCACAGGGTCACATTACATTAACAAATGTTAAAAATATAAAGAGTTAGGTAATGAATCAATGAGCAAGTATGGTTTACATGTACCGTATTTTCCGGCCTATGGGTCAATGCGGAGTATAAGTCGAATTGACCAATTTTGTAAATTTTCCATCCTTCGTCCATATATAAGTCGATTCAGAGTATAAGATGAGGCCAGGTCAATAACTTGGCTTTGTATTTTATACTACCGGTATTAACTTCCGGTTGCATGAATATTGATGGTATCGTCGTATGATATTCCATATTACCGGCAATATCCATTGCAACAAGAGCTATGATCATTCCTTCCAGTTGAAAGTTTAAACCTACGGTAATTTATTTGAGAAACTTTGTCAAATACAATTACGGTACTTTATTCAGAGAACCATGCATTGGTACACACACGTGCCTAATTTATATATACATGTATAATCTATTGCATGAAAAGAGTATCAACACCGTTTACTCACCAGCGAATCTTGTAACATACATTGAATCCATAATACAAATATTTCCATCGAAAATATCCACACATGGATGTAAAATATTCAATAATTTTGTCACAGATCATTATGTGACTGAATTCAATGAAAAGCAAATAACAAAAATTACGTAACGGGTGTACGTAATGAATGATGAAATAATACATGTCCGTAGATTAAATAATGGAAGATAAAGGGTATTCTTATAATAACTACATGTACATCTCAGGATCTTTCCGTCTCTGAATTCAGTCATTGTAAATTTCAGCACATTTTCCCACCCAAGCTGCTAGTCAAAGTTCTTTGAACTTGCCGCCCAGCTATTGCATCATGTCCTTTTGATGTACTCTAATAAATACAGCAGGCAGAACTGGCTGTATTTTAACCACTGAATTATGTCACTGTAAATATCAGCACGGCTAAAATGATAAAGTAACATAGAAACATATGATTTGGGGGATTCAGTAGAATGCATGATCTACATTATTTTATAAATAATCATAAAACGCTCGAGTTAATATGGATTACATCCCTTTGTAGGATCAATTGGATCAATAAAAAAAGCTATGCCGGTAATTGCTCATGTGTGTCCAATATTATACTGGAAAATCAAATATTAAAGGACCAGTTATTTCATATCTTTTTTTTTAGGAACAAACAATATGCTTTGAATTAGTACAGTACACTATAGAGTATAGACTGTAAGTGTGCTATGCGGCCCGGTGAAGTTTTTACCGGTAATTGTTTTCTTTTTTTTATGTCTGAGAAATAAGAAAAAACACGCAGAATGCAAAATAAATAATGACAAAACTTACAAATATAAATGCAGTCATATTATTTTATGACAATTTATTGACATAGTAATTTAACATGAATTTGTACTTCTATGTGACCTGATTTCGATTATGCCGATTATAGAGCAATATCAATAGCATACCGGATACTGTAATCCATATATAAGTCGATGCAATTTCAATGACAAAATCCATATATAAGTCGATTCGGAGTATAAGACGAAGATCGAACTTTCAAGTCAAAAAGTCTCGACTTATACGCCGGAAAATACGGTACAGTTCAGTATGTAGCATTGTCACAAGTTGAAACTGTCATGGTTAATGTTTGCACTGCACTTTTTACTTTCCCTTAACAGTGATAACGGTTTTAGAAGCAGAAGATTTTGTATCAATTCAGTTTCAATCAAAGAAAAAAAAATTAAATGTAAACTTCAGTATGTAGCTATGTCACAGCTTTATATTTTCAACTTTAAGGTTTAGACTGTCTTTTATTTTTCTCCTTTAACAATGTTTTCAGATGCATTATTCTCAGAATCCATCCAGTTTATCATAAATTATAACATTTCATAAGAATTCCCTGGCCTGTATTAACCATATTTTGTGCCTTGTGGAAAATGGGCAAGTTACATTTGTAATGAGCATATAAATTTATGTTTATTTGCAGGAAGCCCCTATCCAATGGCCCCACCACCCGCATATAGTGAGCTGAAATGAGACGGATGAAAAATATCTGCCAGGATGGTGGTGCTTTGATTGCTCGGATATCTGGAATACATAAAGTGCAAATATTTTAATTACAATATTTCACTTTTTCCTCACATTCTGTGTTGATTAATTAACATTATATATAACATGCTAATATTTACCGAAACTTTTGTGTTTAAAAATCATTGTCGTGCTATCATATTGCTATCTATGACCTGGTTTCTATATGTATTTATTCATTCATAAATTTCTAGCTTGGAATTTAATATGTAATTGTAAACTTTTCATAGTTCATACACTTCACTGGACACACTGACATAGATGAGAAAAATAATGAAAATAATGCTTCTTGCAAAATGTTGCTTCCTGAAGTAATATCTTCTTTATGAAACCAAAACAGTCTTAACATTACATCAGTAAACAGTCTAAACATTATTATATCAATAAACAGGCTTATTTTCCCAGGAATATCCATGGCCAGCAGCAGAAATTCAATGCACCTAATATTACTTGATGACCTATGCAAGTGTGAATCATGGAACAATAATTTTCAATAAGGCATAGATGAAAACTTTTCCAATGCATG